>CM055118.1:350492661-350977661 GCA_029206835.1 Rana muscosa
TAAAGTGCCCCACTAGCGGCCAAATAGCGTCACAAAATTTACAGTAAAGCACCGCTAAAAATAGTGGTGCTTTACCGCCGACGCTCCCACCGCCCCAGTGTAAGAGGGGCCTTAAGGGTGTCTGCATTTCACTACTTGCTGCCCAAAGATGTTCCTGTACATCCTTGAGTTGCAGCCGACGATTCCGCCAGCTGACCATAGTTTATTGGGGCCCTTACAGTCCTCGATCTCTATGGACAAAGTATTTTGGTTTCGGCTTTGTTTTACTTTTTGTTTAATGAACTGGAATGACACGGTGGGGGAAAAGTATTGACAACATGAAGAAAGAGAGGTGCAAAAGGGCATGCCAAGACACCAGCTGAAATTGATCAGGCTACTTTTACACTGAAGCGACGCTAACTCGGTGCTGGCCGTTTTTGCGGTGCTAGCGAGACTTTTTTTTTAATTTTTTTTCAGAATCCGTGACAACGGGACTTTTTTTACTTGCCTACAGGGCACTTAAACCCCCTTCCTGCCCAAGCCATTTCTCATCTTTCAGCGCTGTCACAATTTGAATGACAATTGCGCGGTCATTCGATGCTGTACCCAAACAAAATTTGTGTCCTTTTTTTCCCCCACAAATGGAGCTTTCTTTTGGTGGTATTTGATCACCTCCTGTGGTGTGTGTTTTTTTTTTTTTTTTTTTTTTTTGCGCTATAAACAAAAGAACAGCAACAAGTTTGGGGAAAAACACTTTTTTTTTTTTTTACTTTTTGCTATTATTTATACATACATACATACATACATACTTTTTGTGACTGCGATATTGCGGCAGACACATCGGACACTTTTGGGACCATTCACATTCATACAGCGATCCCTGCTATAAAAATGCACTGATTACTATATAAATGTGACTGGCAGGGAAGGGGTTAACACTAGGGGGGGGGCGAGGAAGGGGTTAAATGTGTTCCCTGGGAGGGGACTGGCTGGGGGAGGTGACCGATTGTTGTCCCTATGTACAGAGATCCACGGTCCTGCTCAGTTACTGGGCGATCGCGGCCGCCGGGCACGCGTATCGGGTCCCCAGCGGCGCGCGCCTTGGTGGCTTCTGAAGGCGCGACGTCATATGACGTCCGATCAGAACAATAGTCTTCAGCCCCGGACCAGACCACTTTTTGCGATTTGACACTGTCGCTTTAACTGACGATTGCACGGTTGTGCGACGTTGTACGTTATAGCGTCTACAAAATAGGGGATAGATTTATGGCTTTTTTTTTTTTTACTACTGATGGCGGCGATCTGCCATTGTCATTTTTACGGTGATCAGTGCTATAAAAAAACTGTTGCGAAATTTAAAAATCAATAGACGTGTCATTATTACGTCTTTTATTGAAGTGGAGGTTGGCATGAGGAACCGCTAAGCACTGTGGGGGGGGGGGGGGGGGGGGGCACAGGAGATTAAACACTCCCGTGGAGAGAAAAAAAAGCTTAAAGAAAATGAATAGTCCATGCATCTAATGATGAGCTGTAATATGACATTTTGGGTTTCTTTGCTGTTTTTAGGCTGGAATTTAATTACCGTATATACTCAGATATAAGCCGAGGCACCTAATTTTACCACACAAAAAAAGGGAAAACCTTATTGACTCGCGTATAAGCCTAGGGTATCCGTGCGCATGCCTTTACCGTGTCCGTGCGCATGCCTTTACCGTGTCCGTGCGCATGCCTTTACCGTGTCCGTGCGCATGCCTTTACTGTGTCCGTGTGCATGCCTTTACCGTGTCTGATCTCCGGCGCTGTGTGACTAGACTGACTTTTAACATTGGAGTCTATGGAAGGGGTGCCCGGGTTTGAAAAATCGGTGCTCCCCGGCCATAGGTCCCGTGGACAACAAACTTTGCACACTTGTAGATGAAGAATGGGCCTACATGTGTGCCAAGTTTGGGGTCCAGGGGACCTAGGGTCGGCCAGTACCGGGTCCCCAAATTTTCAGCACAAAAAAAATGTGCTGAAAAACTCGACTTATACTCGAGTGTATACGGTAATCTGTCTGGTTATTTCTTGGTAAATCAAGGCAAAACATGAGTAAGAAAATGCAAAAATAATTTGGGAGGGGGGGGGGGAAATAGTACCCCTTTAAATGTTTTGCACAGGTGTCAGTCTTTTTAGGCTGTTTTTCACCTGGTGATTTTGGCCAGTAACACCCCTCCTGTATTAGAGTGCCCCCACTTTGGATGAAGGTGCACGTTTTTGTACAGCGGCATTGTCTGGCAGTCCGGGGATGGGGGGGGGGGGGCGGCGGGTGGATTGATATTTTGGTAACCTCTCAGGACGATATTGTGTGCCGATATTCTGTACATTTAAACATTTATTTTTAGCACTGTTATTGCCGTCACGATGAAAACATCCCTTGTGACAATAATGGGCAGTGGCAGGTATTCTTTATGGAGGGACCGGGGGTCTATAAAACCCCTCCACTGCACTTCAAAGTATTCAAAACGTCAATATCTGCTTTTTCTCAAGTCGTCTTCCAGGACGGCACAATGAGAGATGACTGGCTCCACCTGACAGGAAACACAATCAATTCAAAGAGGTTAAAGCACCCGCCCCTCCCCGTGCTCCTCAGTTCTTGATTGTGTTTCCCCACAGCGAAACCGTTTATTTTCCACAGACTGAAGGCCTGGGGCTGGAAGTCCCCCCCCCGGGAGCTGAGCCGAATGCCTGGGAAGCCTCTGGGCCTAGCAGGACTCTATTTGTCCGTCCTGGGGGGTATCCCATTCCTTCTCAGGGAGGGCAGTTGAAGAGCCTCCCTGAGCACTGAAGCTCCCTAGGTGCGGGGCTGTACCCGGGACTTCAGGGGCCAGATATCCTCCTTCCTCCCTCCTACCTGTTTGGGTGTCCATCCTGGAGGGGGGGGCTGGCAGGTTCCTCCGTCCGCTCGCGCGTTCTGTTTGCTTAGGGCGCCGCTCTATGCAGGTGCATAGCATTGCGGCGCCATTTTCCCGGCGTCTAGGACATTCGTCCTCTAGCGTCAAGGATGACGCCATCGCGTGCCGCGTCATTTCCGGTTCCGGTCTCCGGCAAAATGGCGGCGGCCGGCGTCTGTTACCGCATTCAAAAACGGAGGGACGCCAGGAAGGAGGCGCCCTTTTTTCTCCTCCAGTGGAACTGCGATCGGAGCAGAGCATCTCACCTACATGGAGCATGAGGAGAGGCCGACTACGGCCGCGGCTACAGAGGAGACCACAGGGGGTGAGTCAACCCAGCCAGCAGGGGTCATGATGGGGGATGGTACCCCGACTCTTTCCCCTTGCCTGTCACAGGGTTCTTTTTGGTTGTTAATGTATTCCTGTGTACTCTTACATTGCAGGAGAGGACGTCACTGCCCAGGGGGTTGCCAGTCGTTCCTCTAGAACCCCTGCCCGCTCCAAAAGATGCGGTTACTGTAACGAGAAATTACCCTCAACCCAAGCCCTTCTGCTTCAAATGTATCCAGAAGCTGGCTGGGAAGGAAACATCTCAGGTGATGAGAGACTTTCTCTCTGTCCAAACCCAGATGCTTGCCACCCTTAAGGATTTTCAAGCCTCCCTTAAAGCTAAGGATCCAGAGCCCCAGACAAGCAGGGAGGGCCCTTCCTCACAGGAGTTTTTCTCCTCAACCAGGAGAGGACACCCAGAATCCCTGAGATCCCTCCTGTCTCAGGACTCAGAGGCAGAGGAGGATTCAGAGATCCCTGATCAGGGACTATCCGATGAGGGCCTGATAGATAGTCAGGCTGAGGAGGAGGAAGAAGGCTCTAGGTCAGGAAGACACATCTTCTCAGCTGACGACATGGAAGGCCTCCTTGGTGCAATCTACACCTCTGAAGAAATTCAGGAGCCGACGGAACAGGTATCCGCACAGGATAGATTGTACCGAGGCTTGGTAAGGGCCCAACCCAGAACCATCCCGGTTCACCAGGCTCTCCATGATGTGATTCTTAGAGAGTGGAAGGAACCTGAGAGGAAGCTTCTGAAATATAAAACTTGGAAGCGTAGGTGCCCTTTTAAGGGGGAGGATGAGGAGAAACTCTTTAAGATTCCCAGATTGGACGCCTCTTTGGCACAGGTGTCAAAGCAATCCGACCTCTCCTTTTGAGGACGCAGGTAATATCAAGGATCCTATGGATCGCCGTACTGAGACGACCTTGCGTAGAGCCTGGGAAGCCAATGCGGCAGCAATGAGCCCCGCGCTGGCTTCAGCTTGTATAGCTAGGAACGCGGATACATGGATAACCAAACTAATAGAACATGTTTCCCGTGTGTCCAAGTCCAGGGAAGTCCTAGACTCTCTACAGGTAATAGGTAGCGCAGTGGCATACCTAGCAGATGCTGCAGTTGAGACCGTGCGAACCACCGCAAAAACGGGTGCCCTCGTAAACTCGGCTCGCAGAGCCGTATGGGTCAAAACATGGGATGGGGATAACGCATCCAAGACCCGCTTATGTGGACTCCCATTTGAGGGCTCACTCCTTTTTGGTACAGGGCTGGACCAAGCCCTATCAAGATCTACCGAAAAGGGCAAAAAGTTCCCCACTAAACCTAAAAGGGACCAAAAAAGATTTTTTCGAGGCCCCCAGGGTAGAAATCGTTTCTCGAGCAAGAAGCCTGCCGGTAATAGGAAGTGGGGCGTTGGAAAGGATAAGCAAAAAGGAGGTATCCTCTTTTCCAACCAAAAGTCAAATGAAAGACTTTAAGTGACGTAAGGGTAGGGGGAAGACTTTCCCAATTCCTTTCCAGGTGGGAGAGTATTACCCAGAGCCCTCATATTCTCAACATTATAAAGGAGGGCTACAGGCTGGAGTTTCTTCATCCCCCCCCCTCCCCCCCTCAAAGTTCCTAGTAACGCATCTCCCCAGGGACCCCCTCAAGGCAGCAGGTCTTCTGCAAAACATTTCAGAACTAGCAGAACAGGGAGTTGTAGTCCCGGTACCTGCGGGACAACGCGGACTGGGGGTCTACTCCCACATCTTCGTTGTCCCAAAGCCGTCAGGCAAGTACCGGTTGATAATAAACCTGAGACTCCTGAATACCTCCTTGCGTCACAAGAAATTTCGCATGGAAAGCATATACACCCTCAGAAGACTCCTTCTGAAGGAGGTATACATGGTAACGATCGACTTAAAGGACGCCTACCTTCACGTCCCGATCTTTCCAGGACATCAAGCCTTCCTCAGATTCGCAATCGGGTCTCCTCAGGGGATTCAACACTGGCAGTTTGCTGCCCTCCCCTTTGGACTGGCTTCCAGCCCAAGGGTATTTACAAAAATCGTAGCAGAGGTGGTTGCCTTCCTACACCTAGAGGGTATAACGATAGTCCCTTATCTCGACCACCTTTTACTTTACAACCAGAGTCGATCTCCTCCTCGCAGACCTGGCCAAGGTTGTGAGTACCTTGGAATCCCTGGGTTGGATCATCAACCGAGAGAAGTCCTCGATGATCCCGGACCAAAGAAAGATTTACCTGGGTTTCCTGATAGACTCCTTACAAAGGAAGCTTTGTTTACCCCAGGAGAAGGTCCAGGGCCTCATAACAGCGGTCAGGTCTCTGTTGGAGGTAAGGGAGTCCTCTTTCAGAGGCATCATGAGGGTACTGGGTCTAATGACCTCTTGTATACCTGCGGTTCCGTGGGCTCAGCTCCACTCCAGACCCCTCCAACAATTCCTCTTATCCTCCTGGGACGGAACAAGAGGAACATTAGACCACAGAATCTCCATCCCAGAGGTAGTAAAGGACTCTCTGAGCTGGTGGCTTCTTCCTCAGAAGTTGCAGGTGGGTCATCTATGGACTCAGACAGACCCCCTCAGGATAACGACGGACGCAAGCTCCTGGGGTTGGGGGGCCCACTTAGGCGAACTCCGAGCCCAGGGTTCCTGGAATCAGGATCAGAGACACGCCTCCTCAAACTTCCGGGAATTATTGGCGGTCGGGGAGGCCCTAAAAGCGTTTGAGGAAAGGATCCGAGACCGGGAGGTCCAGATCCTCTCCGACAATGCGACCACGGTGGCCTTCATAAATCATCAGGGGGGAACCAGGTCTCCCTCCCTGCTGACCTTGTCTCTAGGGATTCTGGGCTGGGCAGAGCTTCGGATTGCCTCTATTACGGCAGTACACATAAAGGGAAGGTACAACATAGAGGCGGACTATCTAAGCCGTCATCGGATTCTCCAGGGGGAATGGGAGCTGAACCCAGAGGTGTTCAACCTGGTGTGCCAACATTTTGGAAGGCCAGAAATAGACCTCTTTGCCCGCAAGGAGAACAGGAGAGTAAGAAGATTCTTTTCCCTGTCCCGGGAGTGGGGCTCAGGGGGGGTGGATGCACTGGCTCAGGTATGGAGTTTTCACCTGGCTTATGCTTTTCCCCCTCTGAGTCTCATTCCAAGAGTCCTACAAAAACTAGGTCTCTCAGAGACCAGACTCATTCTAATTGCTCCTTGGTGGCCCAAGAGAGCCTGGTTTCCCGCTCTACAGAACTGGTCCGTAGCACCTCCCCTCCATCTACCAGTTCGGGTGGACCTTCTTCGGCAGGGACCAGTCTTTCACCCAGATCCCAGCTTCTTCAAGCTGACGGCCTGGTGCTTGAGAGGCAGAACCTGCGGGAGAGGGGATGTTCCGAGAGAGTGATTAACACTCTCCTCTCAAGTAGAAAAGAAGTCACCAGACGTATCTACAGGAAGGTGTGGGGAGTCTTCTCTCACTGGTGTCTAGTGAGAAAGGTATCCCAGCAAGAAACCTCGGTCATCCTGGACTTTCTCCAGGATGGCGCCGACTTGGGTCTCGCTACCAAGACTCTAAGAGTACAGGTAGCAGCCTTATCGTATTTTTTGGACAAAAAGTTATCACTGGACCCTCTAGTTAAAAGATTTCTAATGGCCAGGGATAGATCGTCCCCGGTGCGGATCTCTAGAGTCCCGCCCTGGGACCTTACGTTAGTTTTGGAACAATTAACTAAGGCTCCGTTTGAGCCACTAGAAGATATTTCAGTTAAATTACTGACATTTAAGTTTGCTTTTCTTCTGGCAATTACTACAGCCAGAAGAATAGGCGACATGCAGGCTCTGACGATTAAAGAGCCTTTCTTTAGTTTATTCGAGGACAGAGTTATTCTTAGGCAGGACCCCCTGTACCTCCCTAAGGTAGTGTCAAAGTTTCATAGATCACAAGAAATTATTCTTCCTTCCTTTTGTTTAAATCCACAAAATGAAAGAGAGGCCTCCTTTCATTGTCTGGATGTCAGACGGTGTCTGCTAGCTTATCTGGATAGAGTGGGTGAATTTAGGAAATCCAGCCATTTACTAATTTTTTTGGACAGAAAAAGGGCCAACAGGCATCTAGAGCATCCATATCTAGATGGATCAGACAGACAATCTCCATAGCTTATGACCAGGCTGGTAAGACAGCCCCGAAAGTTAAAGCTCATTCTACTCGCTCTTTGGCAACCTCCTGGGCAGAAAGAGCCGGAGCTTCGGTGGAACAGATCTGTAAAGCGGCGACTTGGTCAAGCCAGAATACATTCCTAAGGCATTACAGAGTGGAGTTGCTGTCACCTCAGGACCTGTCCTTTGGTAGAAAGGTCCTGCAAGCAGTCGTCCCACCCTAAGGTAGGCCTGAAGCTACTTGCTTCTCTCTCATTGTGCCGTCCTGGAAGACAACTTGAGAAAGTGACCAGTTACACTTACCGGTAACGGTGTTTCTGGGAAGTCTTCCAGGACGGCAGGCCTACTTCCCACCGCTTTGGTTGATACATTGGTTTGTATAGAGTTATTTGGGTGTGTGTTTTCTCTCTCGTGCACTGGTGTGGGTCTGTACTTTTTCATAACTGAGGAGCACGGGGAGGGGCGGGTGCTTTAACCTCTTTGAATTGATTGTGTTTCCTGTCAGGTGGAGCCAGTCATCTCTCATTGTGCCGTCCTGGAAGACTTCCCAGAAACACCGTTACCGGTAAGTGTAACTGGTCACTTTTTTTTTTATTTTTTGAATACTTTCTAATTTTTTTTATTTATTTTATTTTTTTTTCTCGTGCCTTTAACCACTTCCCGACGGGGCGCCGCACGCCGATTTACATTGACAGAATGACACGGACAGGCAAATGGGCGTACCTGTACGTCCCTTCGAATTTGCTGCCCCGCGGGTCCCGCAAACTATGTTCGCCGGTGTCCCGTGATTGCGGTGAGGAGAGGCAGAACGGGGAGATGCCAAGACATTGACAAACAAAACATTTCCCTATTCTGCCTAGTGACACGGCAGGGATCTACTGCTCCCTGTCATCAGGAGCAGTGATCTGTCGTGTCAGTGGTAGCCCATCAGTGGTAGCCCAAACTTAAACCCTTGATCGCAACCCTAGTGTTTAACCCCTTCCCTGTCAGTGGCACATTAATCAGTGGCTATTTGTAGCTCTGATGGCTGTATAAATGACACTGGTCCAAAAATAGTGTCCGATGTGTCCGCCATAATGTAGCGGTCCCAGTAAAAATCGCAGATCGCCGCCATTACTAGTTCGTCTTATTGCATTTTTATTATTTAAAAAAAAAAATGTATCCCCTAGTTTGTAGACGCTATAACTTTTGCACACACCAATGAATATACATACGCTTTATTGCGATATTTTTAGAAAAAAATAAATGTAGAATACATATCGGCCAAACTGAGGAAAAAAAATAGTTTTTTTTTTTTTAATGTTTTGGGGATATTTATTATAGTAAAAAATATTTGCTTTTTTCTTTTCAAAATTGATGCGCTTTTTTTGTTTATAGCGCAAAAAATAAAAACTGCAGGATGTCCAATTTTGTTTGGGTACAGCGTCGCACGACCGCGCAATTGTCAAAGTGACACGCAGTGCCGTATTGGGGGAAAGAAATGCTCTAGTCAGGAAGGGGGGGGGTAAAATCTTCCGGGGCTGAAGTGGTTAAGTTGCCAGTATCCTGGGTAGTGATGTCATGACATAGTTTCAGGATTACTAGACCCGAGACATGCATCGGCTTTGTTCAGGTCTTTGACCAGCTGGCGGACGTGCCGGCTGGTTGCTCGGGCCTCCCAGTGGGACGGAAGAGCCCAGGAAGAAGGGGGGGGCATGTCCCTTCCCACTGCTTGTAACACAGCCGAGCGGCTGCTAAGCCACATCGGTTATTAAAATAAAGCCGACCGACCGCTCTAAAGAATAGTCCCCGGGTGATGCCTGCAGCTGCACGCATCACACCGGTAAAACCCTTGAAGCGAAATCGGTAATATCAGGTACGTTTGTGACAATACCGATTTAATAAGGGCATATCGGCCGCACCGATAATCGTTCGATCCCGAATTTCAATGCACACACAGACAATATAATAACCACATTTTCCCTTATCGTCTTTCAGGACAGCACATGAGAGAGTGGCTCCACCCACTAGGAAACACAATCTCCACCATAATTTAAAAGGAGGCGACTCCCCACATCTCGTCAGTTTTTGTGTTTCCTCCGGCAAGGGAACATCTAGTAGGAGTCAGGTCTCTTAAGGTGCTGTCCTGAGAGACTAAGGCTGCCTACCCCACCATACCTTTTGTCCTCCAGAGAGTCCGATCCTCCCACACCACGCCAGTGGGCAGTTGGTAAGTGGGCTCCTTCTCCCCTTTCAGCTCAGTGGAGCAAGGACTGTTCCTGGAGCCGCTCCTTAGGCGGCGGCAGCTGTTCGCGGGGTTTTTTGAACCGCATGTCGGCGTTACAGGCCGCCGCCATCTTTTTGGAGGCTGAGTAGTGACTCAGCTAGCAGGAAGTAAGGTATCCTGCAAGGGGCGGCACCGGGATCAGGCGCAAACGTCATTTCCGGCGGAACTCGCGCAGGCGGAGAGGGGAGGAGAGGTTCTGGTGCCTATAAATGCGGTTCCGGTCCGACGCAGCGGCGTCTATGGACTCCGGAACCGTCGCTTTTGAAGCCACAGATCAAGCGCTGATCCACGATGGAGAATGTGACAGCAGCGAGTGGGACAGGCACCAGCAAGGCCCAGGTAAGGGGGTATGTGGGATCTACCCTGTTTACTGTAGGTGTCTCTCTCTATATGTATTTTTTTTTCCCCTGGTGGCTGGGGCCTGTCTGGGCACAGGGTGTTGGCTGATAGACTAACTGTGCACCTGAGTGAGCTCGTTAGGAGGCAGGTTTGACTCACTAAAAAGGGATGCTGGTGTTTTTTTCTCTTTTTGTGTTTTTTTTTATGTGGCAGGCTAAGAGCTCTGACCCTCCTATCAAAAAGATGTCCCTCATGTAAAGCAAAGTTACCAGAGGGCTGGAAGAAAGCTTTATGCCAGATTTGTGTTGCTTCCTTAGTGAAGGAGGAAGCTTCTTCTGCATGCAGCGATTTAATCGCATCAGTCAAGAAAGAGCTAGATGCTACCATACAATCTTTTTGCTCTTCTCTTGCAACACCATCCCTGAGTCAGCCAACTACCTCAGGATCCTCTCAGAGCTCACAATTAATCCCAGGGCTAGAGGCTGAAGCTGGCCCTCCTACCCAAAGGGAACGTTCCCCCTCTCACTCCAGGGAAGAAGAAGATGCACCTTCAAAATACAAACTGTCCTTAGAGCAAGTAGACAGTTTGTTGAAAGCAATATATGCAACATTGGGAATAGATGAAGAAAAGAGAATTATCGCTGCATGCCCGAATGTATGCAGGGCTTAGTGAAACAAAAAATCGCACTTTCCCTGTGCATTCAGTAATCTCGGAAGCCATTAAAAAGGAATGGGCTGATCCAGAGAAAAAATTTTTTTCCCAAGATCGCATAGAAGACTCTTTCCGTTCAATGAAGACTCAGATGCGCTTTGGAATAAAATTCCAAAATTAGACGCAGCGTTTTCACAAGTTTCCAGGTCAACCGACTTGGCATTTGAAGACATGGGTGTACTCAAAGATCCCATGGACAAAAGGATGGATCAGCAGCTTAAAAAAGCTTGGCAATCCATTATGGGTAACCTTAAACCAGCTATGGCTACTACCTGTGTTTCTAGAAACATGGAGTTCTGGCTTAATCAGCTTAAAGCTCATATTATAGCAGACTCACCTAAGCAGGAGATCCTTGATTCTTTTTCTACCCTAGCAGCAGCTGTGGCTTATATTTCTGACGCTTCTGCAGAATCAATTAGGATGTCGGCCAGATCTGGGGCCTTAACCAACTCAGCCAGGAGAGCTCTATGGCTTAAGACATGGCCAGGGGATGCAGCTTCCAAAAGTAGGTTATGTGGAATTCCTTTTTTTGGAGATCTTTTGTTCGGTCCTGATCTGGATTCTATTTTAGATAGGACAGCGGACAAAAAAGTCCTTTCCTGTTAAAGAAAAAACAACCAGTTAAGCGGTTTTTTCGACCTCAAAGAATTGGTCGGCGCAAAAAGGTAAAGGCAGAGGGAATGTCCTCTTCAATCCTCCTGCGCCAACCAATAAAACGCAATGACTTGTCATTGCCTGTGGGGGGAAGGCTTCAAAAGTTCCTTCCTTTTTTGGGCAAGCGTGACAGAAAACACATTTATCTTGGACACGCTGGCCCAGGGATACAAAATAGAACTTTCGGATCTTCCTCCAGAAAGCTACTGTGTAACAAACCTGCCAAGGGACACAACAAAGGCCCTAGCCATGAAAAACCTCTTGGAGGATCTGATGAGACAGGGTGTTGTGGTTCAGGTATCTCCAGAGGAACGTTACCGGGGTTTCTATTCCCAAATCTTCCTGATAAGGAAACCATCAGGAAGCTTCCGTCTCATTCTCAATTTAAAACGGTTAAACAAGTCAGTCCAATACAGGCGGTTCCGCATGGACTCCATTTTTTCGGTGAGAAATCTTAGTCAAGGGATGTTTCATGGCGTCAATCGACTTAAGAGACGCATACCTGCATGTGCCCATAGCCCCTCGGTCTCAAAAATACCTAAGGTTGGCAATAAATATGGGGAAGGAGGTGCTTCATTTACAATTCAAGGCCCTCCCGTTTTTGGTCTTTCATCCGCCCCGTGGATATTCACCAAGATAATGGCGGAAGCTCTAGCTCCTCTCCGTCTACAGGGAATCTCGGTCATCCCTTACCTGGACGACCTCCTAATTTTTGCCCCTTCCAGAGAGAGGTTGCAGGTAGATCTAACCAAGGCCCGCAGTCATCTGGAAGCCTTGGGCTGGATTGTAAACACTCAAAAATCAAATTTCAATCCTGCTCAAAGAGTTCAGTTTCTAGGTTATCTGATAGATTCTGTAGAGCAAAGGATTTTTCTCTCAGAAGAAAAAGACAAGGTCTTGAGTGTAGTAGCCAGTCTTCAGACAAACCAGGAGGTGTCAATCAGGAGGCTTATGTCAGTCCTGGGTACCTTAACCTCAACAATGCCGGCCATTCAATGGGCGAGGCTCCATTTCAGGCCCCTCCAGAGTTTTCTTCTTCAGGTATGGGATCACAGCCCAGAAACCTTAGACACAAAAGTAAAACTTCCCACCAGGGTCAAGAGGACTCTTTGGTGGTGGAGGAATCGGGCAGTTCTGTCAAGAGGCCTGCTTTGGTCCTTGCCGACAGAAGTAAGGGTCACCACAGACGCCAGCAGTTGGGGATGGGGAGCCCACTGGGATCAAAACATAGCACAGGGAGTTTGGTCCAAATCCGAAGCAGGAAGGTCCTCAAACTGGAGGGAGTTAAAAGTAGTTGCTCTAGCCTTAGCTGCCTTCTCTCCAAACCTCCAAGGGTCCCATGTGCAGATTCTTTCAGACAATGTCACCACAGTGGCATACCTGAACAAACAAGGGGGCACAAGGAGCAAAGCTCTACTGTTGCTGTCGTCAGAAATCCTAGAGTGGGCAGAGAAGCATTTACTCTCCCTGTCAGCAGTGCATCTCAAAGGCACGCTAAACGAAGTAGCAGACTTCTTGAGCAGACAGAGAATTCAAGAGGCAGAGTGGAGCCTGAATCCGGAGATATTCTCACTGATCACCAAGAAGTGGGGATGTCCTCAGGTAGATCTGTTTACATCAAAAGAAAACACCCAGCTCCCTCAATTCTTCTCTCTGCACCGAGACAGCGGCTCAATAGGGATAGATGCCTTGGCACATCCCTGGAACTTCCATCTGGGTTATGCCTTCCCTCCTTTTCAGCTAATCCTTCTGGTATTGAGAAAAATACAGAAGGAAAAGGTATCAGTAATCCTGGTCACTCCGTTCTGGCCAAAAAGAGCCTGGTTTTCCTCCATCCTACAAATGATGATCAAACCTTTCTGGCAGCTTCCTCTCAGGCAGGACTTGCTACTTCAGGGCCCAGTGTACCACCCGGACGTAGCCAGACTAAGACTCACGGCTTGGTATCTGTGGAGCAGTTATTAAGGAACAAAGGACTGTCAGAGCCTCTAGTATCTACTTTACTCACCAGTAGAAAGAGAGTAACTAGAGATATCTACGCAAAGGTTTGGAAAGTCTACAACAGTTGGTGTCATTCATCAAACCAAACCCTAGAAGACATTGTGTCGATTCTGGAGTTTCTACAAAATGGTGTGGACTAAGGTCTTGCAATTAGCACTCTCAAAGTGCAAGTGTCTGCCCTGGGAGTATACCTAGAAAAACCGATTTCCTCCGTTCCTTTGATCACAAGATTCTTTAGGTCACTTACTAGAGCCAGGCCAGTGCCTACTAAACATTTTCCTAAATGGGACCTGTCAGTAGTTTTGCAAGCCTTCACGAAAGAACCTTTCGAACCGTTACAGACAATCTCGTTGAAAGATTTGACTCTTAAAACGGTATTCTTTTTATATCAATAGTTTTTTATTAAATTTCACATACAAAGCAATGTAAAGTATACATGTTAACAATGGTGCTATACGTAAGACAATTTCCTAGTTAACTATAATTACTTGCAGAACAATTTGGGATAAGAAAGTAGTCTAGTTCTATGCCATTTGGTGCAGTCCCACACTTGGTAACTCGTATCATCCCGTGGCGCTCAGCCCTCGCAGGCCGTCCCTCTCCGCCCCCAGCACCCCGATAGGGAACATGCTGTGCCGTCCGGCAGAGAGTAACGCCCCAACCCCGCCGAGCACCCACAAGGTAAGTAAGAGGGGACCACACCTCAGTACATTTCAGCATAGGTTTAACACAGGTATGTATAAGCACATTAACATAGGAGGCAGTTGAACCCTGACCACAGAAGATTGTCGGTGGAATGAATAAGTGCTAGTAGAACATTTAAACAAAAAAAAAAAAAAAAAAAAACAGAAACTTAAACAAAAATGCAGATATAAAAGTTAGAGTATTGTTGCTGTGTCATGTTCCATCGCTTAGAGTCATAGGTGATTTGTGACCTATCCAACTATGATAATAGATTGAGACTGTAAATTATGATTTATGTACTAAAATTTACTAAAATTTATGTAAGGAGTTTGCTTGTATCATACCAATCTATCCATCTTTTCCATTGAGCATCGACTTTTAAGTGGTTATTTTGAGCCCTGGCCAGCATTCTTTCATATGTAGAGTGGGTATTAGTAGTCCTGATGACCTCGCCAATGCTTGGAAGTATCTGGTTTTTCCAATGTCTCGTAATAGTCAAACGAGCGCTGAGAAGTATGTGTACTAGAATAGTTTTGTGCTCATGAGGTATGGATTCTATCGTCAATGTTAGTAATGCAAGACCCGAGGAGATAGGCACCGACCAATGCAGTACCCTTCTGATCAGGTGAAAAACCTTTTTCCAGAAAGCTGTTATCACTGGACAAGTCCAGAGAATGTGGTACAGTGAACCCGTCAATCCACAATTCCGCCAACACTTGTTCGATGTCTGAGGGGAGAATTTGTCAATTCTGTGAGGCGTCAAGTACCATCTCAGTAGAATTTTTTGTGTTAGTTTCCATAAACCTGCACTCCTAGTCACTGAGTAATTAGCTAGCAAGGCATATTGCCACTGCTCCTCTGAGTACCCGTTGCCGAGATCCCTCTCCCAGGCCATTATACTGTTATTCCTGGTAAAGGTGTATTTACTACCCAAAGTGTTGTAAAATAAGGCTATTCCTTTGGTTTTAGAGGTTAGGGTAGTAAAGTATTGGGACACTTGCCATGGGAGAGTAATCGCGGCAGGGGGTGAAGTGTGCAGATAGTTCAACAGTCTCAGATAAGTGTAATATTCCCTATCTGAGAGTCCGTATTCTATTTGAAGGACTCGGAAAGTCTTAGGGGCTGGGCCTATAAGTAGATGTTCGATTTGTGTAATCCCCAGTCTTTCCCATGCACTGACGTCTATATTCGGGATAATGTGAGATATACTCATCAACGGTATTTGGATGGTTGTAAGTAGAGGTCGACCGATATGGGTTTTTCTCTGGCCGATGCCGATGCCGATATTTTGAAATTGGGGCGGCCGATGGCCGATATATGATGCCGATTTTTGTGGCCGATATTTTAGGCCGATTAAAAAAAAAAAAAAAACCCCTCACCCACTCTATTCCTTCCTGCTTACTCCTGTCACTCTAGCACACACTTGATGTCCTCAGTACAGATGGCACTGGTTTGGAACTGGCAGGTGGCACTGGTTTGGAACTGACAGATGGCACTGGCAGGTGGCACTATTGGAACTGACAGATGGCACTGGTTTGGAACTGACAGATGGCACTGGCATGTGGCACTGGCTGGCGGTACTGGTTTGGAACTGACAGATGGCTCTATTGGCACTGGCAGGTGGCACTGGTTTGGAACTGACAGATGGCACTGGCAGGTGGTACTGGTTCGGAACTGACAGATGGCACCGATTGGCAGCAGGGGGCACTGGTTTTGGAACGGACAGATGGCACTAGTTTGGGACAGATGGCACTGATTGGCAGTGGCACTTGCAATTGGAACTGGGTGGCACTGGCGTGTGACACTGGTTGGCACTGGCTGGTGGCACTGACAGATGGCACCGATTGGCACTGGCTTGTGGCACTGACAGATGGCACTGGCTGGGGGCACTGACAGATGGCACTGGCTGTGGCACTGATAGATGGCACCGATTGGCGGTGGCACTGATTTGGGTGGCACTGACAGATGGCCCTGATTGACACTGGCTGGTGGCACTGACAGATGGCACCGATTGGCGGTGACACTGATTGACACTGGCTGGTGGCACTGATTGACACTGGCTGGTGGCACTGACAGATGGCACTGACAGATGGCACTGGCTGGGGGCACTGGCTGGGGCACTGGCTGGGGGCACTGACAGATGGCACTGGCTGGGGGCACTGACAGATGGCACTGGCTGGGGGCACTGACAGATGGCACTGGCTGGGGGCACTGACAGATGGCACTGGCTGGGGGCACTGACAGATGGCACTGGCTGGGGGCACTGACAGATGGCACTGGCTGGGGGCACTGACAGATGGCACTGGCTGGGGGCACTGACAGATGGCACTGGCTGGGGCACTGGCTGGGGGCACTGGCTGGGGCACTGGCTGGGGGCACTGACAGATGGCACTGGCTGGGGGCACTGACAGATGGCACTGGCTGGGGGCACTGACAGATGGCACTGGCTGGGGGCACTGACAGATGGCACTGGCTGGGGGCACTGACAGATGGCACTGGCTGGGGGCACTGACAGATGGCACTGGCTGGGGGCACTGACAGATGGCACTGGCTGGGGGCACTGGCTGGGGGCACTGGCTGGGGGCACTGGCTGGGGGCACTGGCTGGGGGCACTGACAGATGGCACTGGCTGGGGGCACTGACAGATGGCACTGGCTTGGGCACTGGCTTGGGCACTGACAGATGGCACTGGCTTGGGGCACTGGCAGGTTTCACACTAAGCCGAGTGTAATGTGTGAAACTGACAGAGAAGAGAGAGAGAGAGAGAGAGAGAGCTGTTAGAATTGAGCTCGATGTGGGGGTGGGCGGGCCAGCAGCTAAATTACACCAGCCAATGATTGGGCTGCTTTAGACGTAGTGGCCCGCCCAGATACCATCCCATTGGCTGGTGTAATATCTGCTGGGTCCCGCCCAGCCCCGACATCAAGCTGACACATCCTCTCTCTCTCCTCTTACTTTCAGTTTCTCACACACACACACACACAGCACGGCGCTTGATGCTGCTGAGTGTGGAGAAGTGTGGAGGAGGGAGGAGGAGGGGGGAGGAAGTGCAGCCAGTGAATAATATCGGCCAGTTTTGATATTAATCGGCCAAAGCCGATTTATCAAAAATGCCTAAATATCGGCCGATATATCGGCCAGCCGATATATCGGTCGACCTCTAGTTGTAAGATTGACATTATGAAACTTGGTGTTTAGTAGTGCCGTCCAAGCTGATAATGACGCTTTAATGGTAGGTGACCATTCATCCGACTTAGCGGTGGTTTGTGGGCTAGCTAAAAGAAAATGGTGTAAGTTACCCTTATAGACCTGAGTTTTCTCAATTTCTACCCATCTACTACTTTTATGTTGAGGAAACCATGTCCTAAATTGTGTCAATATGGCTGCTATGTAGTAGTCTTTTAGGACTGTTAGGCCTACCCCTCCCGCCTTCCTGGAAGACGTTAATTTGGAAAAAGCACATCTTGTTCTCTTCCCCATCCAAAGGTATTTGTTAATTAAAGTTTGGGCCCTTGCGAAGAAGCTGTTGGGTACCGGGATTGGCAGGGTCCTGAATAAATACAGTAGTTGGGGAAGTATCAACATCTTGAACGCTGCCAGTCTCCCTGACCATGACAGCTCTGTTTTGGATATGTTTTGGAGCTTCTTATGCAGGCTATCTAAAAATTTTAGGTAGTTTGCCTTGACCAGTTCTTTTGTAGTAGAAGTCAGTTGGATACCAAGATACTTCAACCCTGATGTTGTCCATTTTATAAGGGTATTTATCTGCTAACTCACGCATTGTAGCCTGCGGCACATTAAGACCCAGTATAAATGATTTATCTTTGTTAACTTTATAGTATGAAAGGCTATTAAATCTCTGCAGTACTCCATGAACCGAAGCCAAGGAAGTTTTTATATCCGTGAGCATCAGGATGACGTCGTCCGCAAATAGGCTGATGACATGGGACGAATTTCGAAATTTGAATCCCTCTATGTGAGAGTGGTTGCGGATGTGACTCGCCAAGGGCTCCATGATCATATTGAAGATCAGGGGAGAAAGAGGACACCCCTGACGAGTCCCATTTGAGATTTGGAATGGTTTGGATAACGCCCCCGAATTGTATATCTGAGCAGATGGCTTAGTGTATAATGCCATTATAGCGGCATGTATAGATCCTTCGAACCCGAAGGTTTGTAGTACTCGCGACAAATATCCCCAGTGGACTCTATCGAACGCCTTCTCTGCGTCCAAAGCTAGGAGCAGAGAAGGCGTTCCCTGTATGTTCGCTTGATGAATAATATTTATTAATCACCTCGTTGCATCAGATGTCTGACGGCCTTTTGTGAATCCAGATTGATCTGGGTGTATGATTTGGGGGAGAATGTCCATCAGACGCATTGCTATTAATTTGGCATATAGTTTCAGATCGTTGTTAAGGAGGGATATTGGCCTGAAATTTTGAGGGGTAGTGGGTTCCTTCCCTGGCTTCGGTAGGGTGATTATTAGTGCTTTCAGCATCTCAGAGGGGAAGGACGATGAGGCAACCGCAGCATTATAAACTTTGGTTAAATATGGTGCTAAAAAATCTTGGAAGGTCTTGTAGTATTAAGGAGATTTGTTCGCTGGAAGAGTTTGTATGGCTTTCACAACCTCAGGGGTTGTGAAGGGAGAGTTAAGTTGTGTAAGCTGTTCAGGGCTAATTTTTGGGAGGGATATGTTTTTTTTAGAAAATCATTGAGGTCAGTGGAAGGTTGGGGTATAGTAGGATCATTTGATAGATTGTATAGGGAACCATAGTAGTGGCTGAAGGCGTTTGCTATGTCATTAGGATGGAATAGTTTTTCTTTGGTAAAAGGGTGTACAAGGAAGGGGATTTTGGATTTGTACCTGGTACCTCTTAGGCGTTGGGCCAGTAGCCTACCTGCCTTATTCCCATTTGCATAATAATTAGTGTTAAGCCTTCTAGATGACTTTTCAAACTCGCCCAATAAGAACGGGCGTAAGTCATAACGGAGTTGGGATATCTGTTGGGAGACTTGTGGTGAAGGGTTGATTTTCTTTTGGGTTTCTAGAAGTTGGATTTTCTGTGTTAGTTCTTGGAATAGTTTTTGCTGCTGCCTCTTCCTTCTTGCCCCCAGCTGGATGAAAATACCCCTCATATAAGCCTTATGGGCGTTCCATAATACAAAATTATCATCGACAGACATTTCATTTTCCGTAAAATATTGAGTCAAATGGTGTTCCAGCAATTTTTTAGTGTCTTTGGATTGCAAAAGAATGGGATTAGCTCTCCACACCGGAGTCGGATTAGAGGAAAAAGCATCGGAGATAGTCAGGGTCACTGAAGCATGGTCTGACCATGTGATAGTATTGATGGCAGTGGATATCGTTCTGGTCAACACTCCCTGATCCACCAAAAAAAGATCCAGTCTGGAGTAGGATTTGTGTGGGGCAGAAAAAAAAGTGTAGTCTCTTTCGCCAGCATGTAGGCAACGCCAGGCGTCAAATAGGTTATGTTGATGAATAGCGGGTTGAAGGTGATTGCTCGCTCTAGGACCCGCTGAAGGAGAGTCCAGAATAGGGTCAGGTATTAGATTAAAGTCTCCGCAAACAATCAGCGAGCCCTTTTGGTGTTTCCTTATCTTGTTGATGGTTTTATTAAAGAATCGAATTTGGTTGGAGTTGGGGGCATACACGTTAACTATGGTGTATTGTGAGGCGTTAATTTCACATAGAATTATGATATAGCGTCCCTGTGGATCCTTTATTTCCTCCTGCAGTTGGAAGGAAACAGTGTCTCTGAATGCTACCAGAACCCCTCTCTTTTTAGCATCTGCGTTGGCAGAAAAAACGTAAGGGAAATTTTTGTTGGAACATTGCGGGGGGTCTTTGGCGTTGAAGTGGGTTTCCTGTACACAAAGTACATCGCATTTAAACTGAGTGGCCTCCTTCCACATAGATCTTCTTTTAGCAGGGTGGTTAAGACCCTTTGCGTTCATAGACAAAAATGTTATCCCCATGGTTGAAGGGAGTATGTGCTGATGGGACGTTGTGAATCAATGTTGAGTAATACACGTGACCACATTTCCCTCCTGTGGTGAGAAGTGGTAATGCATTGGAACATTATTATTTCTGAGGTAAACATGATGAGAGTACTCACTGTATGATGGATCAGTTGGTGGCTGGGAAATTGTTTGGATCGGGAGTGAAGTTTTCCGCAGAGACTTGACCTCTCCTCAGGTCTTCCTGATGCTCTGAGTTAGCGTCAGCTTTGGAATCAATGGCTTACATATATGCTGCAGTGTAGAAAAAAACTGATAAACAACAAAAAACAACGAAAAGAGAACTAAGAAAAGACGAATGCTGCTTAGCTCGCAGCAGACAGTCACGTAATTTAGAGGTTGTAAACATATTCCTCAGGGAGGAAGAGAAACAATGAGGGTATACCCTCGGGTGCAGCAAAAGCTGCTCAGGTGTATTCAAGGGGTGAGTCCAGGCGTGAGAGAGCCTCACTCTTCAGGGCACGTATGGCCAGTTTCCAAGATTTAGTGCTTTTTGCTATTCTGTGCATTCGCTTTCTGCCACTCAGACTCCTTATAGGGGTTACTTTTGGAAGGCATCGGCTGGCCCTCTGTTTCTGGGACGATCTGCCATTCTTTAAGCCGCTTCAATCCCTTTTCCAAGGAGTCTATAACAAAAGTAGTTTCATCTTTGATGACGGTAAGTTTGGTAGGGTATCCCCACCTGTAGCTGATCTTGTGATTGCGCAGGGCCTTAGTTATGGTATTGAGGTCTCTCCTCTTTTGCAGAGTGTGTTGCGAGAGGTCTGCAAAAAATTGCAGGTGTTGATGCTGGAGGGGAATGAGATCTTTGTTGCGCATGACTGCCATGAGCTTTTCTTTGGTGTAATAGAAGTGCAGCCGCAGGAGAACATCTCGTGGCACTTGAGTGGGGAGGTAGGATGGCTTGGGTATGCGGTGAATCCTGTCTATGGAGACATCCAGCTCCGTAAGGTCAGTTAAAATATCCTTAAACAGGGCTATAGCAAAAGCCCTCAGCTCACCTTGTTGCACAGATTCAGGGATACCTCTTATTTTTAGATTATTTCGTCTTGCCCTGTCTTCCATATCTGCTATTTTTGCTTTAAGCCCTTCTATTTCCTCCCCGCGCTCATCATGCGCGTCGACCAAGTCGTTAATGGTTTCCGCAAATTCTCCCATTCTATTTTCCACATGTTCTACCCGTGCTTCAACCACTTTAATCTCCTTATTAAACTTAGTCATGCATGATACAATATCGTTTTGGAGTGTGCTCCTAAGTGACATTAACATGTCCTTCAGCACCGTATCCATGACCGGTTGATTCATAGTAGGGAAAACCTCAATGCTGTCTGGCAGCTCCCTCGTGTCCTCCCCAGAGTCTATGTCAGGGCCTGCTGCTGAATCGCATCCAGAGCCATCCAGCCTAAATCTAGCCTTAGCGGGGCTAGCTGTCTGCGGGGTTGCAGGGAGGGAGTGAGAGCTATTAGGAGACCCATCATTGCAGCTCTGTGCTGCGGGGATGTGCGGTCAGGGCTGGTGTGGATGTGGCGCCGGCGCCATTTTGCCTACCTTCATGCACCCCCCATGCATAAAAGTCTGTCAACTTCTGAGGCCTCCGGAGCTCCTTCCTTTTCCTAGTCATGGTCCTCGGGCTGTCCGGGTGTAGAACGCTCCTTCTCTGGTACTTTAATATGCCTTGGAAAGCCGCTATTAGCCGTGTTGTGTCCCTGATTTGCAGAGCTCTCACGCCGCCATCTCGGTCCGCGGCTAGCCACGCCCCTAAAACGGTATTCTTAGTTGCGGTTACGACTGTGAGACGAATCAGTGAACTACACGCTCTTTCAAGAAAAGAACCTTTAATGTTAATTTACCCAGACAGTATTGTGCTTAAAACAGATCCAGGCTTTTTGCCAAAGGTGGCATCAGTTCATAACAGATCGCAGGAAATTATCCTGCCGACCTTTTGTTCAAATCCTTCAGGAAGAAGGGAGACTTTATTCCATAACTTAGATGTAAGAAGAATTTTATTACACTACTTGGAAATAACAAAGGACTTTAGGTCTTCGGACTCTTTATTTGTTCTTTTTTCTGGTAACAGAAAGGGACGCCAAGCATTGAAGGAGTCAATTGCTAGATGGCTAAAACTGGCTATTTCTGAGGCTTATTCCCAGACGGGTTTGTCTCCTCCACAGGGATTACGTGCACACTCTACTCGAGCTCTAGCCACTACATGGGCAGAAAAAGCTGGTACCACCCCACATCAGATCTGTAAGGCGGCTACGTGGTCAAGCTATTTGACATTTGTCCATCATTACAGACTGGACCTGCTGTCAGCCGATGATCAGGCATTTGGCAGAAAGGTCCTGCAGGCTGTTGTCCCTCCCTAGTTGGTAAGTCTCGATTATCCTCTCATGTGCTGTCCTGAAAGACGATAAGGGAAAATGCAAGTTAGACTTACCGGTAACTTGTTTTCCAAGAGTCTTTCAGGACAGCAAGCTACCCGCCCTTCTTGGTTTGTATATATGGATGATATATATATATATATATATATATATATATACACATACATACATACATGCTGTGATTAACCATATTCTGATTATGTGTTCCAGCTTGGGCCGGAGGTACTCTACTACAACTGACGAGATGTGGGGAGTCTCCTCCTTTTAAATTATGGTGGAGATTGTGTTTCCTGTTTCCTAGTGGGTGGAGCCACCCTCTCATGTGCTGTCCTGAAAGACTCTTGGAAAACAAGTTACCGGTAAGTCTAACTTGCATTTTTGTTAAAATATGGTGTTGCGCCGGATAAACTGATACCAAAAATGGCACGCTTTAAAATTGCGCATGCTTGTGAAAAGGCGCCAAACTTCGGTATCAAATCTTTATAGGAAATGCTTTATGCGTTTTGTTTTTTGTTTTTTTATTGGTTACCAGTTTAGAGTTAGACAGGAGGTCTGGTGCTAGAATTGTTTCTCTCGCTCTGACTTTCGCGGCAATACCTCACGTGTGTTGTGATCGCAGTTTGCGCACAAGACCAACGTGTGAGGTTCGCCTTTTGCACGGGGGACAAGGACGCTTTAAATTTCATATTTCATGGTGGTCCACTGCCAGATGTTGTCTTGTCCACTGGTGGACACTTACAGATGTTGCAGCAGAACACTATAGCAGATGTTTTGTGCACTGGTGGACAGGGACAAATGACGCTTGGTGTACTGTGTGGGGATGGCTGCAGTATGTTGGAACTGACTGAACACTAAAATCATCAGTAACACGAAGCTGTCAGAGGCTGCAGTATTCCTTCCCTCCCCAACACGGAGTTCAGTTGGGAGAACCGACAGACGTGTGTCTTTGTTTACACTGTGATTGGACACAGCCATCACGTGTTTGGGAGGGCCAATCACAGCACTCATCCTGATCTGTGATGTGCTTTGTCCGAAGATCACAGGATTGCGGCCGCACGCTGGCACCCGTTCTGATCGACGTAGGGGTACATCCACTCAGAACGGGGAAGCTCCCACCCAGCAGTTTATGTACATTGGCTGGGTGGGAAGCAGTTAAAGGGGGGGCGATTATTTTCTATGTCCACTGTATATAGGCAGATAGAAGTAGATATAGGGAGACCTCATACGGGATATTTTGGTAGAGCATTATAATGTTCCTTCCATTTGGACCTTCTAATGAATCCACTGAGCTGTCTATTTCTTTCCCCAGAACCTTTGTGATGGAACATATGGGAATCAGAGATCTGGCAGATCGAATAGGGGACACCATAGTTCACCCTTCTCACCAGCCTGGCTGTGTGCGATTTCTAAACTCCAGAGGAATACATCACAGGTAATTTTATCTTTTTACTATAAACTTTTTAAAGTGGAGGTCCACCCAGAATGTTTTTTTTTTTTTTTTGCATTAAATATCCTAGAAAAAAATTTATAGGAAAAAAAAAAATATTTTATACTCACCCGAAATGCCCGTTGCTATGCAGAAGTCCCCTAACCTGCCTCTAATTTGCCTCTTTTAATCCGCGGTGGGTCTCCTTTCGCTTCCTCTTGTGAATGGGGCGTGCTGCCCTCTGGGAACTGTGTATCCCAGGAGGCAAGCCGCCCATTCACAAAGCGATGTGCGAGTGGCGCATGCGCAGTAGGAAATGGGCAGTGAAGCCGTAAGCCTTAGTCAGGATGGAGGAGCCGGGACCTTCCAGCAGCTATCGATCGCAGTGGCGGGACCGACATCGCGGGGCTGGTAGGACAGGTAAGTGTCCTTATTAAAAGTCAGCAGCTACACTGTTGGTAGCTGCTGACTTTAAAAAAAAAAAAAATCTGGCTCCCCCTTTATGCCCCCCGCCCTTTAACCCTTCCTTCACACCTGTGCGTTTTTGTAGCTTGCAGAAACACACTATAGTCCATTTACCATGGTTTCCTATGGTACACATTCACATCTCTGCGTTTTTCAGCCAGTGCGTTATTGGAAAGGGTCAGGGACTTATTTTTTCCTGCAGCAAATTGTGTTTTGTGTGTAATAGACTTCAATAGAGTCACACTGGAAATTGTTGCAATTTGCATTTCTTTTTTTCACTTTGACCACATGTTGATGGGGACAATGGCCTCTTCCCCACAATCATGGGCTATGGTCATGGGTGTCTGCAAGCGAGGGCCTTATCGGAATCTGGAAGCCCCCTTTAACAAGGGGGTGGGGGGGGTGCCCCCAGATCCCACCTCATCCCTTGTGTGATTATGGGGTACATGGTACCCCTACTCATTCACCGAAAAAGTAGAAGAGTGTTTGACAAGTCCTTTAATAAAAAAATAAAAATGTCCCCAGATGTATTGTAGATCAATCGTCATTTACGACTTCATCGCCGGGCCCAAAAAATAAAATAAGGTCAAATTGGGTTTTGGCAAGAAGGGCCTGGTATGGATTGGGGGGGGGGGGGCACACTTTTTTTTTTTTCCCCCCTGATTTATTTTTATAATACTTATTATTTTTGTTTTACATTCAGCTATCAGTGGAGTTCCCTGCTGACAGCTGATGACTCATCGGTTGTCAAGGACGTGGCGACCGGCTTCTGGACCCACTCCATAGCAACCAGCTATATACAATGTGTTTTAATGGGGGAAAAATAAAAAAATATGCCTTCTCAATAAGCAATGGCACCCGTCAGGGTTGCCCGTTATCTCCCCTGATCTTTGTTTTGACTCTAGAGCCCCTCCTAAACAGACTGAGGTCCAACACGGATATCAAAGGAATCTCCATTGCCCATAGAGAATTCAAAGTATCAGCCTTTGCTGACGATATCTTATTATCCTTACAATCCCCTCGGATATAGTTACCCAATCTTTTGAAAGACATAAAACACTTTGGCGAGTTATCAAATCTCAAAATCAATTATCCCAAATCGCATGCCCTAAATGTATCCCTTACCCCCCAAGAAGTCACACATTGCCAGGAATCCTTTCCCTTTCATTGGCAGAAGACTGCCATTACCTATTTAAGCATCCAGGTCACTAAGAACATAGCGGATCTTTATAGCCACAACTTCCTTCATGCCCTCTCTAAGCTCCAGGCCAATTTAAAGGATTGGGCCAACCTCAACGTTTCTTGGTTTGGCCGCTCGGCCCTCATTAAGATGGTGGTTCTCTCCCGCCTGTTATATTTAATGCAGGCGATACCGATTAATTTACCCCCCCTCATTCTTTGTGGCATATAAAAAAGCCTGCACTAGCTTTATATGGAAAAATAATGCCCCACAAATTAAATACTCACGGTTGACATGCTCCAAAGCAACAGGTGGCATTGGTTTACCAGATCTTTATAAATATTATCTGGCCTGCCACCTAACTAGAGTGGTGGACTGGAAACTTCACAAACTAAGGAAAGCATGGGTGATGCTGGAAAACTCTCTCATGCGAACTCCGATTGCCACATTACCTTGGCTGTCGCCTCAATGCTGGCCCCCGACCCTCAAGACACACCCGCTCATTGCACCCTCCTTATCGGCCTTTAGGAAAGCGGTCGCTCTCTTTAACCTATCCTCACAACCGGGTCCGCTAACCTCTGAGAGGCAACCCTGAGTTCCCTCCGGGAGATTCAAACACATTCCTTTACAAGGAATGGCCACACGAGGAGGTTCTGGTGTGTCATTTCTTTCACAAAGACCGTAGACCAGGGGTCTCCAAACTTTTTAAGCAAAGGGCCAGTTTACTGTCTTTCAGGGTTTAGGGGGCCGGACTGTGCCCAGTGAGAGTAGAAAATGCCCCGGCATCAGTGCCCCATCATTGGTTTTAATGGGAGAAATAGTGACCTATTGTTGATATCAATAAGGAGAATAGTACTCTATTGATGGTGTAAGTAGTAGTAGGGGGAATGGTGCCCCATCATTTGTGTGAGTTGGTGGAATAGTGCCCCAAGGGCCAAATAAAAACAAGCAAAGGGCCACATTTGGCCCCCGGGCCATAGTTTGGAGACCACTGCCGTAGACGATCCTATGAGATGGGCTCTCTTGTGTGGGGGGGGGTCTCTTGTTCTCGCAGAGGGGGTCTCGTGTGGGGGGGTCTCTTGTTCTCGCTGAGAGGGGGGTCACTTGTGTGGGTCTCTTGTTCTCGCTGAGAGGGGGGGTCACTTGTGTGGGGGGGTCTTTTGTTCTCGCTGAGAGGGGGTCTCGTGTGGGGGGGTCTCTTGTTCTCGCTGAGGGGGTCTCGTGTGGGGGGGTCTCTTGTTCTCGCTGAGAGGGGGTCAATTGTGTGGGGGGGTCTCTTGTTCTCGCTGAGAGGGGGTCACGTGTGTGTGTGTGGGTCTCTTGTTCTCGCTGAGAGGGGGTCACTTGTGGGGGGGTCTCTTGTTCTCGCTGAGGGGGTCTCGTGGGGGGGGGTCTCTTGTTCTTGCTGAGAGGGGGTCTCTTGTGTGGTGGGGGGGTCTCTTGTTCTCGCTGAGAGGGGGTCTCTTGTTCTCGCTGAGAGGGGGTCTCTTGTTCTCGCTGAGAGGGGGTCTCTTGTTCTCGCTGAGAGGGGGTCTCTTGTTCTCGCTGAGAGGGGGTCTCTTGTTCTCGCTGAGGGGGGGTCTCTTGTGGTGGGGGGGTCTCTTGTTCTCGCTGAGAGGGAGTCTCTTGTGGTGGGGGGGGGGTCTCTTGTTCTCGCTGAGAGGGGGTCACTTGTGGGGGGGGGGGTGAGGCTGTGCCTTAAACAATAGTTGCAGACTGTTATGGAGAGGGGGTGGGGGGGGGGTTACTAGTGCGCAAACCACAACGGGTGTGGACTTATTCATACATTTATAAAAGCAGCAGCTACAACAAAAGAAGTCTTCTCACACTCAAATATGAAAAAAGGGGGGAGTGATGTGGGAAAGATGTACTGATTGTCCCTCTCCTATAGGTGGTGCTGGTGACCCCACGGGTGGCAGTGAAGATGGTAAAGAAGAAGCCTATGGTTGAAGACCCCCACCTCCACTTTGAGAGGGAGAAGTCCTGGAAATGGTGACCAACAACCCATTCTGCATCCAGGCCTACGCCACATTCCAGACAGAGGTAAGTCTATTGTTGGAAAATGTCAAACATAAAAGAACAAACATTTGGACCCCTTTCACACTGGGGCGCTTTGCAGGCACTATAACACTAAAAATAGCGCTTGCAAAGCGCCCTGAAAGAGCCGCTCCTGTCTCCAGTGTGAGAGCCCCGAGGGATTTCATACTGGAGCGGTGCGCTAGCAGGACACTCGGCCACTAGCGCGGGGGGGGGGGGGGGGTTAAAGTGCCCCACTAGCGGCCGAATAGCGTCACAAAATTGACAGTAAAGCACCGTGGTGCTTTACCGCCGACGCTCCCACCGCCCCAGTGTAAGAGGGGCCTTAAGGGTATCTGCATTTCACTACTTGCTGCCCAAAGATGTTCCTGTACATCCTTGAGTTGCAGCCGACGATTCCGCCAGCTGACCATAGAGTTTATTGGGGCCCTTACAGTCCTCGATCTCTATGGACAAAGTATTTTGGTTTCGGCTTTGTTTTACTTTTTGTTTAATGAACTGGAATGACACGGTGGGGGAAAAGTATTGACAACATGAAGAAAGAGAGGTGCAAAAGGGCATGCCAAGACACCAGCTGAAATTGATCAGGCTACTTTTACACTGAAGCGACGCTAACTCGGTGCCGGGCGTTTTTGCGGTGCTAGCGAGACTTTTTAAAAAAAAAAAAATTCAGAATCCGTGACAACGGGACTTTTTTTAACCACTTGCCTACAGGGTACTTTCACCCCTTTCCTGCCCAAGCCATTTCTCATCTTTCAGCGCTGTCACAATTTGAATGACAATTGCGCGGTCATTCGATGCTGTACCCAAACAAAATTTGTGTCCTTTTTTTTTTTTTTCCCCCACAAATGGAGCTTAAAAGAGCTTTCTTTTGGTGGTATTTGATCACCTCCTGTGGTTTTTATTTTTTGCGCTATAAACAAAAGAACAGCAACAAGTTTGGGGGAAAAAAACTCTTTTTTTTTTTTTTTACTTTTTGCTACATACATACATACATACATACATACATACATACATACATACATACATACATACATACATACATACTTTTTGTGACTGCGATATTGCGGCAGACACATCGGACACTTTTGGGACCATTCACATTCATACAGCGATCCCTGCTATAAAAATGCCCTGATTACTGTATAAATGTGACTGGCAGGGAAGGGGTTAACACTAGGGGGGGGCGAGGAAGGGGTTAAATGTGTTCCCTGGGAGGGGACTGACTGGGGGAGGTGACCGATTGTTGTCCCTATGTGCAGAGATCCACGGTCCTGCTCAGTTACTGGGCAATCGCGGCCGCCGGGCACGCGTATCGGGTCCCCAGCGGCGCGCGCCTTGGTGGCTTCTGAAGGCGCGACGTCATACGGCGTCCGATCAGAACAATAGTCTTCAGCCCCGGACCAGGCCACTTTTTGCAATTTGACACTGCGTCGCTTTAACTGACAATTGCACGGTTGTGCGACGTTGTACCCAAACAAAATTGTGTTTTTTGTTTTTTTTCCACAAATAGAGATTTCTTTTGGTGGTATTTGATCACCTCTGCGTTTTTTTTATTTTTTGCTCTATAAACAAAAATAGAGCGACAATTTTGAATAAATCAATATTTTTTTGCTATAATAAATATGCCCAAAAATGTTTTTTTCCTCAGTTTTAGGCCGATTGTGTTCTACATATTTGGTAAAAAAAATCGCAATAAGCGTATATTGATTGGTTTGCGCAAACGTTATAGCGTCTACAAAATAGGGGATAGATTTATGGCTTTTTTTTTATTTTTTTACTAGTGATGGCGGCGATCTGCCATTGTCATTTTTACGGTGATCAGTGCTATAAAAAAAACTGTTGCGAAATTAAAAATCAATAGACTTGTCATTATTACGTCTTTTATTGAAGTGGAGGTTGGCAGGAGGACCCGCTAAGCACTGTGGGGGGAGGGGGCACAGGAGATTAAACACTCCCGTGGAGAGAAAAAAAAGCTTAAAGAAAATGAATAGTCCATGCATCTAATGATGAACTGTAATATGACATTTTGGGTTTCTTTGCTGTTTTTAGGCTGGAATTTAATTACCGTATATACTCGAGTATAAGCCGAGGCACCTAATTTTACCACACAAAAAAAAGGGAAAACCTTATTGACTCGCGTATAAGCCTAGGGTGTCCGTGCGCATGCCTTTACTGTGTCCGTGCGCATGCCTTTACCGTGTCTGATCTCCGGCGCTGTGTGACTAGACTGACATTGGAGTCTATGGAAGGGGTGCCTGGGTTTGAAAAATCGGTGCTCCCCGGCCATAGGTCCCCTGGACAACAAACTTTGCATACTTGTAGATGAAGAATGGGCCTACATGTGTGCCAAGTTTGGGGTCCAGGGGACCTAGGGTCGGCCAGTACCGGGTCCCCAAATTTTCAGCACAAAAAAATGTGCTGAAAAACTCTGCTTATACTCGAGTGTATACGGTAATCTGTCTGGTTATTTCTTGGTAAATCAAGGCAAAACATGAGTAAGAAAATGCAAAAATAATTTGGGGGGGGAGGGGAATAGTACCCCTTTAAATGTTTTGCACAGGTGTCAGTCTTTTTAGGCTGTTTTTCACCTGGTGATTTTGGCCAGTAACACCCCTCCTGTATTAGTGCCCCCACTTTGGATGAAGGTGCACGTTTTTGTACAGCGGCATTGTCTGGCAGTCCAGGGATGGGTGGGGGGGGGGCGGGTGGATTGATATTTTGGTCACCTCTCAGGACGATATTGTGTGCCGATATTCTGTACATTTAAACATTTATTTCTCTAGTCGTCTGTCCAGGACAGCACTAGAGAGAGAGAGAGGCTCCACCTCCAGAGGCAGGAAACACATCATACCAATCTTTAAAGGGCGGCTTCCGTCCCTCGTCCTCAGTCTTTGTGTTTCCTCCACCGGAGGAGGAGGCTGGATGGAGCTCTCCTTCCCCTAAGCCGAGGCAGACTGCTCGTGGAAGGGGGAAGGAGGTCTGCGATACCTGGAAGGTGGCAGGCTTTGTTTGGTCCCCCGGTCAGGCTGCAGTGAAGCTGGTACCGGCGCAATCCTCCGGTATAGCCCGAGGAGGGCTGACGTTCCCCGCAGGACATCCTGGCATCTGCCGGCCAGTTACTGTGGTCTCTGGCGTGGGTGTTCAGCGGGGGGCGGGCGTAGGCCTAGAGTTCCGGCCTGTGGAACGCAGGAGGAGGGCGGGGACTTCTGGCGCAACACTTCCGGGTCGCGCGGCGAGCGTGGACGCTGGGGCCATGGCGGGAAATTTAAAAAACCGCCGGCCACAAGATAGACGGTTCCTTGAAGATGATCCAGCAGCTAACTACAGAGGTAGGAGACAGCATGGAGACAATGGAACCAGGTGGCAGTGGTGCCGTCCCAGCTCAGGTAGGCAGACACTGGGGTGCCCTGGACCTACAGGGCTGGGGAAGGAGGGGGAAAGGGGAAATACCCCCCCCCCTCCTTCAGCGACAGGATCCGGGCTAAAGAGCCATGTGAATCCTGTCAGCGGCTGGTGGGGGTGCACATCGGTGTGGTGAAGGTACAATCCCCGATTGTCTAAAAGGTTTCTGACTACTTGCCCTGGTTTCTTCTCTCCTTCTCTTTCCCAGGCTCAGCCTAAAGACCCGGAGAGGTCAGGGGGGAAGAAGAGGTGTCCGTCATGTACGAACAAACTAAAGGAGGGATGGAGCAAGCCCCTTTGTAAACCCTGTATTGACAAATTGGTTTACAAGGAGGCAACAGGGGCATGTAAAGAACTAATTGCTGGTCAGAAAGAAATGAAGACCATTAAATCAATGCTGGCAAGCCTTGAAACCCCAAAACCACCAGCTGCAGCCCCCCCTGATTCGGCCCCAGAGGTGGGTGACGCATCAGACGGAGGGGAACCAGATTCCTTGGATGAGCTAAGTGAGGCGGCTTCATCCAGAGATATTCCGAGCCAGGGGACAAGTTCGCCCAGATACAGGCTCTCACTCGAGTAGGTGGATGCCTTATTAGGGGTGATATATGAGACTCTCGATATCAAAGAAGAGCAGGCTTCCTTGTCCTTGCATGACCAGATGTACCAAACCCTGAAAGAGGGTCAGAACAGGGTATTTCCGGTACATAGTACACTGGCAGATTCTATTAAAAAAATGGCGGGAACCAGAGAAAAAATTTGTTTTTTCCCAAAAGTCTGAAGAGGAGATTTCCCTTCAGTGAGGATTCCTCCTGTATCTGGAACAAAGTGCCCAAAGTGGATGCAGCCTTTTCCCAGTGTTCCAAGTCAACAGACCTCGCCTTTGAGGACATGGGTGTCCTTAAGGAACCTATGGACAAAAGGATGGAGGTACTGCTGAAAAGGTCATGGGAAGTAGCCATGACAAGTTTAAAGCCAGCAATGGCTACAACTATAGTGGCTCGTAACTTGGAGGTCTGGCTGGACCAGCTACAAAACCATCTGGAAAGTGGGACCTCCAGGAAGGAGATTCTTGATTCCCTGCCTATGCTACACAAGGCGGCGGGCTATATGGCGGACGCATCCGCGGAGTCGGTCAAGCTATCGGCAAAGACCGCTGCCTTAATCAATTCCTCACGCAGGGCTTTATGGCTAAAGTCCTGGTCGGGAGACCTGGCATCAAAAATCAGACTATGTGGCATCCCATTTGAAGGAGACCTTTTGTTCGGGCAAGATCTAGAGAAAGTGCTAGACCGTACTGCCGACAAGAAAAAGGCCTTCCCGGTCAAAAATAAAAGGGTTCAGGGGAAACGTTTTTTTCGTCCCCAAGGACAAAGGCCGATTCAGGGGCAGGCTCCTAAGGGGTCGACCTCTGGGAAGCAGTGGGGAAAGGGTAAACAGAAAGGTGTCCTGTTTTCCTCTCCTAAAAAGACCACCAAATCCCAGTGACTTAGTTCCAGTGGGAGGGAGATTGGGGCAGTTCCTCCCACAGTGGGAAAAGACTACCCCAAATACATTTATTCGGAGGATAATCAGGGAAGGCTATCGAATTCAGTTCAGGGGCACTCCGCCCACAAGAACCTTCGTAACCTCTCCGCCCAGGGATTTTCAGAAAAAGACAGCCTTGCTGTCACAAATAGGCGACTTGGTAGACCAGGGGGTTCTTATCCCAGTGCCACAGCAGGAGATAAACCTAGGTTTCTACTCGCATGTTTTCATAGTGAGAAAACCGTCGGGCAATTTCCGCCTAATATTAAATCTGAAATCACTAAACAAATGGGTGGCTTACAAAAAATTTCGGATGGAGACAATCCTTTCGGTGAAGTCAATTCTTCCCCCGGATTGTTTCTTGGCCTCCCTCGATTTGAGGGATGCCTACTTACACGTCCCTATCCATCCGGAATCTCAAAAGTTTTTAAGGGTAGCAATCAGATGGGGAAAGCAGGTCCGACATTTTCAATTCAGGGCCCTGCCATTCGGCCTGTCTTCATCCCCCAGAATATTTACAAAAATTTTGGCGGAGGCACTGGCCCCCCTGAGACTGGAAGGGATATCAGTCATCCCTTACCTGGACGACCTTTTATTTTTTGCACCCTCCGCGCTCCAACTGCAAGAGGATCTACGGGTGGCCATATCCTTTTTGGAAAAACTGGGGTGGTTAATAAATTGGGAGAAGTCAAATCTAACCCCGACACAGGTCCTGCAGTACTTGGGCTTCCTAGTAAACTCAGTGACGCAGAAAATGTATCTCACAGCGGAGAAAGTAAAAAAGGTAAAGGCTATGGCAGCCTTCCTTCAAAACAATCTGGCAATTTCTATCCGCTCAGCCATGTCGGGTTTGGGTGTCCTGACGGCAACAATCCCTGCGGTACCATGGGCAAGAGCCCATTTCAGGTGTCTTCAGGCAAATATTCTGAACAACTGGGACGGAACGCAGGAAGCGTTGGACGCGACCTTCCACCTATCCCCAAAGACCAAAAGATCTCTTTGGTGGTGGAGGGACGAAGAGAACCTAGTGCAGGGTTTGTTTTGGTCTCTTCCGGTGTCAGTCCGAATAACCACGGACGCCAGTGCCTGGGGCTGGGGGGCCCATTGGGGATCACAGGTAGCCCAAGGGCGCTGGGGAAAAAGTGCAGTCCCAAAGGTCAGCCAATTGGAGGGAGTTGCAAGCAATCTGGGAAGCCCTAAGGGCATTTGTCGCGGAGCTGAAAAATCACCACGTACAGGTCCTCTCAGACAGTGTGGTAGCAGTCTCATATTTTAAACAAGCAAGGAGGAACAAGGTGTCCATCCTTAATCAAGATAGCGAGCGCTATCTTGGCCTGGGCAGAAAAAAATCTGAAGTCCATATCCGCGGTCCATCTGAAGGAAGTGGACAATTGCCTGGCGGACTTTCTGAGCCGACACCAAGTGTGCGAATCAGAGTGGTCGCTAAACAGGGAGGTCTTCCAACTAATAGAGAAGTGGGGCATTCCCGAAGTGGACTTGTTTGCCAACAGGTCGAATGCCAAAGTTCCAGCATACTTTTCGATAGAAAGAGAAATAGGGGCCAAAGGGATAGATGCCCTAGCCCAGAAGTGGCCGTTTCATCTATGTTACGCCTTTCCCCCGTTCAAACTTATTCCTCTGGTCCTGAGGAAATTTGTGCAGGAACGCACCACAATGATCCTAGTGGTCCCGTATTGGCCAAAGAGGCCTTGGTTTTCCATACTGTTACGCCTGACAGCGGAACCCCCCCTCATGTTGCCCGTAAGGAAGGATCTGCTATCCCAGGGCCCAGTCCTATTATCCAAGGTTCAAACCCTGAAGCTGTCAGCCTGGTGTCTGAAGAGAGTCTCCTGAAGTCTAAGGGGCTCTCGGATAGGGTAGTAAACACCATTCTTTCTAGTAGAAAGAAGGTTACCCAAGCGATTTATGTTAAAGTTTGGAAAAAATTTTGTTCTTGGTTGGATACCAAAAAGGTGTCTGCAAGTATCCCAGCCATCTTGGAGTTTTTACAAGATGGTGCGGATAAAGGACTGGCCATTAGTACACTAAAAGGACAGGTATCGGCCTTGTCAGTTTTTTTTTTAGAGCGACCCCTGGCTATAGACCCGCTAGTGAGCAGGTTCTTCAAGGGGTTAGCCAGAATTAGACCCATTCCATTTAAAGTCCTGCCAAAATGGGACCTGACGACAGTGTTGCAGGGTTGGGCTAAATGGTCACAAGAGAAAGAGCTGTCCCTAAACTGGGTCACGCTCAAATCTGTCTTTCTAGTGGCCATAACCACTGCGAGACGCATTAGTGAGCTGCAGGCACTTTCCATTAAGGAGCCTTTTCTACAAGTTTTTGAAGACAGGCTGGTATTACGGACAGACCCAGGATTTTTGCCCAAAGTGGTGTCAAAGTTCCATAGGGCTCAAGAAATTGTTTTACCTTCCTTTTTTGGGTCCCCAACCAATCTAAGGGAGACAGAATTCCACAATCTGGACGTGAGAGCCTGTGTCTTACAATATCTGGAGTTGTCCAAAAACATTAGGAAATCCAATGCTCTATTTATTCTACATTCGGGAAAAAAATTGGGGTTTCAAGCTTCAAAAGGCACAATCGCAAGATGGATTAAGCAGGCTATTGTGGAAGCTTACAAAATCTTAGGAAAAGAATGCCCTTTTTCCCCCATGGCTCACTCCACACGGGCACTATCGGCCTCTTGGGCAGAGCGAGCTGGAGCAACACCAGAACAAATTTGTCGAGCAGCAACATGGTCAAATTACTCGACGTTCATGAAGCATTATAGATTGGACCTTCTCTCAGCGCAAGACCAAGCGTTTGGGAGGAAAGTCCTCCAAGCGGTAGTCCCCCCCCCTAATCTGGTAAGTTCTCGCTGATCCTCTCTAGTGCTGTCCTGGACAGACGACTAGAGAAAACTAGAGTTAGACTTACCGGTAACTCTATTTCTAGGAGTCGTCCAGGACAGCAGGGATTCCCTCCCTATATGCTGTTATAATGGTGGACGAGTGTTTTTTGTTGTTTCAGAAGCCGTTCCGGGGAAGTTCTCGGTTAAAAGACTGGGGACGAGGGACGGAAGCCGCCCTTTAAAGATTGGTATGATGTGTTTCCTGCCTCTGGAGGTGGAGCCTATCTCTCTAGTGCTGTCCTGGATGACTCCTAGAAATAGTTACCGGTAAGTCTAACTCTTGTTTTTTAGCACTGTTATTGCCGTCACAATGTAAACATCCCTTGTGACAATAACGGGCAGTGGCAGGTCCTCTTTATGGAGGGATTGGGGGTCTATAAAACCCCTCCACTGCACTTCAAAGTATTCAAAACGTCAAGATCTGCGTTTTTTTTTAATACTTTCTAATTTATTTATTTTTCCTTTAACCACTTCCCGACGGGGCGCCCCACGCCGATTTACATTGACAGAATGACACGGACAGGCAAATGGGCGTACCTGTACGTCCCTTAGAATTTGCTGCCCCGCGGGTCCCGCAAACTATGTTCGCCGGTGTCACGTGATTGCGGTGAGGAGAGGCAGAACGGGGAGATGCCAAGACATTGACAAACAAAACATTTCCCTATTCTGCCTAGTGACAGGGCAGGGATCTACTGCTCCCTGTCATCAGGAGCAGTGATCTGTCGTGTCAGTGGTAGCCCATCTCCTCCCCCCTCAGTTATCACTCCCTAGGACAAACTTAAACCCTTGATCGCACCCCTAGTGTTTAACCCCTTCCCTGTCAGTGGCACATTAATCAGTGGCTATTTGTAGCTCTGATAACTGTATAAATGACACTGGTCCAAAAATAGTGTCCGATGTGTCCCATAATGTAGCGGTCCCAGTAACAATCGCAGATCGCCGCCATTACTAGTTCGTCTTATTGCATTTTTATTATTAAAAAAAAAAATGTATCCCCTAGTTTGTAGACGCTATAACTTTTGCACACACCAATGAATATACATACGCTTTATTGCGATATTTTTAGAAAAAAATAAATGTAGAATACATATCGCCCAAACTGAGGAAAAAAAATAGTTTTTTTTTTTTTATGTTTTGGGGATATTTATTATAGTAAAAAATATTTGCTTTTTTCTTTTCAAAATTGATGCGCTTTTTTTGTTTATAGCGCAAAAAATAAAAACTGCAGGATGTCCATTTTTGTTTGGGTACAGCGTCGCACGACCGCGCAATTGTCAAAGTGACAAAATGCTCTAGTCAGGAGGGGGGGGGGTAAAATCTTCCGGGGCTGAAGTGGTTAAGTTGCCAGTATCCTGGGTAGTGATGTCATGACATAGTTTCAGGATTACTAGATCCGAGACTTGCATCGGCTTTGTTCAGGTCTTTGACCAGCTGGCGGACGTGCCGGCTGGTTGCTCGGGCCTCCCAGTGGGACGGAAGAGCCCAGGAAGAAGGGGGGGCATGTCCCTTCCCACTGCTTGTAACACAGCCGAGCGGCTGCTAAGCCACATCGGTTATTAGAATAAAGCCGACCGACCGCTCTAAAGAATAGTCCCCGGGTGATGCCTGCAGCTGCACGCATCACACCGGTAAAACCCTTAAAGCGAAATCGGTAATATCAGGTACGTTTGTGACAATACCGATTAATAAGGGCATATCGGCCGCACCGATAATCGTTCGATCCCGAATTTCAATGCACACATAGACCATATAATAACCACATTTTCCCTTATCGTCTTTCAGGACAGCACATGAGAGAGTGGCTCCACCCACTAGGAAACACAATCTCCACCATAATTTAAAAGCAGGCGACTCCCCACATCTCGTCAGTTTTTGTGTTTCCTCTGGCAAGGGAACACCTAGTAGGAGTCAGGTCTCTTAAGGTGCTGTCCTGAGAGACTAAGGCTGCCTACCCCACCATACCTTTTGTCCTCCAGAGAGTCCGATCCTCCCACACCACGCCAGTGGGCAGTTGGTAAGTGGGCTCCTTCTCCCCTTTCAGCTCAGTGGAGCAAGGACTGTTCCTGGAGCCGCTCCTTAGGCGGCGGCAGCTGTTCGCTGGGTTTTTTGAACCGCATGTCGGCGTTACAGGCCGCCGCCATCTTTTTGGAGGCTGAGTAGTGACTCAGCTAGCAGGAAGTGAGGTATCCTGCAAGGGGCGGCACCGGGGATCAGGCGCAAACGTCATTTCCGGCGGAACTCGCGCAGGGGGAGAGGGGAGGAGAGGTTCTGGTGCCTATAAATGCGGTTCCGGTCCGACGCAGCGGCGTCTATGGACTCCGGAACCGTCGCTTTTGAAGCCACAGATCAAGCACTGATCCACGATGGAGAATATGACAGCAGCGAGTGGGACAGGCACCAGCAAGGCCCAGGTAAGGGGGTATGTGGGATCTACCCTGTTTACTGTAGGTGTCTCTCTATATGTATTTTTTCCCCCCTGGTGGATGGGGCCTGTCTGGGCACAGGGTGTTGGCTGTTAGACTAACTGTGCACCTGGGTGAGCTCGTTGGGAGGCAGGTTTGATTCACTAAAAAGGGATGCTGGTGTTTTTTTTTCTCTTTTTGTGTTTTTTATGTGGCAGGCTAAGAGCTCTGACCCTCCTATCAAAAAGAGATGTCCCTCATGTAAAGCAAAGTTACCAGAGGGCTGGAAGAAAGCTTTATGCCAGATTTGTGTTGATTCCTTAGTGAAGGAGGAAGCTTCTTCTGCATGCAGCGATTTAATCGCATCAGTCAAGAAAGAGCTAGATGCTACCATACAATCTTTTTGCTCTTCTCTTGCAACACCATCCCTGAGTCAGCCAACTACCTCAGGATCCTCTCAGAGCTCACAATTAATCCCAGGGCTAGAGGCTGAAGCTGGCCCTCCTACCAAAAGGGAACATTCCCCCTCTCACTCCAGGGAAGAGGAAGAAGAAGATGCACCTTCAAAATACAAACTGTCCTTAGAGCAAGTAGACAGTTTGTTGAAAGCAATATATGCAACATTGGGAATAGATGAAGAAAAAGAATTATCGCTGCATGACCGAATGTATGCAGGGCTTAGTGAAACAAAAAGTCGCACTTTCCCTGTGCATTCAGTAATCTCGGAAGCCATTAAAAAGGAATGGGCTGATCCAGAGAAGAAAACATTTTTCCCAAGATCGCATAGACTCTTTCCGTTCAATGAAGACTCAGATGCGCTTTGGAATAAAATTCCAAAATTAGACGCAGCGTTTTCACAAGTTTCCAGGTCAACCAACTTGGCATTTGAAGACATGGGTATACTCAAAGATCCCATGGACAAAAGGATGGATCAGCAGCTTAAAAAAGCTTGGCAATCCATTATGGGTAACCTTAAACCAGCTATGGCTACTACCTGTGTTTCTAGAAACATGGAGTTCTGGCTTAATCAGCTTAAAGCTCATATTATAGCAGACTCACCTAAGCAGGAGATCCTTGATTCTTTTTCTACCCTAGCAGCAGCTGTGGCTTATATTTCTGACGCTTCTGCAGAATCAATTAGGATGTCGGCCAGATCTGGGGCCTTAACCAACTCAGCCAGGAGAGCTCTATGGCTTAAGACATGGCCAGGGGACGCAGCTTCCAAAAGTAGGTTATGTGGAATTCCTTTTTTTGGAGCTCTTTTGTTCGGTCCTGATCTGGATTCTATTTTAGATAGGACAGCGGACAAAAAGAAGTCCTTTCCTGTTAAAGAAAATACAACCAGTTAAGCGTTTTTTTCGACCTCAAAGAATTGGTTGGCGCAAAAAGGTAAAGGCAGAGGGAATGTCCTCTTCAATCCTCCTGCGCCAACCAATAAAACGCAATGACTTGTCATTGCCTGTCAGGGGAAGGCTTCAAAAATTCCTTCCTCTTTGGGCAAGCGTGACGGAAAACACATTTATCTTGGACACGCTGGCCCAGGGATACAAAATAGAACTTTCGGATCTTCCTCCAGAAAGATACTGTTACAAACCTGCCAAGGGACACAACAAAGGCCCTAGCCATGAAAAACCTCTTGGAGCATCTGATGAGACAGGGTGTTGTGGTTCATGTATCTCCAGAGGAACGTTACCGGGGGTTCTATTCCCAAATCTTCCTGATAAGGAAACCATCAGGAAGCTTCTGTCTCATTCTCAATTTAAAACCGTTAAACAAGTCAGTCCAATACAGGCGGTTCCGCATGGACTCCATTTTTTCGGTGAGAAATCTTAGTCAAGGGATGTTTCATGGCGTCAATCGACTTAAGAGACGCATACCTGCATGTGCCCATAGCCCCTCGGTCTCAAAAATACCGAAGGTTGGCAATAAAACTGGGGAAGGAGGTGCTTCATTTACAATTCAAGGCCCTCCCGTTTTTGGTCTTTCATCCGCCCCGCAGATATTCACCAAGATAATGGCGGAAGCTCTAGCTCCTCTCCGTCTACAGGGAATCTCGGTCATCCCTTACCTGGACGACCTCCTAATTTTTGCCCCTTCCAGAGAGAGGTTGCAGGTAGATCTAACCAAGGCCCGCAGTCATCTGGAAGCCTTGGGCTGGATTGTAAACACTCAAAAATCAAATTTCAATCCTGCTCAAAGAGTTCAGTTTCTAGGTTATCTGATAGATTCTGTAGAGCAAAGGATTTTTCTCTCAGAAGAAAAAGACAAGGTCTTGAGTGTAGTAGCCAGTCTTCAGACAAACCAGGAGGTGTCAATCAGGAGGCTTATGTCAGTCCTGGGTACCTTAACCTCAACAATGCCGGCCATTCAATGGGCGAGGCTCCATTTCAGGCCCCTCCAGAGTTTTCTTCTTCAGGTATGGGATCACAGCCCAGAAACCTTAGACACAAAAGTAAAACTTCCCACCAGGGTCAAGAGGACTCTTTGGTGGTGGAGGAATCGGGCAGTTCTGTCAAGAGGCCTGCTTTGGTCCTTTCCGACAGAAGTAAGGTTCACGACAGATGCCAGCAGTTGGGGATGGGGAGCCCACTGGGATCAAAACATAGCACAGGGAGTTTGGTCCAAATCCGAAGCAGGAAGGTCCTCAAACTGGAGGGAGTTAAAAGCAGTTGTTCTAGCCTTAGCTGCCTTCTCTCCAAACCTCCAAGGGTCCCATGTGCAGATTCTTTCAGACAATGTCACCACAGTGGCATACCTGAACAAACAAGGGGGCACAAGGAGCAAAGCTCTACTGTTGCTGTCATCAGAAATCCTAGAGTGGGCAGAGAAGCATTTACTCTCCCTGTCAGCAGTGCATCTCAAAGGCACGCTAAACGAAGTAGCAGACTTCTTGAGCAGACAGAGAATTCAAGAGGCAGAGTGGAGCCTGAATCCAGAGATATTCTCACTGATCACCAAGAAGTGGGGATTTCCTCAGGTAGATCTGTTTGCATCAAAAGAAATCACCCAGCTCCCTCAATTCTTCTCTCTGCACCGAGACAGCGGATCAATAGGGATAGATGCCTTGGCACATCCCTGGAACTTCCATCTGGGTTATGCCTTCCCTCCTTTTCAGCTAATCCCTCTGGTATTGAGAAAAATACAGAAGGAGAAGGGATCAGTAATCCTGATCACTCCGTTCTGGCTGAAAAAAGCCTGGTTTTCCTCCATCCTACAAATGATGATCAAACCTTTCTGGCAGCTTCCTCTCAGGCAGGACTTGCTACTTCAGGGCCCAGTGTACCACCCGGACGTAGCCAGACTAAGCCTCACGGCTTGGTATCTGTGGAGCAGTTATTAAGGAACAAAGGACTGTCAGAGCCTCTAGTATCTACTTTACTCACCAGTAGAAAGAGAGTAACTAGAGATATCTACGCAAAGGTTTGGAAAGTCTACAACAGTTGGTGTCATTCATCAAACCGAACCCTAGAAGACATTGTGTCGATTCTGGAGTTTCTACAAAATGGTGTGGACAAAGGTCTTGCAATTAGCACTCTCAAAGTGCAAGTGGCTGCCCTGGGAGTATACCTAGAAAAACTGATTTCCTCAATTCCTTTTGATCACAAGATTCTTTAGGTCACTTACTAGAGCCAGGCCAGTGCCTACTAAACATTTTCCTAAATGGGACCTGTCAGTAGTTTTGCAAGCCTTCACGAAAGAACCTTTCGAACCGTTACAAACAATCTCGTTGAAAGATTTGACTCTTAAAACGGTGTTCTTAGTTGCAGTTACGACTGCGAGACGAATCGGTGAACTACAGGCTTTCAATAAAAGAACCTTTTTATGTTAATTTATCCAGACAGGATTGTGCTTAAAACAGATCCAGGTTTTTGCCAAAGGTGGCATCAGTTCATAACAGATCGCAGGAAATTATCCTGCTGACCTTTTTGTTTAAATCCTTCAGGAAGAAGGGAGACTTCATTCCATAACTTAGATGTAAGAAGAATTTTATTACACTACTTGGAAATAACAAAGGACTTTAGGTCTTCAGACTCTTTTATTTGTTCTTTTTTCTGGTAACAGAAAGGGACGCCAAGCATTGAAGGAGTCAATTGCTAGATGGCTAAAACTGGCTATTTCTGAGGCTTATTCCCAGACGGGTTCGTCTCCTCCACAGGGAATACGTGCACACTCTACTCGAGCTCTAGCCACTACATGGGCAGAAAAAGCTGGTGCCACCCCACATCAGATCTGTAAGGTGGCTACGTGGTCAAGCTATTTGACATTTGTCCATCATTACAGACTGGACCTGCTGTCAGCTGATGATCAGGCATTTGGCAGAAAGGTCCTGCAGGCTGTTGTCCCTCCCTAGTTGGTAAGTCTCGATTATCCTCTCATGTGCTGTCCTGAAAGACGATAAGGGAAAATGCAAGTTAGACTTACCGGTAACTTGTTTTCCAAGAGTCTTTCAGGACAGCAAGCTACCCGCCCTTCTTGGTTTGTATATATGGATGATATATATATATATATATATATATATAAATAAATGTACATACATGCTGTGATTAACCATATTCTGATTATGTGTTCCAGCTTGGGCCGGAGGTACTCTACTACAACTGACGAGATGTGGGGAGTCTCCTCCTTTTAAATTATGGTGGAGATTGTGTTTCCTGTTTCCTAGTGGGTGGAGCCACCCTCTCATGTGCTGTCCTGAAAGACTCTTGGAAAACAAGTTACCGGTAAGTCTAACTTGCATTTTTGTTAAAATATGGTGTTGTGCCGGATAAACTGATACCAAAAATGGCACGCTTTAAAATTGCGCATGCTTGTGAAAAAGAGCCAAACTTCGGTATCAAATCTTTATAGGAAATGTTTTGTGTTTTTGTTTTTTTTATTGGTTACCAGTTTAGAGTTAGACAGGAGGTCTGGTGCTAGAATTGTTTCTCTCGCTCTGACTTTCGCGGCAATACCTCACGTGTGTTGCGATCGCAGTTTGCGCACGGGACCAACGTGTGAGGGTTCGCCTTTGCACGGGGGACAAAGATGCTTTAAATTTTATATTTCATGGTGGTCCACTGGTGGACACTTACAGATGTTGCAGCGGAACACTATAGCAGATGTTTTGTGCACTGGTGGACAGGGACAAATGGCGCTTGGTGTACTGTGTGGGGGTGGCTGCAGTATGTTGGAACTGACTGAACACTAAATACATCAGTAACACGGAGCTTTCAGAGGCTGCAGTATTCCTTCCCTCCCCAACACGGAGTTCAGTTGGGAGAACCGACAGACGTGTCTTTGTTAACACTGTGTAAAGGCTGTGATTGGACACAGCCATCATGTGTTTGGGAGGGCCAATCGCAGCACTCATCCTGATCTGTGATGTGCTTTGTCCGAAGATCACAGGATTGCGGCCGCACGCTGGCACCCGTTCTGATCGACGTAGGGGTACATCCACTCAGAACATGGAAGCTCCCACCCAGCAGTTTATGTACATTGGCTGGGTGGGAAGCAGTTAAAGGGGGGGCGATTATTTTCTATGCCCACTGTATATAGGCAGATAGAAGTAGATATAGGGAGACCTCATACGGGATATTTTGGTAGAGCATTATAATGTTCCTTCTAATGAATCCACTGAGCTGTCTATTTCTTTCCCCAGAACCTTTGTGATGGAACATATGGGAATCAGAGATCTGGCAGATCGAATAGGGGACACCATAGTTCACCCTCCTCACCAGCCTGGCTGTGTGCGATTTCTAAACTCCAGAGGAATACATCACAGGTAATTTTATCTTTTTACTATAAACTTTTTAAAGTGGAGGTCCACCCAGAATATTTTTTTTTTTTTTTTTTTTTTTGCATTAAATATCCTAGAAAAAAATTTATAGGAAAAAATAAATATATTATACTCACCCGAAATGCCCGTTGCTATGCAGAAGTCCCCTAACCTGCCTCTAATGTGCCTCTTCTAATCCGCGGTGGGTCTCCTTTCGCTTCCTCTTGTGAATGGGGCGTGCTGCCCTCTGGGAACTGTGTATCCGAGGAGGCAAGCCGCCCATTCACAAAGCGATGTGCGAGTGGCGCATGCGCAGTAGGAAATGGGCAGTGAAGCCGTAAGCCTTAGTCAGGATTGGGGAGCCGGGACCTGCCAGCAGCTATCGATCGCAGTGCCGGGACCGACATCGCGGGCGGGTAGGACAGGTAAGTGTCCTTATTAACCACTTGCTTACTGGGCACATAAACCCCCTTCCTGCCCAGGCGAAATTTCAGCTTTCGGCACTGCGTCGCTTTGAATGACAATTGCGCGGTCGTGCGACGTGGCTCCCAAACAAAATTGACATTTTTTTTTTTTTTTTACCACAAATAGAGCTTTCTTTTGGTGGTATTTGATCACCTCTGCGGTTTTTATTTTTTGCGCTATAAACAAAAAAAGAGCGACGATTTTGAAAAAAACACTATTACTTTTTGCTATAATAAATATCCCAATTTAAAAAAAAAAAAAAAAAAAAAAAAATTCTCTGTTTAGTCCGATACGTATTCTTCTACATATTTTTGGTCAAAAAAAATCGCAATCGGAGTTTATTGATTGGTTTGCGCAAAAGTTATAACGTTTACAAAATGGGGGATAGTTTTATGGCATTTTTATGGCCACACGGCAGGCAGTTAAAGGGCAACGTACAGGTACGTGATTGTGCCTGTACGAGCCATTCTGACGACGTATATATGCCGTGGGCGGTCGTTAAGTGGTTAGTGAATAGGATGCATTAAAGTGAAAAAACGTTTACCTTTACAACCCCTTTAACCATTCGGCTCTGCTCGGCTCCGACACCCCCCACCTCAGGCCAATGGCGGTATTGCACACAGCTGTGGCAAACAGATTCAGGTTTTATTAAAATACAGTGTTTGTATTGCGAAGCGCTTGTTAACCGCGTTACTCGCAATCCGAGGTTCCACTGTACATTAAATAAACTTGTATTATATTCTCATTTGGATTTCACTTGGATTATATTTTTGGTTGGGATTTTTCCACAACAAACTTTACCAAGAAGTCCACTTCACTCCATAATGTATGTAAACCAAAAAATAATAATAATAAATAATAATAAATATTTAAAAATATAATAATTGCTTACCCTACGCTTATTCCATCACTCTAATTATTTTCTTTTTCTTTTCTTCCTTTTGCCTTTCTTTGACCTGGTGATCATGCCAACTCCTTAACTCCCTGTCCTAGGGTGACAACATATATGTCTAAAAGCTTATGCCTTGTACACACGGTCGGATTTTCTGTCGGAATAAACTCAGACGGAAATCCGTTCAAGCTGTCTTGCATACACACTGTCACACCAAGTACAATAGGCTTGTGCAATTCGTTTCACAAAGAATCTAAATTCGTCCGAATTTAGCAACTTTCGGACATTCGGAAGCATTCGAATTTCCGAACAAAGCAATTACGAATAAAACCGAATCTGAAATAAATTATATCGCAAATAGCGAATGCCCGAATGTCTTCGGCATAATTTGTTATGAAAAAAGTTACGAATGTACGAATCCATTCGAAGCACAATAGCACTCTGCTCTGCTCTCTGCTTCTCCCTCACCGTGCTGAACTCCCTCTCAAAATGGTGTACAGGGGCGGAGGCTATAGCCGCATGTCAAAAACGAAAGTAAAATACGAGATTTCGAATCGTTACAAATAACCGCTATGTATTTAGAAAAGTACAAATCCATTCGAAGCACATTAGGCATAATAGGCAGCGTCGTTGTGAGAGAGACACGGAAAATTACGAATCAACGAACCCAAAAAAAGTTACGAAAGTAGGAGTTGTGTCCAGAATCAACGAAAAACAATGTACTCTACAGAAAGTACGAATTATAAATCAACTAAAAATAAGGCTTACATTAATACCAATCATTCCGATTCAACGGAAAATGTCGCTTGCGAAAATACGAATTAGTCCGAACACAAAAAATCCCGTCTAGCAAAATTACGAACGATTACGAATCAGTAGCACCGAAAAGAAACGAACCGAAACTAAACAAATTTTTCCTTTTGTGCGCAAGAAATAAACCGAAAACTAGACAAATTTTTCCGTTGTGCACAAGTCTAACGTACAACACTACGACGAGCCGAGAAAAATTAAGTTTAATGCTTCCGAGCATGTGTCGACTTGATTCTGAGCATGCGTATTTTTTTTTCCCCGTCGGAGATCCATACAGATGAACGGAAGTTCTCTTTTTTTCCGACGGAAAAAAATTCTAGTTCTCTTTCTTAGTCCGTCTGAATTTCCGACGGAAAAAGTCCGATGGGGCATACACACGGTCGGAATATCTGATGAAAAAATTCCGTCTGACTTTTTCCGTCGGAAATTCCGAACGTGTGTACGCGGCATTACACTTCTGGCATTTCCTTTTATGTGAATCACAATTTAGTTTTGCTTTATTATTTTTTTTCAGGAATTATTCTCGTTCATCCTTTTTCCTGCTTCTCTAACTTTCTGCTGTCTTCTGGTCTTCAAATGATGGTTGAGAGGAACCAGACAGTAGTCCTGGAATTTTTGCTCTTGGGATTCGGAAAGCTCCATGACCTCACGATTTTAGTTTTTGTCTTGTTTTTAATTATACATATGTAGCGCCCTCCCCAATTTAGGGGGCACTATGTTCAAATTTAGGGGTTAGTCTGAGCCAATAGGTGGGCTCAGACTGTAAATTTCCAAAAAAAAAAAAAAACTTGCTTCTGCTCTGGTGTGATATTGCCTGGCTGCAGTGTTCCCTGTTGCCTGTAGGTGGCACTGTCATCTCCGGCTCAGGTAGAACCACGGAGTATCGCTAAACCATTGGGTGTCCTCTCTCGGCAGCTGTGCAGTGGGCATGGACAACCCGCTGTGCATGCTGGGAGAGGGTACAAAAGGGGCAGACGCATTTATTCGTGAGGAGAGGAGAAGAGGGAGCAGTTTGCGCCTCCTGGCCTTCCAGGCCAGGGGTGCGTGCGTGTGTTTCAGCCTCAGGCACCTTTAGCCTGATTCTGCATCGCTGTAAGTAGGCCCAGCACCTTTGGCTGAGGCTTACACCTGAAGAGGAGTCCCAGGGTACCCAAGTGAGGGGTGACCTGCTCTGAAGGAGAGGAAGCCAGGGGAGGATCGGTCCCAAGGGGATTAGTGAAAGATTCACTGTCTCGGGAGAGGCCTGGCTACCTGACAGAGGGAAGGATTCCTATCCGCCAAAAGCCTGGTAACGTGCCCCATTGGCACCTAAGGTCTTATTGTTACTAGACATGTGCACTGCCGAAAAATTCGTTTTTTTTTTTTTCATTTTTTTGCTTTTTTGGGAAATTCTGAAAATTCGAAAAAAAAAAATCGCTTTTTTTGCTTTTTCGGAAATATTAGGGAAATTCGAAAAATTTGTTTTTGCTTTTTTCGGAATTCCAAATTCCCGAAAAAAAGCAAAAAAACTCCCCATGTATGTTTGAGCTTTGGGGTGCACACCCTAATGCAACAGGCTGCGCACACCTATGAGCAGAATACATATTGGCCTAAATTTATGAAGAAACTAGATTTTTTTATTTTTTTTATTGGATATGTTTTATAGCAGAAAGTAAACAATATTGTTTTTTGTTTGTTTTTTCCAAATTTTCTGGTTTCAATTTTTTTTATTACATTTTTCAACATAAAAAAAAAGGGGGGGTATAAATAACATTATATAAAAAAAATATAAAAAAATGCATTAGAATTAATACAAGAAATTCCATGTTCAGAATAATATTCATAAATATAAAGTGTATTAAATATATATTATGAGCAAGTAAAACATAGAATGTATTGAAAAAAAATGATAGACCCGAGCCGGTGGGCGGAGCGGCGATGTGTTTAATCTCGTCATCGGCAGCACCGCGTCCAGCCCCGCCCCTAACACATATGACCGCTCGGGGTCTATAAATTTTTCTGGACCCGAAAATAGCGTCGGCACAGGCGCGATAAAGCAGCGGTGAAGACGCGCAATGCACGGTAAAGCCCCGCGAACAGCTGTTTTCTGACGTAGCCGCACCGGAAGTGAAGCGGTCGAGGCTTTTCATAAGTCCAGGATTTTTTTAGAACGCCGGAAATCTTCCTGTGCACTCTGGCTGTTATTGATTGGTCTTAAAGTGATTATAACGTTTGTTTTTTTTTTAAATAACAAACATGTTATACTTACCTGCTCTGTGCAAGGGTTTTGCACAGAGCGGCCCCAATCCTCCTTTTCTGGGGTGCCCCGGCGGTGCTCCTGGCTCCTCCTCTTTATCGGGTGCGCTCCTGAGTCCTGCTTCTTGCGTCCATTGACACAGACAGCAGGACTCCGCCACCTCCCACCAATAAGCGTTTATTGATTGGTTTGCGCAAAAGTTATAGCGTCTACAAAATAGGGGATTTTTAATATTATTTTTTTGTGCTATAAAACTGCACTGATTACTGTAAATATGACACTGACAGTGAAGGGGTTAACCAGGAGGGGGCGCTGAATAGGTTAAGTGTGTCCTAGGGATATGTTCTAACTGTAGGGGGGATGGGCTACGTGTGACACAACACTGATCACCGCTCTAGATCACAGGGAGCTGTGATCAGTGTCCTGTCACTAGGCAGAATGGGGAAATGTTTGTTTACATCAGCATTTCCCCGTTCTTCCTCACCGTGAGACGATCGTGGGTATTCCCGCGTACATCGAGTCTGCGGGACCCACAGTCGGACTCGCGGAGCTCGCGGCAGGCGTGTGAGCGCGCCGCCGGCAGTGCGCTCGCACCCACAATGCCGCATCTTAAAGGGGATGTACCTGTACGCCCATATACCTAGCCGAGCCATTGTGTCGACGTATATCGTCGTGCGCTGGTCGGCATGTGGTTAACACCTCTATATAAAGGAGAAAAAAACATTGTGAATAAGGATGGGCTCAGGCGTGTTCGCAAATCCACGTGCCCGCCAGGAAGCTGACACTGCGCATCGCTGATCGCAGGCAGTGAGACATTTCCCGATCAGTGGCTACACAGATCAGAAAATGTCTCACTACCTGTGATTAGCTTCCAGGCAGTTGCGGGCACGTGGAGTTGCGAACACGCCCAAGCCTATCATTAATTGTGAATAAGTGAATTAAAAAACAAAAAAATCCCAAAATGAACTCTGTTAGGCTGAGTTCACATATGAGCCGCATGCGGCTCACAGCAGGGGTCCGGTGCGTCCCGGTTCACAGTTTCAGGTCCAATTTCAGCCTTAATTTTTTGGCTGAATTGCGACCTTTAAGTAACCAAAAGACGCACAGGGCTCCTGTGCAAATTCGCACCGGAAGCTGCAGCGGAGATATGTGAACCGGCTCCATAGAGATCCAGTCACAATCTCCTGCTATTGCAAATTGGATGCGCGGAACCCGCAATGGTGTGAACCCAGCCTCAAAGTTCTGCATGCATCACCACCACGCTTAACACCTTTCCGCCCGGCCTATAGCAGATTGACGGCCGGGAAGTGGTTCTGTTATCCTGACTGGGCGTCATATGACGTCCAGCAGGATAACATGCTGGCGCACCCCCGCGGCGATTGCGGCATGTCAGTCTGACACACCGCATCTCCGATTGTGGTAAGAAGCCTCTGACAGAGGTTTCTTACCACGTGATCAGCTGTGACCAAATACAGCTGATCATTGCGTGAACCAGGAAGTGCCATTCCTCGGTTCTCGCTGACAGGGAGAGCTGATCGGCGGCTCTCCCTGTCAGATGGGGGGTCTGTGCTGATAATCAGCACATTGATTATCAGCACAGCCCCCATCAAATGTACCCAGCAGCTGCCAATCGGTGCCCAGTCAGTGCCCCATCATAACCCCCTGTCAGTGCCCACCACAGTGCAAATCAGTGCCCACCATAGTGCCAATCAGTGTCCAGCATTAACGCCTGTCAGTACCTGCCCAATCAGTGCTGCCCATCAGTGCCATCTATTAGTGTTTATCAATGCCACCTGTCAGTGCCAATCAGTGCCGCCGGTCAGTGCCCATCAGTGCCACCTATCGGTGCCCATCAGTGCTGCATATTAGTGCTGCCTATCAGTGCCCATCAATTCTACATATCAGTGCCTCCTCATTAGTGCCTATCAGTGCCAACTCATCAGTGCTGCCTCATCAGTGCCCGTCAGTGCCGACTCATCAGTGCCCTTCAGTGAAGGAGAAAACAAAATTGTATAACAGAAATTAAGAAAACCTTTTTTTTTTTTTTTTTTTTTCAAAAATGTTGGTCTTTTTTAGTTAGTTTAGCAAAAAATAAAAACCGCAGAGGTGATCAAATACCACGAAAAGAAAGCTCTATGTGTGAGAAAAAAAATGATAAAAATTTTGTTTGGTTATAGTGTTATATGACCGCGCAATTGTCATTCAAAGTGCAACAGCGCAGAAAGCTCAAAATTGTCCTGGGCAGGAAGGGGCGAAAGTGCCCGGTATTGAAGGGGTAAAGGGGGTTCCAATCACATTTTGCAAATTTTAGAAGTATGTTATTTCATCTGGCAAGACAATTGTGCAATTAAGTTCACTTACTATTTTAAAAACCGCTGCCGATCTGCCAAGTGACAGTGTAAAGAGACTTTTAAAATCCTTTTCCCCAAAGTTCTCATTTTGCTTGTGGGCATGTGAAGCCCACAAGCACTTACTTCCTGGTCTGTGATGATGAGAGTGACCATCACGGACCACTAGGATGACCACATTTCCAAACTGCCATCCGGGGACAACCCCCCCCCACACACACACACACACCCGCCCAAAAAAGATGTTTTTTGGAAAAAAAAATGCCAATTCTTAGGGAAAAAAAGCAAACAATGGTAACTAGTTTAGACAGGTGGTATGCAATGTGCACCTGCTTTAACTAAGGCCCCTTTCACACTGAGGCGTTGAAAAAACGCTCAAAAATTATAGGATTTTGTACCTCGTTTTACCTCGGTAAAAATAGCGCTAACGCGTATGCGTTTTTACTGCGATTTTACCGCGCTCGCGCTAAAATTAGCGCGAACGCGGTAAAAACGCTTAGGCGTTAGCGCTATTTTTTAACATAGCTTATACCTATGCGTTTTTACCGCAAATCCCATTCATTTCAATGGGGATAGGCGTTTTTACAGCGCTATTTTATGCGCCCTAAAGTTGCTCTAAAAAAGCTGTTTGCAGGATTTTTTCCAACGCCCAGCCAGCAAAACGCCTCAATGTGAAAGCCCTCAGAGATTTCACATTGAGAATGCTGGGGCAGGATTATTTCAGGCGTTATTACAGCGCTATTTTTACCGCGAAAACGCGGTAAAAACGCCTCAGTGTGAAAGGGGCCTAAGTCACTTGGTGACAACGGCGTACTTTGTACATCACTTACTCTGGCAAGTTCACGGCATCAAAGTTATGCTTGAGATTGCTATAAACATAGCTGCCTGTGCATTGTTCAGTATTTTGTGATTGCACCCTGCACACAATCACTGGCTACCTAAAACAGGTCATACTTTTAAATGTTAGACATCTCTTAAGAAATAGAAAAAGCAAACAGAACAAGTTGCAATAAATTGACAGATTTTTATTGTTTTCTCAATGAGCAAGAACTTTTAGAAACTAGGTATAAACTAGTGTAGTGCCTCTCCCCTCACTCTCCCTCTCGGTTTTCTCGTTTGAGTGGCTTGTGTCTAGGGGTACCTGGGAGAGGAGAGTACAGGAACACTACGCCAAGCTCTCCCCTCGTATGTGTATGAGGGTTGAGCAAAGTTAGTTGAATTACCTCTGGGTCTGTTCACTGCATACGAAGCCTCAGTTGTTCCATGGAGATGTGTCTGCCAATAATAGAGCCCCACACCAATCAAGTCCAACACTCCTTTATTTCTCTGTTTTCAGGGTGAACACAATCAGTTGAACTTTTTATAGCAGACAACCAGGGGTTTGGGAACGAGTAGGCCCAGGCACAACTGAACTCTCCTATTCCTTTTCTAGCGAATAGGCCTGGCGCACGGCCTCTGCCACCGACCGTGAGTTTTGGTCGCTGCCACCGACCAGATGAACTGTTGAGGCCCCTGCCACAGGCCTAATAACAGGTCTCTGCCACTGACCTGAGTTGAATAGTTGGACCGCTGCCACCGGCCATAGAACGTGTACTACCTTCCTCTCTGAACTTGGCCCCTGTTCGGGAAAGATATCCCTCGGGGCGGTCTCCAGAGGTTCACCCGGCACTGGCAATATGCTGCACCAGATCTTCGGATGAGTCCCTCCTCCGGTCCCTTACGCCTCTGGATTCGAGGCCCCCTAAGACAATCCCTCCCTCGCGGGACCCAGCGGAAGGTACTGGGCCCCAGGCCTCTGGCTGAGCACCTCACCCCAGACTGAAGGTGTCTGGGATGGAACACGAACTCCAAGTGTCCAGGCCTAGGCCGCCTGGACACCGACCGCGAACAGCAGCCCTCAGGCTGAAGGTGCCTGGGACTCGAACCTCATGGCGAAGATGTCCGCCCTCTTTATACCCTCTCCCAGAAAGCACAGCGGGTTCCCCGCCCCGCCGTACAACTGCCACGAGAGGTCACAAAGGGTACGGCACTGCAGCGATGGTTCAACCCCGGCCCAAAGTGACGGCGCCACCTGCTGGGCCGCAGGGAACTATACATAACTGATGTCTTCACCAGATTTCAAAGTATATGCCCGCTACACTAGCAACCAACCATATATAATAAACCACAAACAAATCCACTTTTTTCTTAAATAACAGATATATTACTATAAATATATTCTTGAAAATATAAAACCGGGAAGGAGGAAATGTAACAAGCTCCGTTTTAGAAAGACTGAGCTTGAGGAAGTGGTGTGACTGTGACATCCATACCGATATGTCAATCAGTAAGTTTAAGATCCGTGAGGAGATCGAGGAGGTTAGTTGAGGAGTGGAGAGATAGATCTGGGTGTCATCGGCATAGCATAGAGGTGGTATTGGAAGCCATGGGAGGTTATCAACTGGCCCAGGGAAGAGGTATAGAGCAAGAATAGGAGGGGCTCAAGGACAGCACCTTGGGGTACCCCAACAGAGAGAGGAAGAGGAGCGGAGGAGATGGAGTTGTAAGTGACACTGAAAGTGGAGGAAGAACGGAGGGGGACAGCAGAACGAAGGGGGACACGGAGGAAGAACGGAGGGGGACAGCAGCAGAACAGAGGGGGACACGGAGGAAGAACGGAGGGGGACATCAGAATGGAGGAGGACACGGAGGAAGAACGGAGGGGGACAGCAGCAGAACAGAGGGGGACACGGAGGAAGAACGGAGGGGGACAGCAGAATGGAGGGGGACACGGAGGAAGAACGGAGGGGGACAGCAGCAGAACAGAGGGGGACACGGAGGAAGAATGGAGGGGGACAGCAGAACTGAGGGGGACACGGAGGAAGAACGGAGGGGGACACAGAGGAAGAACGGAGGGGGACACGGAGGAAGAACGGAGGGGAACAGCAGCAGAACGGAGGGGGACAGCAGAACAGAGGGGGACACGAAGGGGGACGCGGAGGAAGAACGGAGGGGGACGCGGAGGAAGAACGGAGGGGGACGCGGAGGAAGAACGGAGGGGGACGCGGAGGAAGAACGGAGGGGGACGCGGAGGAAGAACGGAGGGGGACGCGGAGGAAGAACGGAGGGGGACGCGGAGGAAGAACGGAGGGGGACGCGGAGGAAGAACGGAGGGGGACGCGGAGGGGGACAGCAGAATGGAGGGGGGGCACACAGAATGGAGGGGGGACACAGCAGAATGGAGGGGGGACACAGCAGAATGGAGGGGGGACACAGCAGAATGGAGGGGGGACACAGCAGAATGGAGGGGGGACACAGCAGAATGGAGGGGGGACACAGAGGAAAACTGGAGGGGGACAGCAGCAGAACGGAGGGGGACAAAGTGTGTGTGAGTGTAACACAGACAGTACAGTACACTAACCTGTCCTGGTCCTGGAAGTTTGTCAGTGTCTGGCAGACTGGCACTGACTGCAGGCGGCCGCGGCAAACTTGTGGACCTCGTGGGCGGGAGGAGCCTGGACTCTGGAGGAGTACTCGGACGACGAGGCCGCTCAGGCTGGCTGGCTGCACAGGAAAGTGGCTTTGTCTCTGAGACAGTCGGTCGTCACTGGAGAAGGAGGACTAGTCGGGACGACGAGGCTCAGGCTGGCCTGGCTGGCTATGCACAAGTGAGTGTGAGTGGTCACCGTACCTGGCGTGAGCGTCACGTTCACTCACTCTGTGCTGGCTCTGGACTGGCTGGTGGCTGCGGAGGGAGGCGCGCGCGCTGCCCATTAGACTCAGCGTAGTGTGCGCCGGGTGGGTGCACTCACTGCCTACACTGACAGGCCTCAGCTCAGCTGACGTCACTGGTTGCTAGACGCGGAGCGGTCCCTAGCCTAGCAACCAGACTGGCAGTGGCAGCCGCAGCCTGTGTTTATGTTATCATCGATCAGTGTGATAAAATTTATAAGGTGGTGGCGGTCGGCGGACATGCGGAGTTGGCGGAGCGGACTGGTCACTGTTTTTTTTTTCATTCTGGGACATCTGTATTGTCCTGGAATGAGCTGCCCGGGACACGGGACAAAAATCTCCAATCAGGGACAATCCCGGGCAATCCGGGACACGTGGGCACCCTACGGACCGAAATTCTTGCGCAGCGCCGTCAACCACTCGGGTTGCCATCACAACGGGCGGCGGAAGTGCCCACCGTTGTGATGGCAACCAACATCAACCATGAAGAACAGTGTAAAAAGCTGCCGAAATCTTCTATGAATCGCGTCACTTCCTGTTTCCAAGTCCCGCGATTCCAGCGCTGGGGGATGCGCACTGCATCCTGGGAAATGATGACACACATTTCCCAGGAGCAGTAGCGCGCTGAGGAGCCAAGGGAGATGATGACACAATACGAGGTGATTCAGAAGGCAGATTTCGTGGGACCACATAGCAACAGTGAGTAAAACAAAAAATTATCCAAATGTTTTTTTTCAGGGTATTATATGCACATTTATGCTGTATTGTATTTTTAGTGGAAACTCCACTTTAAGTAATATATGGCCACTTACCAGACCCCAAGGGTCAATAAGCATATATGCTGCTCTCAGCTGAGAGGCATCAGTCCGTGTTACCGTCTGTATGGAACTCCCATTGGTCAAAGGCCACAGAATGTGTTTGGGTTTAAAGGGATGAAGTGGCAACTCAAGATAGAACACCTTTGGGATGAATTAGAGCGGAGACTGCAAGCCAGGCCTTCTCGTCCAACATCAGTGCCTGACCTCACAAATGTGCTTCTGGAAGAATGGTCAAACATTCCCATAGACACTCCTAAACCTTGTGGACAGCCTTCCCAGAAGAGATGAAGCTGTTATAGCTGCAAAGGGTGGAGCAAATCAATATTGAACCGTACGGACTAAAGCCCCGTACACACGCTCGGACTTTTGGCCAACAAACTTCATTTTGAGCAAATTGGACCAACAATCCGACCGTGTGTACGCTCCATCGGGCAAACTTTTTTTGCTTTTTTCTTGTTTTCATCGGACAAAAGTTCGGTCTGCAAACAGACAAACTTTTGCCCAACAAAAGTCCGATGGAGCAAAGTCCGACCGTGTGTACAGAAAACCATCGGACTTTTGTCCGATGGACAAAACAACTAATCAAACAACAATAGCAGAAGTTGACCAAAGGGTGGCGGTAAAGAGCAGAAAAACCACGTGATGTTGCAAAAAGTTTGCAGAAAAGTCTGAGCGTGTGTATGCTATGAGTGTTCCCAACCAACTCTGTTTGGACAAAAAACCACGGAAAAGTCCGATGGAAGTCCGACCGTGTGTACGAGGCTTAAGACTGGGATGCCATTAAAGTTCATGTGTATGTAAAGGCAGGTGTCCCAATACTTTTGACAATAGTGTTTGTAGGGGTGGGGGTCTCATTTTTTTGTGGGGGTGGGGAAGTTATGTACTTGGGTGTGACTTAAATTAAAAAATATTATTGGGTTAGAAGTAAAAAAATATATAACACCTAGACCGTGTATGGCATGTAATGCAGCATTTGTGTAGTGTTATTGGGCACTGGGGGAGAGACAGGGGGAGGCTTCTGTATCCCAGCATACACTGGGGAATCATAGAGTAGTGGGACAGAGCAGACACTTCCTGGTTGTACAGACATTGTGTGTACAGGGAAAAGATCTACCAGCCAGTAATCAGAGGTGTGTCATCCATGGGGGCGGGGGAGTGTGCTATGGAGGAGGAGGAGCCTGAGGAGCTGACCCCGCCTCTTCCTGTCACTGAGGATCCTGTGGGCCTCCATTCTCGCTCACACATCCTACTGCAGCTTCAGGTAGGTGTGTGGGGGCGGGGCCTGCTTGCTTCTCTATAGGGGGGAGGGGCGCTGATGTCATCCACCAAAGAAGCGGGAAGAGAAGGAAATCGGCCATCTCTGAGAGGACTGGAGAGATGTGACCAAGAGGTGAGGAGATGTGCGCAGCTAGAGGGGGGGGGGGAATCTTTTTTGGATACGGGGGATCAATTACTGAGGGGGGAGGATCTGTTTTACTTACAGAGGCGGGAAAGAATCTCTTTTGGATGGGGGGGGGGATCCTTTATTGAGGGGAATCCTCTTTTTTTTTTTTTTTGCTTACTGAGGGAGGGGGGGAAAAATCTCTTTTGAAAACGGGGGGGGGGGGGTGATCTATTACTGGGGGGGGATAATCTCTTTTGGTTACAGGGGGATCTGTTTTGCTTACTGAGGTGGACATTTGTGGGGGGGGGATCTTCTCGCTGAGATGGGCTCTCTTGTGTGGGGGGGGTCTCTTGTTCTCGCTGAGAGGGGGTCTCTTGTGTGGGGGGGTCTCTTGTTCTCGCTGAGAGGGGGTCTCTTGTGTGGGGGGGTCTCTTGTTCTCGCTGAGAGGGGGTCTCTTGTGTGGGGGGGTCTCGTTCTCGCTGAGAGGGGGTCTCTTGTGTGTGTGGGGGGGGGGTCTCGTTCTCGCTGAGAGGGGGTCTTGTGTGTGTGGGGGGGGGGGGGTCTCGTTCTCGCTGAGAGGGGGTCTCTTGTGTGTGGGGGGGGTCTCGTTCTTGCTGTGGGGGGGTCTCTTGTTCTCGCTGAGAGGGGGTCACTTGTGTGGGGGGGGTCTCTTGTTCTCGCTGAGAGGGGGGCTCTTGTGTGGGGGGGTCTCTTGTTCTCGCTGAGAGGGGGTCTCTTGTGTGGGGGGGGTCTCTTGTTCTTGCTGAGAGGGGGTCTCTTGTGTGGGGGGGGTCTCTTGTTCTCGCTGAGGGGGTCTCGTGTGTGTGTGGGGGGGGTCTCTTGTTCTCGCTGAGAGGGGGTCACTTGTGTGGGGGGGGGGTCTCTTGTTCTCGCTGAGAGGGGGTCACTTGTGTGGGGGGGGTCTCTTGTTCTCGCTGAGATGGGGTCACTTGTGTGGCGGGGGGTCTCTTGTTCTCGCTGAGATGGGGTCACTTGTGTGGCGGGGGGTCTCTTGTTCTCGCTGAGGGGGTCACTTGTGTGGCGGGGGGTCTCTTGTTCTCGCTGAGAGGGGGTCACTTGTGTGGGGGGGGTCTCTTGTTCTCGCTGAGAGGGGGTCTCTTGTGTGGGGGGGTCTCTTGTTCTCGCTGAGAGGGGGTCAATTGTCTGTGGGGGGGTCTCTTGCTCTCGCTGAGGGGGTCACTTGTGTGGGGGGGTCTTGTTCTCGCTGAGGGGGGGTCTCTTGTTCTCGCTGAGGGGGGGTCTCTTGTTCTCGCTGAGGGGGGGTCTCTTGTTCTCGCTGAGAGGGGGGTCTCTTGTTCTCGCTGAGAGGGGGGTCTCTTGTTCTCGCTGAGAGGGGGGTCTCTTGTTCTCGCTGAGAGGGGGGTCTCTTGTTCTCGCTGAGAGGGGGGTCTCTTGTTCTCGCTGAGAGGGGGGTCTCTTGTTCTCGCTGAGAGGGGGGTCTCTTGTTCTCGCTGAGAGGGGGGTCTCTTGTTCTCTGAGAGGGGGGTCTCTTGTTCTCGGAGAGGGGGGTCTCTTGTTCTCGGAGAGGGGGGTCTCTTGTTCTCGCTGAGAGGGGGGTCTCTTGTTCTCGCTGAGAGGGGGGTCTCTTGTTCTCTGAGAGGGGGGTCTCTTGTTCTCTGAGAGGGGGGTCTCTTGTTCTCTGAGAGGGGGGTCTCTTGTTCTCTGAGAGGGGGGTCTCTTGTTCTCTGAGAGGGGGGTCTCTTGTTCTCTGAGAGGGGGGTCTCTTGTTCTCTGAGAGGGGGGTCTCTTGTTCTCTGAGAGGGGGGTCTCTTGTTCTCTGAGAGGGGGGTCTCTTGTTCTCGGAGAGGGGGGTCTCTTGTTCTCGGAGAGGGGGGTCTCTTGTTCTCGGAGAGGGGGGTCTCTTGTTCTCGGAGAGGGGGGTCTCTTGTTCTCGGAGAGGGGGGTCTCTTGTTCTCGGAGAGGGGGGTCTCTTGTTCTCGGAGAGGGGGGTCTCTTGTTCTCGGAGAGGGGGGTCTCTTGTTCTCGGAGAGGGGGGTCTCTTGTTCTCGGAGAGGGGGGTCTCTTGTTCTCGGAGAGGGGGGTCTCTTGTTCTCGGAGAGGGGGGTCTCTTGTTCTCGGAGAGGGGGGTCTCTTGTTCTCGGAGAGGGGGGTCTCTTGTTCTCGGAGAGGGGGGTCTCTTGTTCTCGGAGAGGGGGGTCTCTTGTTCTCGGAGAGGGGGGTCTCTTGTTCTCGGAGAGGGGGGTCTCTTGTTCTCGGAGAGGGGGGTCTCTTGTTCTCGGAGAGGGGGGTCTCTTGTTCTCGCTGAGAGGGGGTCTCTTGTTCTCGCTGAGAGGGGGTCTCTTGTTCTCGCTGAGAGGGGGTCTCTTGTTCTCGCTGAGAGGGGGTCTCTTGTTCTCGCTGAGAGGGGGTCTCTTGTTCTCGCTGAGAGGGGGTCTCTTGTTCTCGCTGAGAGGGGGTCTCTTGTTCTCGCTGAGAGGGGGTCTCTTGTTCTCGCTGAGAGGGGGTCTCTTGTTCTCGCTGAGAGGGGGTCTCTTGTTCTCGCTGAGAGGGGGTCTCTTGTTCTCGCTGAGAGGGGGTCTCTTGTTCTCGCTGAGAGGGGGTCTCTTGTTCTCGCTGAGAGGGGGTCTCTTGTTCTCGCTGAGAGGGGGTCTCTTGTTCTCGCTGAGAGGGGGTCTCTTGTTCTCGCTGAGAGGGGGTCTCTTGTTCTCGCTGAGAGGGGGTCTCTTGTTCTCGCTGAGAGGGGGTCTCTTGTTCTCGCTGAGAGGGGGTCTCTTGTTCTCGCTGAGAGGGGGTCTCTTGTTCTCGCTGAGATGGGGGTCACTTGTGTGGGGGGTCTCTCTTGTTCTCGCTGAGAGGGGGTCAATTGTGTGGGGGGGGTCTCTTGTTCTCGCTGAGAGGGGTCTCTTGTGGTGGGGAGGTCTCTTGTTCTCGCTGAGAGGGGGTCACTTGTGTGGGGGGGTCTCTTGTTCTCGCTGAGAGGGGGTCACTTGTGTGGGGTGTCTCTTGTTCTCGCTGAGGGGGTCTCGTGGGGGGCGTCTCTTGTTCTCGCTGAGATGGGGGTCAATTGTGTGTGGGGGGGGTCTCTTGTTCTCGCTGAGAGGGGGTCACTTGTGGTGGGGAGGTCTCTTGTTCTCGCTGAGAGGGGGTCACTTGTGTGGGGGGGTCTCTTGTTCTCGCTGAGAGGGGGTCTCGTGTGTGGGGGGGGTCTCTTGCTCTCGCTGAGAGGGGGTCTCGTGGGGGGGTCTCTTGTTCTCGCTGAGGGGGTCTCGTGGGGGGGTCTCTTGTTCTCGCTGAGGGGGTCTCGTGGGGGGGTCTCTTGTTCTCGCTGAGGGGGTCTCTTGTGTGGGGGGGGGTCTCTTGTTCTCGCTGAGGGGGTCTCTTGTTCTCGCTGAGAGGGGGTCTCGTGGGGGGGTCTCTTGTTCTCGCTGAGAGGGGGTCTCGTGGGGGGGGTCTCTTGTTCTCGCTGAGAGGGGGTCAACTGTGTGGAGGGGTCTCTTGTTCTCGCTGAGAGGGGGTCTCGTGTGGTGGGGGTCTCTTGTTCTCGTGTGGGGGGGGTCTCTTGTTCTCGCTGAGGGGGTCTCGTGTGGGGGGGGTCTCTTGTTCTCGCTGAGAGGGGGTCTCTGGTGGTGGGGTGTGTCTCTTGTTCTCGCTGAGAGGGGGTCACTTGTGGTGGGGGGGTCTCTTGTTCTCGCTGAGAGGGGGTCACTTGTGGTGGTGGGGGGGGTCTCTTGTTCTCGCTGAGGGGGTCTCTTGTGGTGGGGGGGGGTCTCTTGTTCTCGCTGAGAGGGGGTCTCTTGTTCTCGCTGAGAGGGGGTCACTTGTGGTGGTGGGGGGGGTCTCTTGTTCTCGCTGAGGGGGTCTCTTGTGGTGGGGGGGGTCTCTTGTTCTCGCTGAGAGGGGGTCTCTTGTTCTCGCTGAGAGGGTCTCTTGTGGTGGGGGGGTCTCTTGTTCTCGCTGAGAGGGGGTCACTTGTGGTGGTGGGGGGTCTCTTGTTCTCGCTGAGAGGGGGTCTCTTGTGGTGGGGGGTCTCTTGTTCTCGCTGAGAGGGGGTCACTTGTGGTGGTGGGGGGGTCTCTTGTTCTCGCTGAGAGGGGTCTCTTGTGGTGGGGGGGTCTCTTGTTCTCGCTGAGAGGGGGTCACTTGTGGGGGGGGTCTCTTGTTCTCGCTGAGGGGCTCACTTGTGGGGGGGGGTGAGGCTGTGCCTTAAACAATAGTTGCAGACTGTTATGGTGGGGGGGGGGTTACTAGTGCGCAAACCACAACGGGTGTGGACTTATTCATACATTTATAAAAGCAGCAGCTACAACAAAAGAAGTCTTCTCACACTCAAATATGAAAAAAGGGGGGAGTGATGTGGGAAAGATGTACTGATTGTCCCTGTCCTATAGGTGGTGCTGGTGACCCACCGTGATAGTCTTACACGGGTGGCAGTGAAGATGGTAAAGAAGAAGCCTATGGTTGAAGACCCCCCACCTCCACTTTGACAGAGGGAAGTCCTGAAAATGGTGACCAACAACCCATTCTGCATCCAGGCCTACGCCACATTCCAGACAGAGGTAAGTCTATTGTTGGAAAATGTCAAACATAAAAGAACAAACATTTGGACCCCTTTCACACTGGGGCGCTTTGCAGGCACTATAACACTAAAAATAGCGCTTGCAAAGCGCCCTGAAAGAGCCGCTCCTGTCTCCAGTGTGAAAGCCCCGAGGGATTTCATACTGGAGCGGTGCGCTAGCAGGACACTCGGCCACTAGCGGGGGGTTTAAAGTGCCCCACTAGCGGCCGAATAGCGTCACAAAATTGACAGTAAAGCACCGCTAAAAATAGTGGTGCTTTACCGCCGACGCTCCCACCGCCCCAGTGTAAGAGGGGCCTTAAGGGTATCTGCATTTCACTACTTGCTGCCCAAAGATGTTCCTGTACATCCTTGAGTTGCAGCCGACGATTCCGCCAGCTGACCATAGAGTTTATTGGGGCCCTTACAGTCCTCGATCTCTATGGACAAAGTATTTTGGTTTCGGCTTTGTTTTACTTTTTGTGTAATGAACTGGAATGACACGGGGGGGGGGGGGGGGGAGTATTGACAACATGAAGAAAGAGAGGTGCAAAAGGGCATGCCAAGACACCAGCTGAAATTGATTAGGCTACTTTTCGTTTTTGCGGTGCTAGCGAGACTTTTTTTTTTTTTTTTTTTTTTTTTTTTTTTAGAATCCGTGACAACGGGACTTTTTTTAACCACTTGCCTACAGGGCACTTTCACCCCCTTCCTGCCCAAGCCATTTCTCATCTTTCAGCGCTGTCACAATTTGAATGACAATTGCGCGGTCATTCGATGCTGTACCCATACAAAATTTGTGTCCTTTTTTTCCCCCCACAAATGGAGCTTAATAGAGCTTTCTTTTGGTGGTATTTGATCACCTCCTGTGGTTTTTATTTTTTGCGCTATAAACAAAAGAACAGCAACAAGTTTGGGGGAAAAAAACTTTTTTTTTTTTTTTTTTGCTATTTACATACATACATACATACATACATACATACATACATACATACTTACTTTTTGTGACTGCGATATTGCGGCAGACACATCGGACACTTTTGGGACCATTCACATTCATACAGCGATCCCTGCTATAAAAATGCACTGATTACTGTATAAATGTGACTGGCAGGGAAGGGGTTAACACTAGGGGGGGGGGGCGAGGAAGGGGTTAAATGTGTTCCCTGGGAGGGGACTGACTGGGGGAGGTGACCGATTGTTGTCCCTATGTACAGAGATCCACGGTCCTGCTCAGTTACTGGGCAATCGCGGCCGCCGGGCACGCGTATCGGGTCCCCAGCGGCGCGCGCCTTGGTGGCTTCTGAAGGCGCGACGTCATACGGCGTCCGATCAGAACAATAGTCTTCAGCCCCGGACCAGGCCACTTTTTGCAATTTGACACTGCGTCGCTTTAACTGACAATAGCACGGTTGTGCGACGTACCCAAACAAAATTGTGTTTTTGTTTTTTTTTTCCACAAATAGAGCTTTCTTTTGGTGGTATTTGATCACCTCTGCGTTTTTTTTTTTTTTTTTTGCTCTATAAACAAAAATAGAGCGACCATTTTGAAAAAAAATCAATATTTTTTTGCTATAATAAATATGCCCAAATTTTTTTTTTCCTCAGTTTTAGGCCGATTGTGTTCAACATATTTGGTAAAAAAAATCGCAATAAGCGTATATTGATTGGTTTGCGCAAACGTTATAGCGTCTACAAAATAGGGGATAGATTTATGGCTTTTTTTTTTTTACTAGTGATAGCGGCGATCTGCCATTGTCATTTTTACGGTGATCAGTGCTATAAAAAACTGTTGCGAAATTAAAAATCAATAGACGTGTCATTATTACGTCTTTTATTGAAGTGGAGGTTGGCAGGAGGAACCACTAAGCACTGTGGGGGGGGGGGGGGGGCACAGGAGAATAAACGCTCCCGTGGAGAGAAAAAAAAGCTTAAAGAAAATGAATAGTCCATGCATCTAATGATGAGCTGTAATATGACATTTTGGGTTTCTTTGCTGTTTTTAGGCTGGAATTTAATTACCGTATATACTCGAATATAAGCCGAGGCACCCAATTTTACCACACAAAAAAAAGGGAAAACCTTATTGACTCGTGTATAAGCCTAGGGTATCCGTGCGCATGCCTTTACCGTGTCCGTGCGCATGCCTTTACCGTGTCCGTGCGCATGCCTTTACTGTGTCCGTGCGCATGCCTTTACCGTGTCTGATCTCCGGCGCTGTGTGACTAGACTGACTTTTAACATTGGAGTCTATGGAAGGGGTGCCCGGGTTTGAAAAATCGGTGCTCCCCGGCCATAGGTCCCCTGGACAACAAACTTTGCATACTTGTAGATGAAGAATGGGCCTACATGTGTGCCAAGTTTGGGGTCCAGGGGACCTAGGGTCGGCCAGTACCGGGTCCCCAAATTTTCAGCACAAAAAAAATGTGCTGAAAACCTCGGCTTATACTCGATAGTATACGGTAATCTGTCTGGTTATTTCTTGGTAAATCAAGGCAAAACATGAGTAAGAAAATGCAAAAATAATTTGGGGGAGGGGAATAGTACCCCTTTAAATGTTTTGCACAGGTGTCAGTCTTTTTAGGCTGTTTTTCACCTGGTGATTTTGGCCAGTAACACCCCTCCTGTATTAGTGCCCCCACTTTGGATGAAGGTGCACGTTTTTGTACAGCGGCATTGTCTGGCAGTCCGGGGATGGGGGGGGGGGGGCGGCGGCGGGCGGATTGATATTTTGGTCACCTCTCAGGACGATATTGTGTGCCGATATTCTGTACATTTAAACATTTATTTTTAGCACTGTTATTGCCGTCACAATGTAAACATCCCTTGTGACAATAATGGGCAGTGGCAGGTACTCTTTATGGAGGGATTGGGGGTCTATAAAACCCCTCCACTGCACTTCAAAGTATTCAAAACGTCAAGATCTGCTTTTTTTTTTTTTTTTTTCTCGTGCCTTTAACCACTTCCCGACGGGGCGCCCCACGCCAATTTACATTGACAGAATGACATGGACAGGCAAATGGGCGTACCTGTACGTCCCTTAGAATTTGCTGCCCCGCGGGTCCCGCAAACTATGTTCGCCGGTGTCCCGTGATTGCGGTGAGGAGAGGCAGAACGGGGAGATGCCAAGACATTGACAAACAAAACATTTCCCTATTCTGCCTAGTGACACGGCAGGGATCTACTGCTCCCTGTCATCAGGAGCAGTGATCTGTCGTGTCAGTGGTAGCCCATCTCCCCATCCCCCCCCCCTCAGTTATAATCACTCCCTAGGACAAACTTAGACCCTTGATTGCAACCCTAGTGTTTAACCCCTTCCCTGTCAGTGGCACATTAATCAGTGGCTATTTGTAGCTCTGATGGCTGTATAAATGACACTGGTCCAAAAATAGTGTCCGATGTGTCCGCCATAATGTAGCGGTCCCAGTAAAAATCGCAGATCGCCGCCATTACTAGTTCGTCTTATTGCATTTTTTATTATAAAAAAAAAAAAAATGTATCCCCTAGTTTGTAGACGCTATAACTTTTGCACACACCAATGAATATACATACGCTTTATTGCGATATTTTTAGAAAAAAATAAATGTAGAATACATATCGGCCAAACTGAGGAAAAAAATAGTATTTTTTTTTTATGTTTTGGGGATATTTATTATAGTAAAAAATATTTGCTTTTTTCTTTTCAAAATTGATGCGCTTTTTTTGTTTATAGCGCAAAAAATAAAAACTGCAGGATGTCCAGTTTTGTTTGGGTAAACCGTCGCACGACCGCGCAATTGTCAAAGTGACACGCAGTGCCGTATTGGGGGAAAAAAATGCTCTAGTCAGGAAGGGGGGGGTAAAATCTTCCGGGGCTGAAGTGGTTAAGTTGCCAGTATCCTGGGTAGTGATGTCATGACATAGTTTCAGGATTACTAGATCCGAGACTTGCATCGGCTTTGTTCAGGTCTTTGACCAGCTGGCGGACGTGCCGGCTGGTTGCTCGGGCCTCCCAGTGGGACGGAAGAGCCCAGGAAGAAGGGGGGGCATGTCCCTTCCCACTGCTTGTAACACAGCCGAGCGGCTGCTAAGCCACATCGGTTATTAAAATAAAGCCGACCGACCGCTCTAAAGAATAGTCCCCGGGTGATGCCTGCAGCTGCACGCATCACACCGGTAAAACCCTTGAAGCGAAATCGGTAATATCAGGTACGTTTGTGACAATACCGATTTAATAAGGGCATATCGGCCGCACCGATAATCGTTCGATCCCGAATTTCAATGCACACACAGACAATATAATAACCACATTTTCCCTTATCGTCTTTCAGGACAGCACATGAGAGAGTGGCTCCACCCACTAGGAAACACAATCTCCACCATAATTTAAAAGGAGGCGACTCCCCACATCTCGTCAGTTTTTGTGTTTCCTCCGGCAAGGGAACACCTAGTAGGAGTCAGGTCTCTTAAGGTGCTGTCCTGAGAGACTAAGGCTGCCTACCCCACCATACCTTTTGTCCTCCAGAGAGTCCGATCCTCCCACACCACGCCAGTGGGCAGTTGGTAAGTGGGCTCCTTCTCCCCTTTCAGCTCAGTGGAGCAAGGACTATTCCTGGAGCCGCTCCTTAGGCGGCGGCAGCTGTTCGCGGGGTTTTTTGAACCGCATGTCGGCGTTACAGGCCGCCGCCATCTTTTTGGAGGCTGAGTAGTGACTCAGCTAGCAGGAAGTGAGGTATCCTGCAAGGGGCGGCACCGGGATCAGGCGCAAACGTCATTTTCGGCGGAACTCGCGCAGGCGGAGAGGGGAGGAGAGGTTCTGGTGCCTATAAATGCGGTTCCGGTCCGACGCAGCAGCGTCTATGGACTCCGGAACCGTCGCTTTTGAAGCCACAGATCAAGCGCTGATCCACGATGGAGAATGTGACAGCAGCGAGTGGGACAGGCACCAGCAAGGCCCAGGTAAGGGGGTATGTGGGATCTACCCTGTTTACTGTAGGTGTCTCTCTCTATATGTATTATTTTTTTTCCCCCTGGTGGCTGGGGCCTGTCTGGGCACAGGGTGTTGGCTGTTAGACTAACTGTGCACCTGGGTGAGCTCGTTAGGAGGCAGGTTTGACTCACTAAAAAGGGATGCTGGTGTTTTTTCTCTTTTTGTGTTTTTTTATGTGGCAGGCTAAGAGCTCTGACCCTCCTTATCAAAAAGAGATGTCCCTCATGTAAAGCAAAGTTACCAGAGGGCTGGAAGAAAGCTTTATGCCAGATTTGTGTTGCTTCCTTAGTGAAGGAGGAAGCTTCTTCTGCATGCAGCGATTTAATCGCATCAGTCAAAGAGCTAGATGCTACCATACAATCTTTTCGCTCTTCTCTTGCAACACCATCCCTGAGTCAGCCAACTACTTCAGGATCCTCTCAGAGCTCACAATTAATCCCAGGGCTAGAGGCTGAAGCTGGCCCTCCTACCCAAAGGGAACGTTCCCCCTCTCACTCCAGGGAAGAGGAAGAAGATGCACCTTCAAAATACAAACTGTCCTTAGAGCAAGTAGACAGTTTGTTGAAAGCAATATATGCAACATTGGGAATAGATGAAGAAAAGAGAATTATCGCTGCATGACCGAATGTATGCAGGGCTTAGTGAAACAAAAAATCGCACTTTCCCTGTGCATTCAGTAATCTCGGAAGCCATTAAAAAGGAATGGGCTGATCCAGAGAAAAAAACATTTTTCCCAAGATCGCATAGAAGACTCTTTCCGTTCAATGAAGACTCAGATGCGCTTTGGAATAAAATTCCAAAATTAGACGCAGCGTTTTCACAAGTTTCCAGGTCAACCAACTTGGCATTTGAAGACATGGGTGTACTCAAAGATCCCATGGACAAAAGGATGGATCAGCAGCTTAAAAAAGCTTGGCAATCCATTATGGGTAACCTTAAACCAGCTATGGCTACTACCTGTGTTTCTAGAAACATGGAGTTCTGGCTTAATCAGCTTAAAGCTCATATTATAGCAGACTCACCTAAGCAGGAGATCCTTGATTCTTTTTCTACCCTAGCAGCAGCTGTGGCTTATATTTCTGACGCTTCTGCAGAATCAATTAGGATGTCGGCCAGATCTGGGGCCTTAACCAACTCGGCCAGGAGAGCTCTATGGCTTAAGACATGGCCAGGGGATGCAGCTTCCAAAAGTAGGTTATGTGGAATTCCTTTTTTTGGAGATCTTTTGTTCGGTCCTGGTCTGGATTCTATTTTAGATAGGACAGCGGACAAAAAGTCCTTTCCTGTTAAAGAAAAAACAACCAGTTAAGCGGTTTTTTCGACCTCAAAGAATTGGTCGGCGCAAAAAGGTAAAGGCAGAGGGAATGTCCTCTTCAATCCTCCTGCGCCAACCAATAAAACGCAATGACTTGTCATTGCCTGTGGGGGGAAGGCTTCAAAAGTTCCTTCCTTTTTTGGGCAAGCGTGACGGAAAACACATTTATCTTGGACACGCTGGCCCAGGGATACAAAATAGAACTTTCGGATCTTCCTCCAGAAAGACACTGTGTAACAAACCTGCCAAGGGACACAACAAAGGCCCTAGCCATGAAAAACCTCTTGGAGGATCTGATGAGACAGGATGTTGTGGTTCAGGCATCTCCAGAGGAACGTTACAGGGGTTTCTATTCCCAAATCTTCCTGATAAGGAAACCATCAGGAAGCTTCCGTCTCATTCTCAATTTAAAACAGTTAAACAAGTCAGTCCAATACAGGCGGTTCCGCATGGACTCCATTTTTTCGGTGAGAAATCTTAGTCAAGGGATGTTTCATGGCGTCAATCGACTTAAGAGACGCATACCTGCATGTGCCCATAGCCCCTCGGTCTCAAAAATACCTAAGGTTGGCAATAAATATGGGGAAGGAGGTGCTTCATTTACAATTCAAGGCCCTCCCGTTTAATCTATCATCCGCCCCGTGGATATTCACCAAGATAATGGCGGAAGCTCTAGCTCCTCTCCGTCTACAGGGAATCTCGGTCATCCCTTACCTGGACGACCTCCTAATTTTTGCCCCTTCCAGAGAGAGGTTGCAGGTAGATCTAACCAAGGCCTGCAGTCATCTGGAAGCCTTGGGCTGGATTGTAAACACTCAAATCAAATTTCAATCCTGCTCAAAGAGTTCAGTTTCTAGGTTATCTGATAGATTCTGTAGAGCAAAGGATTTTTCTCTCGGAAGAAAAAGACAAGGTCTTGAGTGTAGTAGCCAGTCTTCAGACAAACCAGGAGGTGTCAATCAGGAGGCTTATGTCAGTCCTGGGTACCTTAACCTCAACAATGCCGGCCATTCAATGGGCGAGGCTCCATTTCAGGCCCCTCCAGAGTTTTCTTCTTCAGGTATGGGATCACAGCCCAGAAACCTTAGACACAAAAGTAAAACTTCCCACCAGGGTCAAGAGGACTCTTTGGTGGTGGAGGAATCAGGCAGTTCTGTCAAGAGGCCTGCTTTGGTCCTTGCCGACAGAAGTAAGGGTCACCACAAACGCCAGCAGTTAGGGATGGGGAGCCCACTGGGATCAAAACATAGCACAGGGAGTTTGGTCCAAATCCGAAGCAGGAAGGTCCTCAAACTGGAGGGAGTTAAAAGTAGTTGCTCTAGCCTTAGCTGCCTTCTCTCCAAACCTCCAAGGGTCCCATGTGCAGATTCTTTCAGACAATGTCACCACAGTGGCATACCTGAACAAACAAGGGGGCACAAGGAGCAAAGCTCTACTGTTGCTGTCGTCAGAAATCCTAGAGTGGGCAGAGAAGCATTTACTCTCTCTGTCAGCAGTGCATCTCAAAGGCACGCTAAACGAAGTAGCAGACTTCTTGAGCAGACAGAGAATTCAAGAGGCAGAGTGGAGCCTGAATCCGGAGATATTCTCACTGATCACCAAGAAGTGGGGATGTCCTCAGGTAGATCTGTTTACATCAAAAGAAAACACCCAGCTCCCTCAATTCTTCTCTCTGCACCGAGACAGCGGCTCAATAGGGATAGATGCCTTGGCACATCCCTGGAACTTCCATCTGGGTTATGCCTTCCCTCCTTTTCAGCTAATCCTTCTGGTATTGAGAAAAATACAGAAGGAAAAGGTATCAGTAATCCTGGTTACTCCGTTCTGGCCGAAAAGAGCCTGGTTTTCCTCCATCCTACAAATGATGATCAAACCTTTCTGGCAGCTTCCTCTCAGGCAGGACTTGCTACTTCAGGGCCCAGTGTACCACCCGGACGTAGCCAGACTAAGACTCACGGCTTGGTTTCTGAGGAGCAGTTATTAAGGAACAAAGGACTGTCAGAGCCTCTAGTATCTACTTTACTCACCAGTAGAAAGAGATTAACTAGAGATATATACGCAAAGGTTTGGAAAGTCTACAACAGTTGGTGTCATTCATCAAACCGAACCCTAGAAGACATTGTGTCGATTCTGGAGTTTCTACAAAATGGTGTGGACAAAGGTCTTGCAATTAGCACTCTCAAAGTGCAAGTGGCTGCCCTGGGAGTATACCTAGAAAAACCGATTTCCTCAGTTCCTTTGATCACAAGATTCTTTAGGTCACTTACTAGAGCCAGGCCAGTGCCTACTAAACATTTTCCTAAATGGGACCTGTCAGTAGTTTTGCAAGCCTTCACGAAAGAACCTTTCGAACCGTTACAGACAATCTCGTTGAAAGATTTGACTCTTAAAACGGTATTCTTAGTTGCAGTTACGACTGCGAGACAAATCAGTGAACTACACGCTCTTTCAATAAAAGAACCTTTAATGTTAATTCACCCAGACAGGATTGTGCTTGAAACAGATCCAGGGTTTTTGCCAAAGGTGGCATCAGTTCATAACAGATCGCAGGAAATTATCCTGCCGACCTTTTGTTCAAATCCTTCAGGAAGAAGGGAGACTTTATTCCATAACTTAGATGTAAGAAGAATTTTATTACACTACTTGGAAATAACAAAGGACTTTAGGTCTTCGGACTCTTTATTTGTTCTTTTTTCTGGTAACAGAAAGGGACGCCAAGCATTGAAGGAGTCAATTGCTAGATGGCTAAAACTGGCTTTTTCTGAGGCTTATTCCCAGACGGGTTTGTCTCCTCCACAGGGATTACGTGCACACTCTACTCGAGCTCTAGCCACTACATGGGCAGAAAAGGCTGGTACCACCCCACATCAGATCTGTAAGGCGGCTACGTGGTCAAGCTATTTGACATTTGTCCATCATTACAGACTGGACCTGCTGTCAGCCGATGATCAGGCATTTGGCAGGAAGGTCCTGCAGGCTGTTGTCCCTCCCTAGTTGGTAAGTCTCGATTATCCTCTCATGTGCTGTCCTGAAAGACGATAAGGGAAAATGCAAGTTAGACTTACCGGTAACTTGTTTTCCAAGAGTCTTTCAGGACAGCAAGCTACCCGCCCTTCTTGGTTTGTATATATGGATGATATATATATATATATATATATATATATATATATATATATATATACATACATACATACATACATACATACATACATACATACATACATACATACATACATACATACATACATACATACATACATACATACATACATACATACATACATACATACATGCTGTGATTAACCATATTCTGATTATGTGTTCCAGCTTGGGCCGGAGGTACTCTACTACAACTGACGAGATGTGGGGAGTCTCCTCCTTTTAAATTATGGTGGAGATTGTGTTTCCTGTTTCCTAGTGGGTGGAGCCACTCTCTCATGTGCTGTCCTGAAAGACTCTTGGAAAACAAGTTACCGGTAAGCCTAACTTGCATTTTTGTTAAAATATGGTGTTGCGCCGGATAAACGGATACCAAAAATGGCACGCTTTAAAATTGCGCATGCTTGTGAAAAGGCGCCAAACTTCGGTATCAAATCTTTATAGGAAATGCTTTATGCGTTTTTTTTTTGTTTTTTTATTGGTTACCAGTTTAGAGTTAGACAGGAGGTCTGGTGCTAGAATTGTTTCTCTCGCTCTGACTTTCGCGGCAATACCTCACGTGTGTTGCGATCGCAGTTTGCGCACGGGACCAACGTGTGAGGTTCGCCTTTTGCACGGGAGACAAGGACGCTTTAAATTTCATATTTCATGGTGGTCCACTGCCAGATGTTGTCTTGTCCACTGGTGGACACTTACAGATGTTGCAGCAGAACACTATAGCAGATGTTTTGTGCACTGGTGGACAGGGACAAATGACGCTTGGTGTACTGTGTGGGGATGGCTGCAGTATGTTGGAACTGACTGAACACTAAAATCATCAGTAACACGAAGCTGTCAGAGGCTGCAGTATTCCTTCCCTCCCCAACACGGAGTTCAGTTGGGAGAACCGACAGACGTGTGTCTTTGTTTACACTGTGATTGGACACAGCCATCACGTGTTTGGGAGGGCCAATCACAGCACTCATCCTGATCTGTGATGTGCTTTGTCCGAAGATCACAGGATTGCGGCCGCACGCTGGCACCCGTTCTGATCGACGTAGGGGTACATCCACTCAGAACGGGGAAGCTCCCACCCAGCAGTTTATGTACATTGGCTGGGTGGGAAGCAGTTAAAGGGGGGGCGATTATTTTCTATGTCCACTGTATATTTTCTATGTCCACTGTATATAGGCAGATAGAAGTAGACATAGGGAGACCTCATACGGGATATTTTGGTAGAGCATTATAATGTTCCTTCCATTTGGACCTTCTAATGAATCCACTGAGCTGTCTATTTCTTTCCCCAGAACCTTTGTGATGGAACATATGGGAATCAGAGATCTGGCAGATCGAATAGGGGACACCATAGTTCACCCTTCTCACCAGCCTGGCTGTGTGCGATTTCTAAACTCCAGAGGAATACATCACAGGTAATTTTATCTTTTTACTATAAACTTTTTAAAGTGGAGGTCCACCCAGAATGTTTTTTTTTTTTTTGCATTAAATATCCTAGAAAAAAATTTATAGGAAAAAAATAAATATTTTATACTCACCCGAAATGCCCGTTGCTATGCAGAAGTCCCCTAACCTGCCTCTAATGTGCCTCTTCTAATCCGCGGTGGGTCTCCTTTCGCTTCCTCTTGTGAATGGGGCGTGCTGCCCTCTGGGAACTGTGTATCCGAGGAGGCAAGCCGCCCATTCACAAAGCGATGTGCGAGTGGCGCATGCGCAGTAGGAAATGGGCAGTGAAGCCGTAAGCCTTAGTCAGGATGGAGGAGCCGGGACCTGCCAGCAGCTATCGATCGCAGTGGCGGGACCGACATCGCGGGGCGGGTAGGACAGGTAAGTGTCCTTATTAAAAGTCAGCAGCTACACTGTTGGTAGCTGCTGACTTTAAAAAAAAAAAAAATCTGGCTCCCCCTTTATGCCCCCCGCCCTTTAACCCTTCCTTCACACCTGTGCGTTTTTGTAGCTTGCAGAAACACACTATAGTCCATTTACCATGGTTTCCTATGGTACACATTCACATCTCTGCGTTTTTCAGCCAGTGCGTTATTGGAAAGGGTCAGGGACTTATTTTTTCCTGCAGCAAATTGTGTTTTGTGTGTAATAGACTTCAATAGAGTCACACTGGAAATTGTTGCAATTTGCATTTCTTTTTTTCACTTTGACCACATGTTGATGGGGACAATGGCCTCTTCCCCACAATCATGGGATGTGGTCATGGGTGTCTGCAAGCGAGGGGCTTATCGGAATCTGGAAGCCCCCTTTAACAAGGGGGTGGGGGGGGTGCCCCCAGATCCCGCCTCATCCCTTATGTGTGATTATGGGGTACATGGTACCCCTACTCATTCACCGAAAAAGTAGAAGAGTGTTTGACAAGTCCTTTAATAAAAAATAAAAATGTCCCCAGATGTATTGTAGATCAATCGTCATTTACGACTTCATCGCCGGGCCCAAAAAATAAAATAAGGTCAAATTGGGTTTTGGCAAGAAGGGCCTGGTATGGATTGGGGGGGGGGGGGGGCACACTTTTTTTTTTTTTTTTTTTTTCCCCCCCTGATTTATTTTTATAATACTTATTATTTTACATTCAGCTATCAGTGGAGTTCCCTGCTGACAGCTGATGACTCATCGGTTGTCAAGGACGTGGCGACCGGCTTCTGGACCCACTCCATAGCAACCAGCTATATACAATGTGTTTTTAATGGGGGAAAAATAAAAAAATATGCCTTCTCAATAAGCAATGGCACCCGTCAGGGTTGCCCGTTATCTCCCCTGATCTTTGTTTTGACTCTAGAGCCCCTCCTAAACAGACTGAGGTCCAACACGGATATCAAAGGAATCTCCATTGCCCATAGAGAATTCAAAGTATCAGCCTTTGCTGACGATATCTTATTATCCTTACAATCCCCTCGGATATAGTTACCCAATCTTTTGAAAGACATAAAACACTTTGGCGAGTTATCAAATCTCAAAATCAATTATTCCAAATCGCATGCCCTAAATGTATCCCTTACCCCCCAAGAAGTCACACATTGCCAGGAATCCTTTCCCTTTCATTGGCAGAAGACTGCCATTACCTATTTAAGCATCCAGGTCACTAAGAACATAGCGGATCTTTATAGCCACAACTTCCTTCATGCCCTCTCTAAGCTCCAGGCCAATTTAAAGGATTGGGCCAACCTCAATGTTTCTTGGTTTGGCCGCTCGGCCCTCATTAAGATGGTGGTTCTCTCCCGCCTGTTATATTTAATGCAGGCGATACCGATTAATTTACCCCCCCCTCATTCTTTGTGGCATATAAAAAAGCCTGCACTAGCTTTATATGGAAAAATAATGCCCCACAAATTAAATACTCACGGTTGACATGCTCCAAAGCAACAGGTGGCATTGGTTTACCAGATCTTTATAAATATTATCTGGCCTGCCACCTAACTAGAGTGGTGGACTGGAAACTTCACAAACTAAGGAAAGCATGGGTGATGCTGGAAAACTCTCTCATGCGAACTCCGATTGCCACATTACCTTGGCTGTCGCCTCAATGCTGGCCCCCGACCCTGAAGACACACCCGCTCATTGCACCCTCCTTATCGGCCTTTAGGAAAGCGGTCGCTCTCTTTAACCTATCCTCACAACCGGGTCCGCTAACCTCTGAGAGGCAACCCTGAGTTCCCTCCGGGAGATTCAAACACATTCCTTTACAAGGAATGGCCACACGAGGAGGTTCTGGTGTGTCATTTCTTTCACAAAGACCGTAGACCAGGGGTCTCCAAACTTTTTAAGCAAAGGGCCAGTTTACTGTCTTTCAGGGTTTAGGGGGCCGGACTGTGCCCAGTGAGAGTAGAAAATGCCCCGGCATCAGTGCCCCATCATTGGTTTTAATGGGAGAAATAGTGACCTATTGTTGATATCAATAAGGAGAATAGTACTCTATTGATGGTGTAAGTAGTAGTAGGGGGAATGGTGCCCCATCATTTGTGTGAGTTGGTGGAATAGTGCCCCAAGGGCCAAATAAAAACAAGCAAAGGGCCACATTTGGCCCCCGGGCCATAGTTTGGAGACCACTGCCGTAGACGATCCTATGAGATGGGCTCTCTTGTTCTCGCTGAGAGGGGGTCTCGTGTGGGGGGGGTCTCTTGTTCTCGCTGAGAGGGGGTCTCTTGTGTGGGGGGGTCTCTTGTTCTCGCTGAGAGGGGGGTCACTTGTGTGGGGGGGGGTCTCTTGTTCTCGCTGAGAGGGGGTCAATTATGTGGGGGGGTCTCTTGTTCTCGCTGAGAGGGGGTCAATTGTGTGGGTCTCTTGTTCTCGCTGAGAGGGGGTCACTTGTGGGGGGGTCTCTTGTTCTCGCTGAGGGGGTCTCGTGTGGGGGGTCTCTTGTTCTCGCTGAGGGGGTCTCGTGTGGGGGGTCTCTTGTTCTCGCTGAGGGGGTCTCGTGTGGGGGGTCTCTTGTTCTCGCTGAGGGGGTCTCGTGTGGGGGGGTCTCTTGTTCTCGCTGAGGGGGTCTCGTGTGGGGGGGGGGTCTCTTGTTCTCGCTGAGAGGTCACTTCTGTGGGGGGGTCTCTTGTTCTCGCTGAGAGGGGGTCTCTTGTGTGGTGGGGGGGTCTCTTGTTCTCGCTGAGAGGGGGGTCTCTTGTGGTGGGGGGGTCTCTTGTTCTCGCTGAGAGGGGGGTCTCTTGTTCTCGCTGAGAGGGGGGTCTCTTGTTCTCGCTGAGAGGGGGGTCTCTTGTTCTCGCTGAGAGGGGGGTCTCTTGTTCTCGCTGAGAGGGGGGTCTCTTGTTCTCGCTGAGAGGGGGGTCTCTTGTTCTCGCTGAGAGGGGGGTCTCTTGTTCTCGCTGAGAGGGGGGTCTCTTGTTCTCGCTGAGAGGGGGGTCTCTTGTTCTCGCTGAGAGGGGGGTCTCTTGTTCTCGCTGAGAGGGGGGTCTCTTGTTCTCGCTGAGAGGGGGGTCTCTTGTTCTCGCTGAGAGGGGGGTCTCTTGTTCTCGCTGAGAGGGGGGGTCTCTTGTTCTCGCTGAGAGGGGGGTCTCTTGTTCTCGCTGAGAGGGGGGTCTCTTGTTCTCGCTGAGAGGGGGGTCTCTTGTTCTCGCTGAGAGGGGGGTCTCTTGTTCTCGCTGAGAGGGGGGTCTCTTGTTCTCGCTGAGAGGGGGGTCTCTTGTTCTCGCTGAGAGGGGGGTCTCTTGTTCTCGCTGAGAGGGGGGTCTCTTGTTCTCGCTGAGAGGGGGGTCTCTTGTTCTCGCTGAGAGGGGGGTCTCTTGTTCTCGCTGAGAGGGGGGTCTCTTGTTCTCGCTGAGAGGGGGTCTCTTGTTCTCGCTGAGAGGGGGTCTCTTGTTCTCGCTGAGAGGGGGTCTCTTGTTCTCGCTGAGAGGGGGTCTCTTGTTCTCGCTGAGAGGGGGTCTCTTGTTCTCGCTGAGAGGGGGTCTATTGTGTGGGGGGGGTCTCTTGTTCTCGCTGAGAGGGGGTCTATTGTGTGGGGGGGGTCTCTTGTTCTCGCTGAGAGGGGGTCTATTGTGTGGGGGGGTCTCTTGTTCTCGCTGAGAGGGGGTCAATTGTGTGGGGGGGTCTCTTGTTCTCGCTGAGAGGGGGTCTCTTGTGTGGTGGGGGGGTCTCGTTCTCGCTGAGAGGGGGTCTCTTGTGTGGTGGGGGGGTCTCTTGTTCTCGCTGAGGGGGGTCTCTTGTTCTCGCTGAGAGGGGGTCTCTTGTGTGGTGGGGGGTCTCTTGTTCTCGCTGAGAGGGTCTCTTGTGTGGTGGGGGGTCTCTTGTTCTCGCTGAGAGGGTCTCTTGTGTGGTGGGGGGTCTCTTGTTCTCGCTGAGAGGGGGTCTCTTGTGGTGGGGGGGGTCTCTTGTTCTCGCTGAGAGGGGGTCTCTTGTGGTGGGGGGTCTCTTGTTCTCGCTGAGATGGGGTCACTTGTGTGGGGGGGGTCTCTTGTTCTCGCTGAGGGGGGTCTCTTGTGGTGGGGGGGGTCTCTTGTTCTCGCTGAGATGGGGTCACTTGTGGTGGGGGGTCTCTTGTTCTCGCTGAGATGGGGTCACTTGTGTGGGGGGGGTCTCTTGTTCTCGCTGAGAGGGGGTCTCTTGTGGTGGGGGGGGTCTCTTGTGGTGGGGGGGGTCTCTTGTTCTCGCTGAGAGGGGGTCACTTGTGGGGGGGGTCTCTTGTTCTCGCTGAGAGGGGGTCACTTGTGGTGGGGGGGGGTGAGGCTGTGCCTTAAACAATAGTTGCAGACTGTTATGGTGGGGGGGGGGGGGGTTACTAGTGCGCAAACCACAACGGGTGTGGACTTATTCATACATTTATAAAAGCAGCAGCTACAACAAAAGAAGTCTTCTCACACTCAAATATGAAAAAAGGGGGGAGTGATGTGGGAAAGATGTACTGATTGTCCCTCTCCTATAGGTGGTGCTGGTGACCCACCGTGATAGTCTTACACAGGTGGCAGTGAAGATGGTAAAGAAGAAGCCTATGGTTGAAGACCCCCCACCTCCACTTTGACAGAGGGAAGTCCTGAAAATGGTGACCAACAACCCATTCTGCATCCAGGCCTACGCCACATTCCAGACAGAGGTAAGTCTATTGTTGGAAAATGTCAAACATAAAAGAACAAACATTTGGACCCCTTTCACACTGGGGCGCTTTGCAGGCACTATAACACTAAATATAGCGCTTGCAAAGCGCCCTGAAAGAGCCGCTCCTGTCTCCAGTGTGAGAGCCCCGAGGGATTTCATACTGGAGCGGTGCGCTAGCAGGACACTCGGCCACTAGCGCGGGGGGGGGGGGGTTAAAGTGCCCCACTAGCGGCCGAATAGCGTCACAAAATTGACAGTAAAGCACCGTGGTGCTTTACCGCCGACGCTCCCACCGCCCCAGTGTAAGAGGGGCCTTAAGGGTGTCTGCATTTCACTACTTGCTGCCCAAAGATGTTCCTGTACATCCTTGAGTTGCAGCCGACGATTCCGCCAGCTGACCATAGAGTTTATTGGGGCCCTTACAGTCCTCGATCTCTATGGACAAAGTATTTTGGTTTCGGCTTTGTTTTACTTTTTGTTTAATGAACTGGAATGACACGGTGGGGAAAAGTATTGACAACATGAGAGGTGCAAAAGGGCATGCCAAGACACCAGCTGAAATTGATCAGGCTACTTTTACACTGAAGCGACGCTAACTCGGTGACGGTCGTTTTTGCAGTGCTAGCGAGACTTTTTAAAAAAAAAAAAAATTCTGAATCCGTGACAACGGGACTTTTTTTAACCACTTGCCTACAGGGCACTTTCACCCCCTTCCTGCCCAAGCCATTTCTCATCTTTTCAGCGCTGTCACAATTTGAGTGACAATTGCGCGGTCATTCGATGCTGTACCCAAACAAAATGTGTCCTTTTTTTTTCCCCCCACAAATGGAGCTTAATAGAGCTTTCTTTTGGTGGTATTTGATCACCTCCTGTGGTTTTTATTTTTTGCGCTATAAACAAAAGAACAGCAACAAGTTTGGGAAAAAACACACTTTTTTTTTTTTTTTTACTTTTTGCTATTATTCATACATACATACATACATACATACATACATACATACATACATACATACATACATACATACTTTTTGTGACTGCGATATTGCGGCAGACACATCGGACACTTTTGGGACCATTCACATTCATACAGCGATCCCTACTATAAAAATGCACTGATTACTGTATAAATGTGACTGGCAGGGAAGGGGTTAACACTAGGGGGGGGCGAGGAAGGGGTTAAATGTGTTCCCTGGGAGGGGACTGACTGGGGGAGGTGACCAATTGTTGTCCCTATGTACAGAGATCCACGGTCCTGCTCAGTTACTGGGCAATCGCGGCCGCCGGGCACGCGTATCGGGTCCCCAGCGGCGCGCGCCTTGGTGGCTTCTGAAGGCATGACATCAGAACAATAGTCTTCAGCCCCGGACCAGGCCACTTTTTGCGATTTGATACTGCGTCGCTTTAACTGACGATTGCACGGTTGTGCGACGTTGTACCCAAACAAAATTGTGTTATGTTTTTTTTTTTTTTTCCACAAATAGAGCTTTCTCTTGGTGGTATTTGATCACCTCTGTGGTTTTTTTTTTATTTTTTGCTCTATAAACAAAAATAGAGCGACAATTTTGAAAAAATCAATATTTTTTTGCTATAATAAATATGCCCCAAATGTATTTATTTTTTCCTCAGTTTTAGGCCGATTGTGTTCTACATATTTGGTAAAAAAAATCGCAATAAGCGTATATCGATTGGTTTGCGCAAACGTTATAGCGTCTACAAAATGGATAGATTTATGGCTTTTTTTTTTTTTTACTAGTGATGGCGGCGATCTGCCATTGTCATTTTTACGGTGATCAGTGCTATAAAAAAACTGTTGCGAAATTAAAAATCAATAGACGTGTCTTTATTACGTCTTTTATTGAAGTGGAGGTTGGCAGGAGGAACCGCTAAGCACTGTGGGGGGGGGGGGGGGGGCACAGGAGAATAAACGCTCCCGTGGAGAGAAAAAAAAGCTTAAAGAAAATGAATAGTCCATGCATCTAATGATGAGCTGTAATATGACATTTTGGGTTTCTTTGCTGTTTTTAGGCTGGAATTTAATTACCGTATATACTCAAGTATAAGCCGAGGCACCTAATTTTACCACACAAAAAAAGGGAAAACCTTATTGACTCGCGTATAAGCCTAGGGTGTCCGTGCGCATGCCTTTACTGTGTCCGTGCGCATGCCTTTACCGTGTCTGATCTCCGGCGCTGTGTGACTAGACTGACTTTTAACATTGGAGTCTATGGAAGGGGTGCCCGGGTTTGAAAAATCGGTGCTCCCCGGCCATAGGTCCCCTGGACAACAAACTTTGCATACTTGTAGATGAAGAATGGCCCTACATGTGTGCCAAGTTTGGGGTCCAGGGGACCTAGGGTCGGCCAGTATCGGGTCCCCAAATTTTCAGCACAAAAAAAATGTGCTGAAAAACTTGGCTTATACTCGAGTGTATACGGTAATCTGTCTGGTTATTTCTTGGTAAATCAAGGCAAAACATGAGTGAGAAAATGCAAAAATAATTTGGGGGGGGGGGAATAGTACCCCTTTAAATGTTTTGCTCAGGTGTCAGTCTTTTTAGGCTGTTTTTCACCTGGTGATTTTGGCCAGTAACACCCCTCCTGTATTAGTGCCCCCACTTTGGATGAAGGTGCACGTTTTTGTACAGCGGCATTGTCTGGCAGTCCGGGGATGGGGGGGGGGGGGGGCGGCGGGTGGATTGATATTTTGGTCACCTCTCAGGACGATATTGTGTGCCGATATTCTGTACATTTAAACATTTTTTTTTTAGCACTGTTATTGCCGTCACGATGTAAACATCCCTTGTGACAATAATGGGCAGTGGCAGGTACTCTTTATGGAGGGATTGGGGGTCTATAAAACCCCTCCACTGCACTTCAAACTATTCAAAACGTCAAGATCTGCGTGTGTTTTTATTTTTTTTTTGAATACTTTCTAATTTATTTTTATTTTTTCTTCTTTAACCACTTCCCGACGGGGCGCCCCACGCCGATTTACATTGACAGAATGACACGGACAGGCAAATGGGCATACCTGTACGTCCCTTAGAATTTGCTGCCCCGCGGGTCCCGCAAACTATGTTCGCCGGTGTCCCGTGATTGCGGTGAGGAGAGGCAGAACGGGGAGATGCCAAGACATTGACAAACAAAACATTTCCCTATTCTGCCTAGTGACAGGGCAGGGATCTACTGCTCCCTGTCATCAGGAGCAGTGATCTGTCGTGTCAGTGGTAGCCCATCCCCCCCCCCCCCTCAGTTATAATCACTCCCTAGGACAAACTTAAACCCTTGATCGCACCCCTAGTGTTTAACCCCTTCCCTGTCAGTGGCACATTAATCAGTGGCTATTTGTAGCTCTGATAACTGTATAAATGGCACTGGTCCAAAAATAGTGTCCGATGTGTCCGCCATAATGTAGCGGTCCCAGTAAAAATCGCAGATCGCCGCCATTACTAGTTCGTCTTATTGCATTTTTATTATTAAAAAAAAAAAAAATGTATCCCCTAGTTTGTAGACGCTCTAACTTTTGCACACATCGCTTTATTGCGATATTTTTAGAAAAAAATAAATGTAGAATACATATCGCCCAAACTGAGGAAAAAAAGTGTTTTTTTTTTTTTTTAATGTTTTGGGGATATTTATTATAGTAAAAAATATTTGCTTTTTTCTTTTCAAAATTGATGCGCTTTTTTTGTTTATAGCGCAAAAAATAAAAACTGCAGGATGTCCATTTTTGTTTGGGTAAACCGTCGCACGACCGCGCAATTGTCAGTGACACGCAGTGCCGTATTGGGGGGAAAAATGCTCTAGTCAGGAGGGGGGGTAAAATCTTCCGGGGCTGAAGTGGTTAAGTTGCCAGTATCCTGGGTAGTGATGTCATGACATAGTTTCAGGATTACTAGATCCGAGACTTGCATCGGCTTTGTTCAGGTCTTTGACCAGCTGGCGGACGTGCCGGCTGGTTGCTCGGGCCTCCCAGTGGGATGGAAGAGCCCAGGAAGAAGGGGGGGCATGTCCCTTCCCACTGCTTGTAACACAGCCGAGCGGCTGCTAAGCCACATCGGTTATTAAAATAAAGCCGACCGTCCGCTCTAAAGAATAGTCCCCGGGTGATGCCTGCAGCTGCACGCATCACACCGGTAAAACCCTTGAAGCGAAATCGGTAATATCAGGTACGTTTGTGACAATACCGATTAATAAGGGCATATCGGCCGCACCGATAATCGTTCGATTACGAATTTCAATGCACACATAGACCATATAATAACCACATTTTCCCTTATCGTCTTTCAGGACAGCACATGAGAGAGTGGCTCCACCCACTAGGAAACACAATCTCCACCATAATTTTAAAGGAGGCGACTCCCCACATCTCGTCAGTTTTTGTTTCCTCTGGCAAGGGAACACCTAGTAGGAGTCAGGTCTCTTAAGGTGCTGTCCTGAGAGACTAAGGCTGCCTACCCCACCATACCTTTTGTCCTCCAGAGAGTCCGATCCTCCCACACCACGCCAGTGGGCAGTTGGTAAGTGGGCGCCTTCTCCCCTTTCAGCTCAGTGGAGCAAGGACTGTTCCTGGAGCCGCTCCTTAGGCGGCGGCAGCTGTTCGCTGGGTTTTTTGAACCGCATGTCGGCGTTACAGGCCGCCGCCATCTTTTTGGAGGCTGAGTAGTGACTCAGCTAGCAGGAAGTGAGGTATCCTGCAAGGGGCGGCACCGGGATCAGGCGCAAACGTAATTTCCGGCGGAACTCGCGCAGGGGGAGAGGGGAGGAGAGGTTCTGGTGCCTATAAATGCGGTTCCGGTCCGACGCAGCGGCGTCTATGGACTCCGGAACCGTCGCTTTTGAAGCCACAGATCAAGCGCTGATCCACGATGGAGAATGTGACAGCAGCGAGTGGGACAGGCACCAGCAAGGCCCAGGTAAGGGGGTATGTGGGATCTACCCTGTTTACTGTAGGTGTCTCTCTCTATATGTATTTTTTTTTTTCCCCTGGTGGCTGGGGCCTGTCTGGGCACAGGGTGTTGGCTGATAGACTAACTGTGCACCTGAGTGAGCTTGTTAGGAGGCAGGTTTGACTCACTAAAAAGGGATGCTGGTGGTTTTTTTCTCTTTTTGTGTTTTTTTTATGTGGCAGGCTAAGAGCTCTGACCCTCCTATCAAAAAGATGTCCCTCATGTAAAGCAAAGTTACCAGAGGGCTGGAAGAAAGCTTTATGCCAGATTTGTGTTGATTCCTTAGTGAAGGAGGAAGCTTCTTCTGCATGCAGCGATTTAATCGCATCAGTCAAGAAAGAGCTAGATGCTACCATACAATCTTTTTGCTCTTCTCTTGCAACACCATCCCTGAGTCAGCCAACTACCTCAGGATCCTCTCAGAGCTCACAATTAATCCCAGGGCTAGAGGCTGAAGCTGGCCCTCCTACCCAAAGGGAACGTTCCCCCTCTCACTCCAGGGAAGAGGAAGAAGAAGATGCACCTTCAAAATACAAACTGTCCTTAGAGCAAGTAGACAGTTTGTTGAAAGCAATATATGCAACATTGGGAATAGATGAAGAAAAGAGAGAATTATCGCTGCATGACCGAATGTATGCAGGGCTTAGTGAAACAAAAAGTCGCACTTTCCCTGTGCATTCAGTAATCTCGGAAGCCATTAAAAAGGAATGGGCTGATCCAGAGAAAAAAACATTTTTCCCAAGATCGCATAGAAGACTCTTTCCGTTCAATGAAGACTCAGATGCGCTTTGGAATAAAATTCCAAAATTAGACGCAGCGTTTTCACAAGTTTCCAGGTCAACCGACTTGGCATTTGAAGACATGGGTATACTCAAGATCCCATGGACAAAAGGATGGATCAGCAGCTTAAAAAAGCTTGGCAATCCATTATGGGTAACCTTAAACCAGCTATGGCTACTACCTGTGTTTCTAGAAACATGGAGTTCTGGCTTAATCAGCTTAAAGCTCATATTATAGCAGACTCACCTAAGCAGGAGATCCTTGATTCTTTTTCTACCCTAGCAGCAGCTGTGGCTTATATTTCTGACGCTTCTGCAGAATCAATTAGGATGTCGGCCAGATCTGGGGCCTTAACCAACTCAGCCAGGAGAGCTCTATGGCTTAAGACATGGCCAGGGGACGCAGCTTCCAAAAGTAGGTTATGTGGAATTCCTTTTTTTGGAGCGCTTTTGTTCAGTCCTGATCTGGATTCTATTTTAGATAGGACAGCGGACAAAAAGAAGTCCTTTCCTGTTAAAGAAAAAACAACCAGTTAAGCGTTTTTTTCGACCTCAAAGAATTGGTCGGCGCAAAAAGGTAAAGGCAGAGGGAATGTCCTCTTCAATCCTCCTGCGCCAACCAATAAAACGCAATGACTTGTCATTGCCTGTGGGGGGAAGGCTTCAAAAATTCCTTCCTCTTTGGGCAAGCGTGACGGAAAACACATTTATCTTGGACACGCTGGCCCAGGGATACAAAATAGAACTTTCGGATCTTCCTCCAGAAAGATACTGTTACAAACCTGCCAAGGGACACAACAAAGGCCCTAGCCATGAAAAACCTCTTGGAGCATCTGATGAGACAGGGTGTTGTGGTTCATGTATCTCCAGAGGAACGTTACCGGGGGTTCTATTCCCAAATCTTCCTGATAAGGAAACCATCAGGAAGCTTCTGTCTCATTCTCAATTTAAAACCGTTAAACAAGTCAGTCCAATACAGGCGGTTCCGCATGGACTCCATTTTTTCGGTGAGAAATCTTAGTCAAGGGATGTTTCATGGCGTCAATCGACTTAAGAGACGCATACCTGCATGTGCCCATAGCCCCTCGGTCTCAAAAATACCGAAGGTTGGCAATAAAACTGGGGAAGGAGGTGCTTCATTTACAATTCAAGGCCCTCCCATTTGGTCTTTCATCCGCCCCGCGGATATTCACCAAGATAATGGCGGAAGCTGTAGCTCCTCTCCGTCTACAGGGAATCTCGGTCATCCCTTACCTGGACGACCTCCTAATTTTTGCCCCTTCCAGAGAGAGGTTGCAGGTAGATCTAACCAAGGCCCGCAGTCATCTGGAAGCCTTGGGCTGGATTGTAAACACTCAAAAATCAAATTTCAATCCTGCGCAAAGAGTTCAGTTTCTAGGTTATCTGATAGATTCTGTAGAGCAAAGGATTTTTCTCTCGGAAGAAAAAGACAAGGTCTTGAGTGTAGCAGCCAGTCTTCAGACAAACCAGGAGGTGTCAATCAGGAGGCTTATGTCAGTCCTGGGTACCTTAACCTCAACAATGCCGGCCATTCAATGGGCGAGGCTCCATTTCAGGCCCCTCCAGAGTTTTCTTCTTCAGGTATGGGATCACAGCCCAGAAACCTTAGACACAAAAGTAAAACTTCCCACCAGGGTCAAGAGGACTCTTTGGTGGTGGAGGAATCGGGCAGTTCTGTCAAGAGGCCTGCTTTGGTCCTTTCCGACAGAAGTAAGGGTCACGACAGATGCCAGCAGTGGGGAATGGGGAATCCCACTGGGATCAAAACATAGCACAGGGAGTTTGGTCCAAATCCGAAGCAGGAAGGTCCTCAAACTGGAGGGAGTTAAAAGCAGTTGCTCTAGCCTTAGCTGCCTTCTCTCCAAACCTCCAAGGGTCCCATGTGCAGATTCTTTCAGACAGTCACCACAGTGGCATACCTGAACAAACAAGGGGGCACAAGGAGCAAAGCTCTACTGTTGCTGTCATCAGAAATCCTAGAGTGGGCAGAGAAGCATTTACTCTCCCTGTCAGCAGTGCATCTCAAAGGCACGCTAAACGAAGTAGCAGACTTCTTGAGCAGACAGAATTCAAGAGGCAGAGTGGAGCCTGAATCCGGAGATATTCTCACTGATCACCAAGAAGTGGGGATTTCCTCAGGTGGATCTGTTTGCATCAAAAGAAATCACCCAGCTCCCTCAATTCTTCTCTCTGCACCAAGACAGTGGATCAATAGGGATAGATGCCTTGGCACATCCCTGGAACTTCCATCTGGGTTATGCCTTCCCTCCTTTTCAGCTAATCCCTCTGGTATTGAGAAAAATACAGAAGGTATCAGTAATCCTGATCGCTCCGTTCTGGCTGAAAAAAGCCTGGTTTTCCTCCATCCTACAAATGATGATCAAACCTTTCTGGCAGCTTCCTCTCAGGCAGGACTTGCTACTTCAGGGCCCAGTGTACCACCCGGACGTAGCCAGACTAAGCCTCACGGCTTGGTACCTGAGGAGCAGTTATTAAGGAACAAAGGACTGTCAGAGCCTCTAGTATCTACTTTACTCGCCAGTAGAAAGAGAGTAACTAGAGATATCTACGCAAAGGTTTGGAAAGTCTACAACAGTTGGTGTCATTCATCAAACCGAACCCTAGAAGACATTGTGTCGATTCTGGAGTTTCTACAAAATGGTGTGGACAAAGATCTTGCAATTAGCACTCTCAAAGTGCAAGTGGCTGCCCTGGGAGTATACCTAGAAAACCCGATTTCCTCAATTCCTTTTGATCACAAGATTCTTTAGGTCACTTACTAGAGCCAGGCCAGTGCCTACTAAACATTTTCCTAAATGGGACCTGTCAGTAGTTTTGCAAGCCTTCACGAAAGAACCTTTCGAACCGTTACAGACAATCTCGTTGAAAGATTTGACTCTTAAAACGGTATTCTTAGTTGCAGTTACGACTGCGAGACGAATCGGTGAACTACACGCTCTTTCAATAAAAGAACCTTTTTATGTTAATTCACCCAGACAGGATTGTGCTTAAAACAGATCCAGGGTTTTTGCCAAAGGTGGCATCAGTTCATAACAGATCGCAGGAAATTATCCTGCCGACCTTTTTGTTTAAATCCTTCAGGAAGAAGGGAGACTTCATTCCATAACTTAGATGTAAGAAGAATTTTATTACACTACTTGGAAATAACAAAGGACTTTAGGTCTTCAGACTATTTGTTCTTTTTTCTGGTAACAAAGGGATGCCAAGCATTGAAGGAGTCAATTGCTAGATGGCTAAAACTGGCTTTTTCTGAGGCTTATTCCCAGACGGGGTCGTCTCCTCCACAGGGAATACGTGCACACTCTACTCGAGCTCTAGCCACTACATGGGCAGAAAAAGCTGGTGCCACCCCACAACAGATCTGTAAGGCGGCTACGTGGTCAAGCTATTTGACATTTGTCCATTACAGACTGGACCTGCTGTCAGCCGATGATCAGGCATTTGGCAGAAAGGTCCTGCAGGCTGTTGTCCCTCCCTAGTTGGTAAGTCTCGATTATCCTCTCATGTGCTGTCCTGAAAGACGATAAGGGAAAATGCAAGTTAGACTTACCGGTAACTTGTTTTCCAAGAGTCTTTCAGGACAGCAAGCTACCCGCCCTTCTTGGTTTGTATATATGGATGATATATATATATATATGTGTACATACATGCTGTGATTAACCATATTCTGATTATGTGTTCCAGCTTGGGCCGGAGGTACTCTACTACAACTGACGAGATGTGGGGAGTCTCCTCCTTTTAAATTATGGTGGAGATTGTGTTTCCTAGTGGGTGGAGCCACTCTCTCATGTGCTGTTCTGAAAGACTCTTGGAAAACAAGTTACCGGTAAGTCTAACTTGCATTTTTGTTAAAATATGGTGTTGTGCCGGATAAACTGATACCAAAAATGGCACGCTTTAAAATTGCGCATGCTTGTGAAAAGGTGCCAAACTTCGGTATCAAATCTTTATAGGAAATGCTTTATGCGTTTTGTTTTTTGTTTTTTTATTGGTTACCAGTTTAGAGTTAGACAGGAGGTCTGGTGCTAGAATTGTTTCTCTCGCTCTGACTTTCGCGGCAATACCTCACGTGTGTTGCGATCGCAGTTTGCGCACGGGACCAACGTGTGAGGTTCGCCTTTGCACGGGGGACAAGGACGCTTTAAATTTTATATTTCATGGTGGTCCACTGCCAGATGTTGTCTTGTCCACTGGTGGACACTTACAGATGTTGCAGCGGAACACTATAGTAGATGTTTTGTGCACTGGTGGACAGGGACAAATGGTGCTTGGTGTACTGTGTGGGGGTGGCTGCAGTATGTTGGAACTGACTGAACACTAAATACATCAGTAACACGGAGCTTTCAGAGGCTGCAGTATTCCTTCCCTCCCCAACACGGAGTTCAGTTGGGAGAACCGACAGACGTGTCTTTGTTAACACTGTGTAAAGGCTGTGATTGGACACAGCTATCACGTGTTTGGGAGGGCCAATCGCAGCACTCATCCTGATCTGTGATGTGCTTTGTCCGAAGATCACAGGATTGCGGCCGCACGCTGGCACCCGTTCTGATCGACGTAGGGGTACATCCACTCAGAACGGGGAAGCTCCCACCCAGCAGTTTATGTACATTGGCTGGGTGGGAAGCAGTTAAAGGGGGGGCGATTATTTTCTATGTCCACTGTATATAGGCAGATAGAAGTAGACATAGGGAGACCTCATACGGGATATTTTGGTAGAGCATTATAATGTTCCTTCCATTTGGACCTTCTAATGAATCCACTGAGCTGTCTATTTCTTTCCCCAGAACCTTTGTGATGGAACATATGGGAATCAGAGATCTGGCAGATCGAATAGGGGACACCATAGTTCACCCTTCTCACCAGCCTGGCTGTGTGCGATTTCTAAACTCCAGAGGAATACATCACAGGTAATTTTATCTTTTTACTATAAACTTTTTAAAGTGGAGGTCCACCCAGAATGTTTTTTTTTTTTTTTTTGCATTAAATATCCTAGAAAAATTATTATTTATAGGAAAAAATAAATATATTATACTCACCCGAAATGCCCGTTGCTATGCAGAAGTCCCCTAACCTGCCTCTAATGTGCCTCTTCTAATCTGCGGTGGGTCTCCTTTCGCTTCCTCTTGTGAATGGGGCGTGCTGCCCTCTGGGAACTGTGTATCCGAGGAGGCAAGCCGCCCATTCACAAAGCGATGTGCGAGTGGCGCATGCGCAGTAGGAAATGGGCAGTGAAGCCGTAAGCCTTAGTCAGGATGGAGGAGCCGGGACCTGCCAGCAGCTATCGATCGCAGTGGCGGGACCGACATCGCAGGCGGGTAGGACAGGTAAGTGTCCTTATTAACCACTTGCTTACTGGGCACATAAACCCCCTTCCTGCCCAGGCGAAATTTCAGCTTTCGGCACTGCGTCGCTTTGAATGACAATTGCGCGGTCGTGCGACGTGGCTCCCAAACAAAATTGACTTTTTTTTTTTTTTTTTCCACAAATTGAGCTTTCTTTTGGTGGTATTTGATCACCTCTGCGGTTTTATTTTTTGCGCTATAAACAAAAAAGAGCAACGATTTTGAAAAAAAACACTATTACTTTTTGCTATAATAAATATCCCAATTTAAAAAAAAAAAAAAAAAATATTCTCAGTTTAGTCCGATAAGTATTCTTCTACATATTTTTGGTCAAAAAAAATCGCAATAAGCGTTTATTGATTGGTTTGCGCAAAAGTTATAGCGTCTACAAAATAGGGGATAGTTTTATAGCATTTTTATTAATATATTTTTTTTTACTAATGGCGGCGATCAGCATTGTGACTGCGACACTATGGCGGACACTTTTGACACCATTTTGGGACCATTGTCATTGATACAGCGATCAGTGCTAAAAAAATGCACTGGTTACTGTAAAAATGACACTGGCAGGGAAGGGGTTAACACTAGGGGCGAGGAAGGGGTTAAATGTATGCCCTGGGAGTGATTACTACTGTGGGGGGAAGGGAATGACTGGGGGAGGAGACCGATCTGTGTCCCTATGTACTGTGTCCCTGACAGGACATGGATCTGTGTGTTTACACACACAGATCCATGTCCTTGTCTCTGTACCGGCCGATCGCGGGTGCCTGGCGGACATCGCGGCCACCAGGCACGCGCATCGGTATGTCAGTGACGCGCCCCCCAGTGGCCGGAGGAGCCGAGGACGTCTATTGACGTCCTCCCAGATTTTAAGAGCCACCTTGAGGCCGTCGTTCGACAATGGCCGGGGCTCCAACAAGTTAAAAGTCAGCAGCTACATTGTTGGTAGCTGCTGACTTTAAAAAAAAAATAAAAAAATCTGGCTGCACCTCCGCTTTAAGAATTAACCCCCTTTATGCCCCCCGCCCTTTAACCCTTCCTTCACACCTGTGCATTTTGTAGCTTGCAGAAACGTACTATAGTCCATTTACCATGGTTTCCTATGGTACACATTCACATCTCTGCGTTTTTTCAGCCAGTGCGTTATTGGAAAGGGTCAGGGACTTATTTTTTCCTGCAGCAAATTGTGTTTTGTGTGTAATAGACTTCAATAGAGTCACACTGGAAATTGTTGCAATTTGCATTTCTTTTTTCACTTTGACCGCATGCTGATGGGGACAAGGGCCTCTTCCCCACAATCATGGGCTGTGGTCATGGGTGTCTGCAATTGAGGGGCTTATTGGAATCTGGAAGCCCCCTTTAACAAGGGGGTGGGGGGGGTGCCACCAGATCCCGCCTCATCCCTTATGTGTGATTATGAGGTACATGGTATCCCTACTCATTCACCAAAAAAGTGTGAAAGTACAAGAGTGTTTGACAAGTCCTTTAATAAAAAAATATTAAATGTCCCCAGATGGTATTGTAGATCGTCATTTACGACCATCGCCGGACCCAAAAAATAAAATAAAAGGTCAAATTGGGTTTTGGCGAAAAGGGCCCGAAGGGCCTAGTATGGATTGGGGGCACACTTTTTTTTTTTTTTTCTTTTTCTCCTCTCTTCCCCTGATTTATTTTTATAATATTTATTTGTTTTACATTCAGCTATCAGTGGAGTTCCCTGCTGCAAATTTTTTTTTTTTTTAATTATAAAAAAACTCGATTTACGACTTGATTTGATTTTTTTTTTTAAATTATATTAATTGAAGTGCATCAACAAACAAAATTGCAAAGGCAAACCCTTTCTCTAACTGCAAAGTCAGTGTGCAACAAAGATTCTTAAACATCCAAATTATTAATACTGTATTTGGATTTAGCTAATAAAACAACAAAAAATCTTGTGGTTACTCTTAGTTGAATTGAACTGTGCCCGTGCCTGATGAAGATTTTCATGGGATACGGATTTTACTGCTACACCGGCGGCCATTCCAGTATTCAAAAGCCGCGCCTCCTCCTCGTCTGTGATAGGCGGAACAATCAATTTCCCAGCATTCAGTGTTCCGCCTATCATGGACATCCTCTCATTCTCATAACACAGACGAGGATGAGAGGATGTCCGTGATAGGCTGAACTCTCCCTGCTGTGAAATTGAGTGTCCTGCCTATCACAGACGAGGACTCGGGAGGCGCGGCTTTTGAACACTGCAATGGCCGCCGTCTTGTCTGCATGACACGCTGATCAGATAGGCAGACGGCAGCTTGCGGTTAGTTAGTGTTACATTACATCTACTCGCGGCGGCTGCGGCGAGTAGATGTAATTGGGATAACGCCGCCCAGTGCCATTACGGATACGCCCCCTGCAGCCCTGCTACGGAAACTTTTGAAGGAAAAATTTTTTTTTTTTTTAAATCGATTTTCTTCAAATCTGAATCGATTTGAGCTCAAAACTCGATTCAAGATTAAAATCGTTTTTTTTTTTTTTTTTTCCCAGCCCTAGTAACCGCTGCGATTGGCAGTCACATGATCGGAAAGCTCCCAATTGTAAGTAGGCATTGTGAACTTTCTGGTTCTGATTGGTAACTGTGCTGGGAGTGCGCACGCTCTTGGTACAAATTTTTGTTTTTATTACAGGTACTTATACATTCAGTTCACATTGGTGTGATGCAGGAAACCCTGCGAATCCACTGCAGGTTCCCGACTCGCAGGCAGTTCACACTGCCTTATGCGAACCACTGGGACTGTCGGTACAAAGCTAATGACACCCCCAGATCGGTTCCCATATCGCAGTGTGAACTGTCAATTCGGACATGAATCTGCTACGATTCTGGTGCGGACCAAAAAACGGTCCTGCATGACTTTGGTCTGAATGTGATGTAAGTTCAGATTGCACAGCAATGCGGTGTGAATCGGAAGCGATATTGCACAGCGCACTAATGTGAAACCAGCCTATAGCGCAATCAATTTACGCAGCACTTTTACATATACAGTGGGGAAAATGACTTGATCCCCTGCAAATTTTGTAAGTTTGCCCACTTACAAAGAAATGAAGGGTCTATAATTTTTATCATGGGTCAATTTTAAATGATAGAGACAGAATATCAACCAAAAATCCAGAAAAAAACACATACAAATGTTATAAATTTGGTTGCAGTTCAGTAAGTAAAATAAGGATTTGATCACAAGCAAAACATGACTTAGTACTTGGTGGAGAAACCCTTGTTATAAAGAGGTCAGACGTTTCTTGTAGTTGGTGACCAGTTATGTACACGTCTCAAAAGATTTTTTCCACTCTTCTTTACAGATCTTCTTGGCTGTTGCTTGGCAACTTTAAGTTTCAGCTCCCTCCCATACATTTCCTATAGGATTAAGGTCTGGAGACTGGCTAGGCCACTCCACAACCCTAATGTGCTTCTTGTTGAGCCACTCCTTTTTGTTGCCTTTGGTATGTTTTGGGTCATTGTCATACTGGAAGACCCACCCATGATCTATCTTCAGTGTTCTGGCTGAGGGAAGAAGGTTCTCATCCAAGATTTTACAATACTTGGCCCTTCAATGCTGTAAAGTCGGCCTGTACCTTTTAGCAGAGAGACAGCTCTTCCTCCAAACACTTTGAGTTAATGCCAAAGAGCTAAATTTTGGTCTCATCTGACCACAGCACTTTCTCCCGATCCTTCTCTGAATCATTTAGATGTTCATTGGCAAACTTCAGATGGACCTGTGTACATGTGCCGTGAGCACTGCAGGATTTCAATCCATGGCGGTGTATTGTGTTGATATGGTGTCAGGATGATGCGCATTATTTCTAATATTACATTGTAATATAAATGAAAGTTAAACTCACCATAATGCAGAATCAGTGGGAGGCTTTGCTACGTCGCCTGCCATCAGATGTTGATTGCCACGTTTCCTGCCTGCCACCAGGTGCGGATCGTCAATTGCCACGTCGCCTGCCACCAGGTTCGGATTGTCGCCTGCCACCAAAAAATAGCAGCTTGTCACAAAAAGTTATTTTAAATGTAAAAATCATCCCCCCCCCCCACCTGCCAGCATGGCAGTTCTTACAGGTGCACGGCTTCTGACAGCCTCTGTGTGGGTAAAAATGACACATGGGAAGTGAGATGACGTAATTCTCTCTGCTGGCCCGCGGCTGTGCCTCTGTGTAGAGCAGCCTTCCCGGCCCTGTAAGTAAGGGTGGAACAGCTGAGATTCGGTGAGGGCAATGAGAGAGGATGTCATCTCTCTGCTCGCCGCTGCCTGGCTGACAGTCTCCTTCAAGACTCGGCAGCAGAGGTGCCACAGCGCAGTGTTGGGCCGGGGGTTGAGGACCTGCGCTATAGACTTCAATGGCGTTTGGAGTTCAGATCCAAACTTTTGCTATATGCGTACGGCTGGCAATAAAGGGAATATTTTTTTTATTGGTTACCAGTTTAGAGTTACACAAAAGGTCTGGTTTTTGCTCTCGCTCTGACGTTCGCAGCAATACCTCACATGTGTTGCGATCGCCGTTTTGTATGCGTATGAGACCAACGTATGCGCAGGCCTTTGCACGGGGGACAAGGACGCTTTAATTTTTTTTATTTCATGGTGGTCCACTGCCAAATGTTTTGTACACTGCCAGGTGTTGATTGTCCACTGGTAAGCACTTACAGGTGTTGATGGGACACTTGGACAGGGACAGATGGCGCTTGGTGTACTGTGTGGGGATGGCTGCAGTATATGTGAACTATGTAACTGAACACTAAAATCATCAGTTACACGGCGCTGTTAGAGGCTGCAGTATCCCCCACACTGAGCTCAGTGGGGAGAGCCGACAGACACGTGCCTTTGTTTACACTCTGTTAAGGCTGTTATTGGCCCTCCCTCTCACGTGATGGCTGTGTCCAATCACAGCACTCATATCCTGATCTGTGATGTGCGGTGTCCAAAGATCACAGCCATCACAGGATTGCGGCCGCACGCTGGCTACCGTTCTGAGCGATGTAGGGGTACATCCACTCAGAACAGGGAAGCTTCCACCCAGCAGTTTATGTACATTGGCCCAGTGGGAAACAGTTAAAGGGGGGGGTGATTATTTTCTATGCCCACTGTATATAGGCAGCTAGAAGTAGATATAGGGAGACCTCATACGGAATATTTTGGTAGAGCATTTATAATGTTCCTTCCATTTGGACCTTCTAATGAATCCACTGAGCTGTCTATTTCTTTCCCCAGAATCTGTGTGATGGAATATAGAGGTGCGCATCTTCACTGGCCTCACGATTTGACTACGATTATCAGGTTAACGAATCGATTCCGCGATGCATCACGATTACAGTGCAAGTGCCATGGTTTTCACCAAAAAAAATTAAGTAGTCAGGAGAACTCCATTTTTTTTATTTTTTATTTTTTTTATTATATCTGCTCTTTTTAAAAAAAAAAGGCAACACTCCCTGCATGTAGCAAAGTCTAAAAGCAGACAAAAACTTGTACATAGTACAGGAGATGGTCAGAGTGCAGACCTAGTACAGGAGATGGTCAGAGACTGCGGAAATGCTACAGGAGATGGCCAGTGACTGCGGACACGCTACAGGAGATGGCCAGTGACTGCGGACATGCTACAGGAGATGGCCAGTGACTGCGGACACGCTACAGGAGATGGCCAGTGACTGCGGACACGCTACAGGAGATGGCCAGTGACTGCGGACACGCTACAGGAGATGGCCAGTGACTGCGGACACGCTACAGGAGATGGCCAGTGACTGCGGACACGCTACAGGAGATGGCCAGTGACTGCGGACACGCTACAGGAGATGGCCAGTGACTGCGGACACGCTACAGGAGATGGCCAGTGACTGCGGACACGCTACAGGAGATTAGCGGGTAAGTATAAAAAAATACCTGTTGTGCCGAGATTTAGAATGGTTCCCCCGCCGGATTCTGTTCCCCCCCCCCCCCTGTCTCTCGGCTCCTATCGGAACTCCGCCCCCTCAGCCCTGTACATAGCTGCTCCCTTCTACTCTTCCTCACGAATTCAAATGCTCCTAATACCGCCCCGCCTCTCCAGCCCTCTGCTCATTAGCATTCGTGAGGCGTAGGCGTGAGCGGCGCTGGAGAGGCGGGGCGGTATTAGAAGAATTTGCATTTGTGAGTACTAGGAGAGAGCGGCAATGTACAGGGCTGAGGGGGGGGGCGGAGTTCCGATAGCCGAGTGACAGAGGGAACAGAATCCGGCGGGTGCTGTGTACAATGCCGCACTCATGTGACTGCCCTCTCTGCATTCACGTCTCTGACGCCAGGAGAGACGTGAGAGGAGAGAGGGCAGTCGCATGACCGCGTCATAGGAGAAGAAAAAAAAGGCAACAGATCTCCCGGGAGGAGGGGGCGGGGCTAGACATCGCCAGGAATCGATTAATGGGTTTCCCTGCATCGGTGACGCCCGAATCGCGATGCAACGATTAAATTCGACACCCCTAATGGAATATATGGTAATCGGAGATCTGGCAGATCGAATCGGGGACATCACCCTTTCCCACCAGCCTGGCTGTGTGAGATTTCTAAACTCCAGAGGAATACATCACAGGTAATTCTATCTTTTTACTATAAACTTTAATTTCCCTTATCGTCTTTCAGGACAGCCACAATTGAGAGGTAGGCTCCTCCCCTTCCTCAGGAAACACTGCGCCAGCCCATAAGTTCTTACTTCCCCTGCCGGACCTCAGTTATTAGTGTTTCCTCCGGCAGGGAGACACTGTGCAAGGAACCAGGCTGATCAGTCAGGGGATTGAAGCCAAGCAATTATCCAGGAAGGAAACGGGGGCTTCCAGGGTACAAAAAAGTGCGGTACATACCCGCCATCTCAGCCACCTCATCCTCGCCGAGCGCGGTAGCAGGCTGTGGGGGACCCCTATCGCGTCCACAGGGCCGCTGCAGAGGGGACATCTTAGCCTCCCTGTACAGGTGTACAGACCGCAACATTTTTTAACCAAGGCGGGTGACGTCGGCGGATGTTCCCTTCTGACTCGCGACTTCCGGGTCACGGTGGTGATAGGGGACCAGGCGCAGGCTGGAGGAGTCGGGAATGCGCACAGGCAGCGTGGAGACTGTAGCAAGCAACCACCTGCAACATGTCAGAAGCAGATCCTCAGACGACAGACGCTACCTCCAGCCTTCCTAAGGTAAGAGCACCCTGGGGCGGGTCCTCTCTATCTGGGATTGCCCCTCCATGTATGGTTCTGTCCATGGGGGGGACAGGCCCTCTGGGTGGTCAGAGGGGGGGAGGCCCTAATCCCTGCATATTAAAAAGAGGGCTAGCGCACTCCCTGGGTTGTAACCAACTTTCTGATATGTTTTTTTTTTTCTGCATTTTTTTTGCACTGTATTTCAGAAAGCTGTAGAGAAGTCGTCAAAGGCAACGCATAGCTCTAGGAAGAAGTGTACCTCCTGTAGGGACACTTTAGCAGAATCATGGACTAAGGTTCTATGTAAAGACTGCATAGATACCCTGGTCAGGGAGAGGGAGTCTGAACAGGAATATGGATTAGCAGCCCCAGTTAAAGAGCTCTCATCCACCTTCTCATCTTTTAAATCCCTGTTTGAAAAATTTCAACTCCCTGCTTATCCTGCTCAGGTTACAACCCTGCCACAGGCTCAGGCCTCTGCACCTGCCAGACCTGCTGCTGCAGTTGCGGCAGAGGAAATCGCAGGCCCTTCTGAGGTGGAGCATGCGCAAGCAGACAGCGCCACTTCTGATTCCCAGGATGGATCTGAGGGAGAGGACCGGGACGGGGAGTCCAGAAAGTCCTCCAGGTATAAATTGTCCCTGGATGAGGTAGATGACCTCTTGGGCGCAATTTATACAACTCTCAATATCCAGGAGGATAAAAAGGCCCTAACACTCCATGACCAAATGTACAAGGGTTTAGGGGGACAAAAGAAAAGTGTTCCCAGTACATGAAGTACTGGTTGAAACCGTCAAGAAGGAATAGCAGGATCCTGAAAGGAAACCCTATTTTCTCTAGTTCCCTGAAGAGAAGGTTCCCTTTCTCAGAGGATCCCGTGTCTGTTTGGAATAAGACTCCCAAACTAGATGCCGCCTTCTCCCAGGTCTCTAGACCAGTGTTTCTCAACTCCAGTCCTCAAGGCGCACCAACAGGTCATGTTTTCAGGATTTCCCTCAGATGAAACAGCTGTGGTAATTACTAAGGCAGTGAAACTGATTACATCCCCTGTGCAAAATAATGGAAAGCCTGAAAACATGACCTGTTGGGGCGCCTTGAGGACTGGAGTTGAGAAACCCTGCTCTAGACATAGACCTAGCGTTTGAAGACATGGGAGCTCTGTCTGACGTAATGGATAGAAGAGTAGACTCCCTCCTAAAAGACGTGGGATTCTACTATTGGCAATTTAAAACCAGAGATGGCTGTCACTGTTGTAGCTTGCAACTTGGAACACTGGCTGACGAAGATCCAGGAACATATTGAGGCAGGGACGGCCAAGGAAACTATCCTATCATTCCCTACGATTTTGCGAGGTATCGCATGCATAAGACGCCTCAGCAGAGTCAGTGCGAATGTCAGCCAGATCAGCAGCCCTGGCCAATTCGGCCAGACGAGCCCTTTGGCTTAAAACCTGGCCTGGCGACAGTGCCTCTAAAGCCAAAACTATGTGGTATACCCTTTACAGGAGACCTACTCTTCGGGCCGGGCTTAGAGACAGTACTGGACCACACTGCGGACAGGAAAGTCTTTCCCTCTCAAGCGCAAGACCCCAGTACAGTCAAAGGGGTTTTGTTCACAAGGACGCAGGGAAGCCCCCAAACCAGAAGGCCTGGGGCCAAAGGGGCAGAGGAGTGGCGATTTTTCGCCCGCCTCAACAGCCCAGCAAAAAAACATGACCCTCCAGACATGGTGGGAGGAAGACTTGGGGGGGCCTTCCTCCCCCAATGGGAGGCAATTTCCCCCAACCAATTCATTCTGGGGGTTATCTCCTGGAGTTTACAAGACCTCCTCCACAAAGGTTTCTTGTCACACAGCTGCCCAAGTGCAGGGCAAAGGCCGATGCTCTGAGGGGCCTAGAGTCTCAATGTAATTTGCATAGTACCAGTAGGGGGAGAGGGGATTCTATTCACACATTTTTGTGGTCAGAAAACCCTCAGGCAAATTCAGATTAATTCTGAATTTAAAGCCCCTAAACAGGTCCGTTGCATACAAGAAATTCCGTATGGAGTCAATTTTCACGGTCAGGGCCCTGCTACCTCACAACTGCTTCATGGTCTCGTTGGATCTCCGACACATATTTGCATGTCCCTATCGCGGAATCCTCTCATAGGTTTCTACGGCTAGCAGTAAACTTGGATGGAAGGCTAGTACATCTACAGTTTCAGGCTCTGCCTTGCGGGCTATCCTTCTCGCCCTGCATATTCACCAAGGTCCTAGCAGAAGCCATGGCCTTTCTGCGACTCCAAGGAGTGTCGGTAATGGCGTACCTGGACGACCTGCTCCTATTTGCATCGTCTCCAGAACAACTAACCAAGGATCTCGAGCTAACAAAGAAGACCTTGGTAGGCCTGGGATGGTTACTGAACTTGGAGAAGTCAAGTCTCATACCCTCACAGCGTATCACATACCTAGGCTACCTACTAGACTCAACTCTGAAGGTCTTTCTCCCAGGGGAGAAAATACAAAAGCTGGACAGAGCTGTAGCCTCTCTCCAGTGCAATCAGCTGATCTCCATAAGATCCCTAATGTCCAAGCTGCGACTACTGACATCTACACTACCAGCCATGCAGTGGGCAGGTCTACACTTCCGTCCTCTACAGGCCCTCGTCCTGAGGGTGTGGGACCACAGTCCAAAGGAACTAGACACCTTAATTCAGGTGCCACCCCAAGTAAAAAGATCTCTTTGGTGGAGGAAGGTAGCAAACCTATCACAAGGATGTCTGTGGCTCATCCCAGTTTCTCGGGTGGTAACCAGACTCCAGCGGCACGGGCTGGGGGGCACATCTAGGTTCCCTTCTAGCACAGGGCACCTGAAAGGACGAGGAAATAAAGCGCTCGTCCAACTGGAAGGAGCTGAAGGCAGTAGGACTACCCCTCAGATTCTTCAAAAAGGAACTCCAGGGCCATCACATTTAGGTGAGATCGAACAATTCATCCGCCGTGGCTTATGTAAACAAGCAGGGCGGCACGAGAAGTGGAGTCCTGTTGACCCTAGCGACAGACATTCTGCGCTGGGCCAAGACCAACACTCTCTCGCTCTCGGCTATTTTCCTGAGAGGAGAGAAGAATGTGGTAGCGGACTTCCTCAGCCGGAGGCAGCTGAGAGAGGGCAATTGGGTCCTCAATCAGGAGGTCTTTAATCTAGTAACCGAAAGGTGGGGACTTCCAGAGGTTGACCTCTTCGCGGCAAGGGGCAACGCGAAAACCCGCTGTTTTTTTTTTCTCCCTAAACGGAAGGGAGAGTGCACTGGGGGTAGACGCGCTGAACCAGAACTGGCAGGTCAAAATTTTGCTATGCCTTTCCCCCTCCAGTATTGCTACCGGCAGTTCTAAGGAAGTTCCAATCGGAGAACACTTCCCTGATTCTGGTGGCACCATATTGGCCCAAGAGGGCATGGTTCTCAATCCTCAAGCAACTAGCTGTAGAACCTCCCCTGTTGCTACCTTCCTGAGAGGATCTTCTCTCTCAGGGCCCAGTCCTTTGTCCCCGGGTACACCAGTGGAAACTGGCGGCCTGGCTACTGAAAAAGGAATATTAAAGTCTAAGGGTTTCTCAGACAAGTTGATCGTCGCCCTCCTCAATAGCAGGAAGGAGACACGTCAGATTTATAGGAAGGTCTGGCTCCGCTTCAACAAGTGGTGTGAAGGAAGCTCCCTTTCGGGAACAGAGCCCCACAACAGTGTTGGAATTCCTACAGTGTGGGTCAGATAAAGGCTTATCCATAAGTACGCTTAAGAGCCAAATCTCGGTGCTTATCTAGAAAAGCTTCTGGCCACCAACCCGTGGATAATCGGATTCTTCAGGGCCCTAACAAGACAGAGACCCGTTACGGTTTCTTCTTTTCCTAAGTGGGATCTTTCCCTGGTCTTACAGACTTTAACGAGAACTCCCTTTGAACCTTTAGTTGAATGTTCTCTAAAGAATTTTTTACTTTAAAAACAGTATTTTTGGTAGCGGTAACTACCGCCAGGAGGGTCAGTGAGATTGAATCCCTATCAATTAGACCCCCATTTTGTGTTGTTTTTCCAGATCGAGTCGTTTTAAAGACCGATCTGGCCTTTTTACCCAAGGTGGCTTCGAGATTTCACAGAAGCCAGGAGGTAGTGCTACCCTCCTTTTGCCCCAAACCTGTGGGAGAAGGGGAATTAAGATTTCATTCTTTAGACGTCAGGAGATGCATTCTGCACTATCATAGAGCAGGCATATACTCTATCAGGGGAGGAGATCCCTACAGGGATAAAGGCACACTCCACCAGAGCTTTGGCAGCTTCCCAAGCAGAAAAAGCCAGAGCAACACCAGACCAGATATGCAGGGCCGCTACTTGGTCCAGCTACTCCACTTTTGTAAAGCACTACAGAGTGGACCTGGTGTGGGCAGGTGAACAAGCCTTTGGGCAAAAGGTTCTGCAAGCTGTAGTCCCACCCTAGTTGGTAAGTGCTCGTCTATCCTCTCAATTGTGGCTGTCCTGAAAGACGAATAGGGAGTTACGCTTACCGGTAACGTCTTTTCCAGTAGTCTTTCAGGACAGCCCTAGTTACCCACCCTAAGAATTGGGGGGGGGGGGTCTTACTAAAGACCGGAACGCAGCATGATAATATATAATAGTAATAGTTATTAATGTGTTCTTGTGTCTCCCCAGCTGGCCGGAGGTGATCTTGAAAAAAACTGAGGTCCGGCAGGGGAGGTAAGAATTTATGGGCTGGCGCAGTGTTTCCTGAGGAAGGGGAGGAGCCTACCTCTCAATTGTGGCTGTCCTGAAAGACTACTGGAAAAGACGTTACCGCTAAGCGTAACTCTAATTTTTAACCCCTTTACGCCCCCGCCTCCCAGCTGTTTAAGCCTTTCTTCACACCTGTGTGTTTTGTAACTTGCAGAAACTCACTACAGTCCATTTAACATGGTTTCCTATGGTACACATTCACATCTGTTTTTTTTTCAGGCAGTGTGTTTTTGAAAAGGGTCCGGGACTTTTTTTTTTCCTGCAGCAAATTGTGTTTTGTGTGTGTAGCGGACCCCCACTCTCTCTCCTGTCTTTAATGGCTTCTCCGGCTCTGGTCTAGGGATATCTCGGAAGAGAGAGAGGGGCGGGGCACTACGCCAAGCTTTCACCACAGATGTAGTAGGTGTATGCAAAGTTCTGTTACCTTTCGGGTCGGTGTCCTACAGTAAGAGCTCCTTCTCTGAAACAGTGTCTGTATTAAAAGAGCCCCACACCACTAAAGTCCAACACTCCTTTATTTCCTCAGCATAGAATGTCACACAATCAGTTGGACTTCCTTTAAACGAACAGGGGGTGTGGATACAAGTAAGCCCATTCACAGTGAACTCTCCTATTCCTGTAGTGAGTTGAATAGGCATGGCACACGGTCTCTGCCACCGACCGTGAAGTGGTAGCTGCCACCTACGGGGGGAACCGTTGTAGCCCCTGCCACAGGCCTGTAGATAACGGTCCTTGCTTGCGACCTTTAAGAGGAATGTCTCTGCCTGACTTTTCCTCAATAGAACCACCTTCCGTGTGTATCAGCCCCTGTTTGAGAGGGCATCCCTCCAGACGGTCTCCGGAGGCCCTCACCCGTCACCGACAGTCTGCTGCACCAGGTCTTTGGAGAGGCCACCCTCCAGTCCATTGCGTCTTAGATTCGGGTATCCATCCCCCGGATATCCTAGGCCAGCTGGACACCGCCCACCGACAGCAGCCCTCAGGCTAAAGGTGCCTGGGACTCGAAGACCTTGTGGCCAGGATGTCCACCCCCTTTGTCCTCTCCTGGCATGCACAGCAGGTTCCCCGCCCCGCTGTACAGGTGCCACGAGAGGCCACAGAAGGACCCGGCCCTCCAGTAATGATTCAACCCAGGGCGACAGCGCCACCCTCTGGGCCGCAGGGAACTGAGCATCACTGATGTCCTGATCCAAACAAATTCAAAACCACATGCCCGCTACATGTGTAATAGACTTCAATGGAGCCACACCGGAAACACGTGTTGCCATTTGCGGTTTTTGTTTTTTCACTTTAAGCACTTTGACCACATGTTGGGGACAAGGGCCTCTTTCCTACAATCATGGGCTGTGGTCATGGGTTTCTGCAAGCGAGGGGCTTATCGGAAACTGGAAGCCCCCTTTAACAGGGGGGGGGGCCCAGATCACGCTTTCATCCCTACATAGTACCCCTACTCATTCACCAAAAAAGTGTGAAAGTACAAGAGTGTTTGACAAGTCCTTTAATAAAAAATAAATAAAAAAATTCACCTGGTGTACTGTAGATCCATTGTCCTTTACGATTCCATCACTGGACCCGAAAAATAAAATAAAAGGTCAGATTGGGTTTTGGCCAAAAGGGGCCGAAGGGCCTGGTATGGATTGGGGGGGGGGGCACACTTTGTATAATTTTTTTTTTTAATTATATTCATTAATATTTTATTTAATTTTTTTTTTTTTATATATATATATTATACATTCAGCGATCAGTGGAGTTCAGTGCTGACGGCAGCCGGCTTCCGGACCCGCTCCATAGCAACCAGCTATATATAATGTGTGTTTATAAAAGGGAAAAAAAAAACACAAAATGCATGAAAACTGCATGCAGAAATGTGGGTTTAAAAATGCAAAATGCATCAAGCGCAGCCCGCATAGATGTGAACCTAGACTTAGAGGTTCTAAATGCCAGGAGGTGGAGGTGGGCATTCCAGTCATGTTACCGCTGTGATTGGCAGTCACATGATCGGAAAGCTCCCAACTGTAAGTAGGCATTGTGAACTTTCTAGTTCTGATTGGTATCTGTGCTAGGAGTGCGCACGCTCTTGGCACCAATTTTTTTTTTTTTTTTTTTTACAGGTACTTATACTCTCAGTTCACATTGGTGTGATGCAGGAAACCCTGCGAATCCACTGCAGGTTCCCGACTCGCAGGCAGTTCACACTGCCTTATGCGAACCACTGGGACTGTCAGTACAAAGCTAATGACACCCCCAGATCGGTTCCTATATCGCAGTGTGAACGGTCAATTCGGACATGAATCTGCTACGATTCTGGTGCGGACCAAAAAAGGGTCCTGCATGACTTTGCATGGCTGAATTTGCATCGCATGCAGACCAATCTGTATGGCTGAATTTGCATTGCACAGCAGTGCGGTGTGAATTGGAAGCGATGTTGCACAACGCACTAATGTGAACCCAGCCTATAGCGCAATCAATTTACGCAGCACTTTTACATATACAGTGGGGAAAATAAATTATTTGATCCCTTGCAAATTTTGTAAGTTTGCCCACTTACAAAGAAATGAAGGGTCTATAATTTTTATCATGGGTCAATTTTAAATGATAGAGACAGAATATCAACCAAAAAAACACAATACAAATGTTATAAATTTGGTTGCAGTTCAGTGAGTAAAATAAAGATTTGATCCCAAGCAAAACATGACTTGGTGGAGAAACCCTTGTTGGAAAGGGGTTAGAAGTTTCTTGTAGTTGGTGACGTCTCGGGAGGGATTTTGTCCACTCTTCTTTACAGATCTTCTTGGCTGTTGCTTGGCAACTTTAAGTTTCAGCTCCCTCCCATACATTTCCTATAGGATTAAGGTCTGGAGACTGGCTAGGCCACTCCACGACCTTAATGTGCTTCTTCTTGAGCCACTCCTTTTGTTGCCTTGGCGGTATGTTTTGGGTTATTGTCATACTGGAAGACCCACCCATGATCTATCTTCAGTGTTCTGGCTGAGGGAAGAAGGTTCTCATCCAAGATTTTACAATACTTGGCCCTCCAATGCTGTAAAGTCGGCCTGTACCTTTTAGCAGAGAGACAGCTCTTCCTCCAAACACTTTGAGTTAATGCCAAAGAGCTAAATTTTGGTCTCATCTGACCACAGCACTTTCTCCCGATCCTTCTCTGAATCGTTTGGATGTTCATTGGCAAACTTCAGATGGACCTGTGTACATGTGCCGTGAGCACTGCAGGAATTCAATCCATGGCGGTGTATTGTTTCCAATGGTTGGTTTGGTGACTGCCCCCATCCCACTCGCTTCTCTCATGATCATCCTTACCCCATGAGGCAAAATCTTGCATGCAGATCCGGACCGAGGGCGATTTGATGGTTATTTGTATTTTTTGTGGGCAATGGTTGGTGTTGGCTTCAATCATCACGGCATCATGGTTGATATGGTGTCGGGATGAATGAAGCGCATTATTTCTAATATTACATTGTAATATAAATGAAATGGTTAAACTCGCCATAATGCAGAATCAGTGGGAAGCTTTGAGCTTGTCAATTGCCACGTCACCTGCCACCAGGTTCGGATTGTCAATTGTAGGGCTGGGAAAAAAATCAATTTTTAATCTTGAATCGAGTTTTGAGTTCAAATCTATTCAGATTTGAAGAAAATCGATTTTTTTCCTTCAGAGTTTCCGTAGCAGGGCTGCAGGGGGCGTGTCCGGAATGGCACTGGGCGGCGTTATCCCAATTACATCTACTCGCCGCAGCAGCGGCGAGTAGATGTAATATAACACTAACTAACCGCAAGCCGCCGTCTGCCTACCTGATCAGCGTGTCATGCAGACAGACGGCGGCCATTGCAGTGTTCAAAAGCCGCGCCTCCCGAGTCCTCGTCTGTGATAGGCGGAACACTCAATTTCACAGCAGGCAGTGTTCAGCCTATCACGGACATCCTCTCATCCTCGTCTGTGTTATGATGAGCGGATGTCCGTGATAGGCGGAACACTGAATGCTGGGAAATTGAGTGTTCCGCCTATCACAGACGAGGAGGCGCGGCTTTTGAATACTGGAATGGTGTAGCAGTAAAATCCGTATCCCATGAAAATCTGCATCAGGCATTGGGCACAGTGAGGCATGGGCACAGTTCAATTCAACTAAGAGTAACCTCAGGATTTTTGTTTTTATTAGCTAAATCCAAATACGGTATTAAAGTGGTTGTATACCCAAAATTTGTACAAGCACCTACAGGTAAGCCTACATTAAGGCTTACCTGTAGGTGCTTGCAATATCTCTGAGACCTACACAGTCTCGGATATTTGCAAAAAAGACTGTACCGCTATCTACGGCGCATGCGCGCCGTAGATAACGGCGCAGTCGCACTGAGCACGGCGGCTCTTGAATGGGAGCCTGCCGGAAATTCGCGCATGCACGGGGATCGTGCCGTGCATGTGCGGGAGTGACGTCCATCGCCGCTCCGGCCAATCACAGCGCCGGAGCGGCGATACCCGGAAGTCACTCCGGGTATCATGGATGCGACGGAGGACGTGTCCGAGGACCGCTGCGGGGGCTTCGATCTAAGGTAAGTGATTGATAATGAGCTAGTATGCTAGTCATACTAGCTCATTATACCTTTGCCTTGCAGGTTGACAAAAAAATAAAATTTTGCGGTATACAACCGCTTTAATAACTTGGATGTTTAACAATCTTTGTTGCACACTGACTTTGCAGTTAGAGAAAGGGTTTGCCTTTGCAATTTTTTGTTTGTTGATTCACTTTAATATAATAAAAAAAAAATCGAATCGTAAATCAAGTTTTTTTTATAAAAAAAATCGCAGATTTTTTTTGGGGGGGGGGGGGGGATCGCCCAGCCCTAGTCAATTGCTACGTCGCCTGCCACCAGGTTCGGATTGTCGATTGCCGCGCCGCCTGCCACCAGGTTCGGATTGTCGATTGCCGCGCCGCCTGCCACCAGGTTCGGATTGCCGCGCCGCCTGCCACCAGGTTCGGATTGCCGCGCCGCCTGCCACCAGGTTCGGATTGCCGCGTCGCCTGCCACCAGGTTCGGATTGCCGCGTCGCCTGCCACCAGGTTCGGATTGCCGCGTCGCCTGCCACCAGGTTCGGATTGCCGCGTCGCCTGCCACCAGGTTCGGATTGCCGCGTCGCCTGCCACCAAAAAATAGCAGCTTGTCACAAAGTTATTTTAAATGTAAAGACCATTCCCCCCGCCAGCATTGCAGTTCTTACAGGTCCACTGCTTCTGACAGCCTCTCCTCAGTGTGGGTAAAATGACACATGGGAAGTGAGATGACGTAATTCTCTCTGCTCGCCCGTGGCTGTGCCTCCTGTGTAGAGCAGCCTTCCCGGCCCTGTAAGTAAGGGTGGAACAGCTGAGATTCGGTGACGGCAATGAGAGAGGATGTCATCTCTCTGCTCGCCGCTGCCTGGCTGACAGTCTCCTTCACGGCCCGGCAGCAGAGGTGCCACAGCGCAGTGTTGGGCCGGGGGTTGAGGACCTGCGCTATAGACTTCAATAGGGTTTGGAGTTCAGATCCGAACTTTTGCTATGTTCAAGAGTTCTGGTGCGAACCAAACTGAGGGTGTTCAGCCCATTTCTAGAGCCCTTTCCACCGAGAGGCTGCCTTTATGCGTACGGCTGGCAGGAACATTTGTGAGGAGGAGGATGGTGAGCGCGCACTTTTACCCTTTCGTCGTCCTCCCTCCAATGTCTAGCCTTCTGCTGGCCATACACAAAGGGATAAGACGACGGCTAAATGCAGATTGGATGGTTTGAACCATTTTGCTTACATGGTAATAACAAAGTGTCACTTTGTTCAGATTTTATGGCATTCTCCACTAGGACTGATTAATTCTGATAAACAAACAATTACCGTGTTTATTGGCGTATAACACGCACACTAACTTTAAGGGAAGTTTCAGGAAAAAAACTTTCCACAGCCCCCTGCGTATAGCACGTAGAGTTTACCCTCTATTTTCAGGGTAAAAAAAGTGAGTGTTATACGCCAATAAATACAGTGGGGGGGGGGAGAGTAGATTTTTTTTTTTTTTTTTTTTTTTTACAAAATTTACTGACAAACTAAGTACTGTATTTATTGGCGTATAACACATTTTTTACCCTGAAAATAGAGAGTAAACTGTGCCTATGGGAAGCTTTTCCCCTGAAACTTCCCTCTTAAAGTTAGGCTGCGTGTTATACGCCGATAAATACGGTCATTTTTCTCCTGCGCTGATGGGCAGCACTTGTGGACATTGATTTCTGCCGCTACATTGTAATCAAGGCACAAATGATCAGTGCCCTGATTACACATGTAGATGTCCCCCTGCGAGGAGATGCCGCTGATCGGCTCTCCTCGCCACACACTGTCGGTGTGAGGTGATGATCTCCGTTTACGGCATCTCCGTGTTTACATGTGACCGGCTGTGATTGGACACAGCCGATCATATGGTTAAAGAGAGCCAGGGCTCTTTACAAAGATCGGCCGCGCTGTGTCCTAGCAACACGGCGCGGCTGTTCTGTGACAACGTCGTATGACATCATCCCAGAACGAGAGCCGCACCGCCCCTCTGCCATTTGACGGCGGGCGGCAAGTGGTTAATATCGCAAATTTAGTGTAATTAATTAATGAAAGATGCAATCTTTTTCTGGATTGTATCATTCTGTGTATGGGCAGCGCTAGCAAAGGGAGCTATGTAATGGTTGATTACTCTATAGATCAGTGATGGCAAACCCAGATGTTTTGGAACTACATTTCCCATGATGCTCCTGCACTCTGCAGTGTAGCTGAGCATCATGGGAAATGTAGTTCCAAAACATCTGTGGTGCCAAGGTTTGCCATCACTGCTATAGATCAATAATATTGGTATATGGGGGGACGTTGTCTGAACCACAGAGCTAACACTCTTCCTCTATAGGAAAGTAAAGCCTGAAAACATTTAATACGATGCAAGGGTCACTTGAAAATTGCAGACTTTGGGTTGGCAGTGACAACGGACGGGGAGGACGTAGCTGGAATGCTCCATTACTTTGCATCGGTGGTAAGTAAATGACCAGTAATCTGCTGGTGCAATGTGCTCATACACTCGGCAAATATCAACCAAATTTAAATTAAATCCATCTCTCTCTGATCTTTTTTCCTACAGGTGAGCGGCGAAAAGGCATACGATCAACAGGCAGTTTTCTCACTAGGGGTCCTATTTCAGACAGCCTGGTGACCTCAAGACCACAGAACAAGATCCGGATCTTCAATGAAAGAAAGAAGACCAGAGACCTTGAAGACTTTGTATGTGTGTGGACTTTATTTTATGTGTAAAAAAATAAAGAAACCAATACTGAGTAATATTTTTGCTATGGATCTCTTCATTTCAACATATGTCTATCTCAAGGTCCCGTGTGGGGTCTACTATGCAATGTGGGGACAAGAAGACACAGACCACAAAGGAACATGGGAGGGACAAAGAAACACAAATCAGAGGACCATGGTGGGGAGGAAAAGGGGGCTTGGCAGGGGGGAGGGGCCTAGAGTGCTGGCAGGGGAACTGAGAAAAGAAGGATCAGGGCTGCTCTGTGCACAACCATTACACAGAGCAGGCAAGTATAACATGTTTGTATTTTTATTTATTTTTTTAAATCGGAACCTTAATCATGTTCAGACTCTCCTCCATTGCTGTAGACCTGAGCTCTGCAACGGATGAGATATTGAACTGTGCATGTGTGGGGGGTTTGAGAATTCACTCCTGCGATGGTGGAGGGGAGCAGTAACAGCTTGGAGTGCCTTATTGTTCTAACAAGACAGAATGGGGGGATGCCATCTCTGGGAGTTTTTATGAGCAGGCTTCGGGAGGTATGTAAATGGACTACACCTATAGCAAGGTCATTGTCCAACTTTAGTCAAAGCTGCGTCCTTTACCTATATAGACAGTTTTTTGGTAAAAGTGAACTAACCCTCTAAGCTCCATTTGAGATTCCACTGACACATGGGCATACCTTGTGCAATGCAGGCAAAAGCTTGTTTTCTCTAGTTCCCAATATTGTAATGCGTCAAAAAATTGCATTCTGCATTTTTGGTATGTTGCCCTGGAGCCCTGATCAAGTCACTGGCAAGATCCTCTACAAATTGCCACAACGCAACGTCCATACACACTGCACATCTCCATAGGCACCATGGTGTGAAGAAGCCAAAAAACTAAATCTGGAAGAGATCTCTTCAATACATCAAGCATGCCTTGTACAGCAGTTTCCATGGTCTGGCAATCTGAGGAGAAGGGCTCTTTTAGATTGGCAGTCAGTGGAGGTGGGCCCTCCTTGATTGGCAGTCAGTGGAGGTGGGCCCTCTTAGTGGAGAAGGGGCTTTAGATTATCAGTCGGTGGAAATGGGACCTTTGGCCATCTAAGATGCCCATCTCCACTGACTGCCAACATAAGGTGGCACTAAACTGAAGACTGTTAAGGGGTGCTTTGTTGACCAAAAACATACAGGGGTACTTTTCCATTGACTTTCATAAGTGAGCATTTCTCCACTGACCACCAATGTGAGGGAACACTGTAGTTTGCACTGTCGGCATTTCATTGCTGTACATTATTATAAGGACTGATTTCTTTAGGCTTTAAAACGATAGTAAACCGCTGGGAGAGGGAAAAAAACCTGCAAGACAAAAGCACAATGTGCTAGTATGCATCGCATACTGGCGCATCATGAAATACTTGCCTTAGAACGAAGCCTTGCATCAGCGCCCGCGTACGGCTGAGGGAGCTGACATGTTCCCCTGGCGTTTCTTCTGGGATCACGGGCTCCGGTACTGAGTGGCAAGAGCCGCGATGACGAGGGATAGAAAACCTTGGGACTCCAGCTTGTGAAACTACAAATCCTATCATACCTCTCCCTCTGGGAGTTATACATGTGGTCTTGCAATGCCTCATGGGATTTGTAGTTTTTCACCACAGCTGAGGTTGCCTGTCCTGTCTTCCAGCGTTCTGATAGGTACACTTCTATTACTGTTTTTTTTTGTTTCACAAACGGCACAGGTGACGTATGTACCGTTGCAGTCAATAACGGAAAACTCTCCATGTGACTAAGGTGTGGGAAAAGCAGCGCCTAAAGTACAGAATTGTAATTGCACCCGTCTCAGCTTGAAAAAAAGTGCAAGTTCACCTTCAGCAGCACTTTCCAAACCCCCCCCCACTAATTCCATATCCCCTGAACAGTACATAGCACTGCTCCTCCTGTTTCAAATACTGCATCTCCCCCCAATTCCCTTCCAGCTCAAATCCTCCTTCCCCCAAATCTATAATCCTAGCACAACCCCCCCCCCCCCCAACCCCAGCACAAATTCTCTCCCAGCCCAACCCCCCCCCCCCCCCGCCCCCTAAAAATATCCCAATGAGCACAAATCCTCAGCACAAACCCTACGCCTCCAAATCCCTCTCCCTAACAATAAACACCCCCCCCCCCCCCAGCACAAGTCCAAATTTCCCGATTAGCAGAAATCCTCCCTGCAACACAAATCCCCCCCCCCCCCCCCTTCACTATTTCCCCTCGTAGTACAGATTTCCCTCCCCAAATTTTCCCTCCTAGGACAACCCCCTCTCCCCCCAACCTCCTCTCCAAGCACAAATTTACCCCTTGATCCTCTTTCTTAACGTAATTACCCCCTCCCAGGGGCATACCTAGAGCATTTGGCACCCGGTGCGGATCCTATATCTTGCACCCCCTCCCCAGGCGGGCGGGCAGCGCGTCAATGTCAAGTGACGTTAGGGTAGTATACTGGCAGGTTAGGTGATATAGAGCCAGGTTAGGTGGGTGCGTAGTGCCATGGTTAGGGTGGTATATAGTGCCAGGTTAGGGTGATTATATTGAGCCAAGTTGGGTGGTATATAGAGCCAGGTTAGGGTGGTATATAGAGCCATGGTTAGGGTGGTATATAGAGCCATGGTTAGGGTGGTATATAGAGCCATGGTTAGGTGGGTATATAGAGCCAAGTTAGGTGGGTATATAGTGCCATTGTTAGCATGGTATATAGTGCCATGGTTAGGTGGGTATATAGAGCCAAATTAGGCGGGTATATGGTGCCAGCTTAGGGTGGTTTATAGTGCCAGGTTATTGGCTCTATATATATATTAAGATAAGTGGGACACCCTCTTAGGAACACCTTGCCCCAAAGGTGTATGACACTGTCACATTCTGTAAAAGTTGAGGTCCAGACGTGAATGCAGTTTAGCTATTTAATAAAGAACTTCATAGATGAAAGCAGGACTAGAAGAGTTGGAATATCAACAGCTTTTCAGGATTGAAGTCGATGTGTTGGTCCCAGCATCCGGTTAATTGCTTTTATCTGGTGCACAATAGCCACAAAAGGTGGAGGTTCTATTGTATCTCTCTTCCAGTTATGACTCTAGCATTGGACAAAACTAGGCCAGCAAAGTGTCCTGGCACATAGCCTGCCCAGTGTACGACACCCTCTAGAATAGGAGACTCAAGCCAAGCACACAGTCTTCTCAACAGCTCCTCTTCCCAGAGCCATGGGCTGTCCTTCCAGAACAGGACTCAACTGTTTTGTCAAAGCTTGGTCAAGCCCACTGATGACAAGCCATTTGGGGTTGGCCAACTGAGAGGACAGGAAGAACTGCCAGCAACACACCCCTGACACCTATAGCTTCCTCAACAGAGTGACCGGCGGGTAATGTAGAACTGAAAGCACCTGAGCCCCAAATTGGAGGAGAGGCCTTGCAAAAATATAAAACACTTTTAGAAAGTATGGGAAATACATCCCTGCATTGTGACATGTAAGGAACTAATTTATGCAGATTTGTAAAGTTATTAACCACTTTCTCCACCAGGCCTATTCTGGCACTTCTCTCATTCATGTAAAAATCATAATTTTTTTTGCTAGAAAATTAATCAGAACCCCCAAACGTTATATATATTTTCTTTTAGCAGACACCCTAGGGAATAAATCGGCGGTCATTGCAACTTTTTATCTTGCACGGTATTTGCGTAATCATTTTTCAAACGCCTTTTTTTGGGAAAAAAAAACGGTTTCACGAATTAAAAAATAACAAAACTGTAAAGTTAGCCCAATTTTTTTGGTATAATGTGAAAGATGCTGTTACGCTGAGTAAATAGATACCTAACATATCACGCTTTAAAATTGCGCACACTCATAGACTGGCGCCAAACTTCGGTACTTAAAAATCTCCATAGGCGATGCTTAAATTTTTTTTACAGATTACTATTTTCGAGTTACAGAGTAGTTCTGGTGCTAGAATTGTTGCTCGCACTCTACCGCATGCGGCGATACCTCACATGTGGGGTTTGAACGGCGTTTACATATGTGGACGGAACTTACATGCGTGTTCGCTTCTGAGCGCGAGCTACCGGGGACAGGGGCGTTTTAATTATTTTTTTTTCCATTTTCTTTTTATTTTGACACTTTTTTTTTTTTACATTCTTTTTTTTTTTGATCACTTTTATTCCTATTACAAGGAATGTAAACATCCCTTGTAATAGGAATGGTGTGTGACAGGTCCTCTTTATGGAGAGATGCGGGGTCAATAAGACCCCACATATCTCCTCCAGGCTGGAAAGCATGAGATCGGTGAAAAAAAATTCACTGATCTCGTGCTGACAGCTGCAATTGCGGCTTTGTTTACTTCCGGGTACCGGGCGTAATGTCACAACGTCGTGCCCGGGACTCCGACGGTCATAGAGATGACTGGTGACCATCTGGTCACCAGAAATCTCTATGATCTTCATGCGATTCGTTCTCCGGGCCTCCGGATGGCACGGGAGAGCTTGGAGAAGCATCTGATGGCGGCGGGAGGGGGGATGTCCCCTCCCGCCGCCTATAAGAACGTTAAAACGGCGGAACTGCCACTATGATCGTTCTTATGGTGCGCAGAATCGCCGGCATGACAGAATGATATCTGAATGATGCCTGTAGCTGCACCCATCATTCAGATCTCCCCACTCAAAGTCAAGGACATCATATGACGTCCTTGGAGGAGAAGTAGTTAAAAGGTCCACTGTAAGTATTATACCTGGTACTTGATTTCTTTTCACTTACTATTCATTATTTAGGATATGCGTTTGAGGGATTAACTCTATTTTTTCAGGCTTATTTTCTTATATATTTTATTTTTTATATATTTATGAATTCTTATTAATATTTATTTTTTATATATTTATTAATTCTTATTAATATTTATTTTTATATATCAATATATTTTTTAAGTGTAACGGGAAATTTCCTTTTCACTTTAGCAGTTTTGATCTTTATGGATTAACAAGTCACTAAATGGCTCTACTTTCTGTGTAGCTGAGGTTCTTTCAAAAAATAAAATGCACACAATGTAGACTGCAATACAGTGCATGCGGAAAGTATTCACAGTGCTTCACTTTTTCCACATTTTGTTATGTAAGGCCCCATGCACACGAGACGCTGTAATTTGCTGTTAAACACGCGTTTAGAGGCAGTTGGACGCTTTTTTCAACTGCCCCTGAACCCATTCAATGTTATCCTATGTGTCCATGCACACACTCTCGTTTTTTGGGGTTTACAAGCAGTTGCGTTTAACCTTGTTTTTCCAGAAGCAAAAAAATGGGTTCAGACGCAAAAGTTTCCCACGTTTCAGACGCTAAACGCGGTACTGGCGTTTTGCCGCGTTTGCATTTATAAGCGCTTTTAAAGGTGACCTATTTTTTTACATTAGAAATCTCAAAAATGATGGCAAATGATGAAAAACCATTAAAAAAAATATAAAAAAAAACTGTAATTGCTTGCATTGCACTGTAGACAATCCACAACTTGTGGCAGGTGACGTGGCAAGTGGACAATCCACAACTTGTGGCCAGGTAACGTGGCAAGTGGACAATCCACAGCTTGTGGCAGATGATGTGGCAAGTGATACGCTAAATATAAGTACACTGCTGCTCTTTCAGCTGCTGGTCTCCCAAAATTACTGAAATACAGTTTTTTGAGCTTAGGGAGGGTCTTATGATGTTTCTTAACTAAACGCCTATAGACGCAAACGCGGTAAAACGCCGCTAAAATCGCAGCAAAACGGGCGTTTTTAAACGCCGGTTTTAGCCTTTAAAAACGTGTGTTCAGCAGAGTTTGCACCGGCGTCTCGTGTGCATGGGGCCTTAGTCTTATTCCAAAATGGATTAAATTCATTATTTTCCTCAAAATTCTACAAACAATTCCCCATAATAACAACATGAAAGAAGTTTGTTTGAAATCTGCAAATTTATTAAAAATAAAAAACAAAAAAAAATCACATGTACATAGGTATTGTGATGTTCAATGAAGTTCAAGTCTGGGCTCTGGCTGGGCCACTCAAGGATATTCAGAGTTGTCCCGTAGCCACTTCTTTATTATCTTGGCTGTGTGCTTAGGGTCGTTGTCCTTTTAGAAGATGAACCTTCGCCCCAGTCTGAGGTCCAGAGCACTCTGGAGCAGGTTTTCACCAAGAATTTCTCTGTACATTTTTGCATTCATCTTTCCCTCGAACCTGACTAGTCTCCCAGTTCCTGCCGCTGAAAAACATCCCCACAGCATGATGCTGCCACCACCACGCTTCACTGTAGGGATGGTTTTGGCCAGTTGATGAGCGGTGCCTGGTTTCCTCCAGACATGACGGTTGTCAAAGAGTTCAATCTTTGTTTGATGTGACCAGAGAATTTTGTTTCTCGTGGTCTGAGAGTCCTTCAGGTGCCTTTTGGTAAACTCCAAATGGGCTGTCATGTGCCTTTTACTGAGGAGTTTTTTTTCATCTGGCCACTCCCCCATACAGGCCTGAGTGGTGGAGTGCTGCAGAGGTGGTTCTTCTTCTGGAAGGTTCTCCTCTCTCCACAAAGAAAGGCTGGAGCTCCGTCAGAGTGACCATTGGGCTCTTGGGTCATCTCCCTGACTAATGCCCCGTACACACGACCTGAAAATCGGACAACAGATCGTCAGACTTTTTTCGTTTACTAGACGCAAGTAGAAATTGAATAGGTTACTAAAGTCACGAATTCTCGTACGACCGAAAAAAAAAATCTGTAGTGATGTCATGTGTTATGTATTTGTATTGTATTTTCGGACGACAACTATACTGACTAAACGAAAATTGTACGATCTGGTGTCGTACGAGGAAAATTTTCGTGCTTGTCCGATTGAATAATATCGGATGAATTGTCATGATCGGCTCTCGAAAGCTGTGTACTAACGATCCGATTATCGTACGATTCTTCCTCGGACAATCGTTTTTTCGTACGATATTCGGATCGTGTGTACGGGCCATAAGTCCCTGCTCCCCCTATCGCTCAGTTTGGCGAGGCGGCCCACTCTAGGAAGAGTCCTGGTGGTTGCAAACTTTTTCCATTTATGAATGATGGAGGTCACTGTGTTCATTGAGACCTTCAATGCTGCAGAAATTGTTCTGTCCCCTTCCCCAGATCTGTGCCTCCATACAACCTGGTCTCGGAGGTCTGCAGACAATTCCTTGGACTTCATGGCTTGGTTTGTGCTCTGACATGCATTTTGTAACTGTGGGACCTTATATAGACAGGTATGTGCCTTTCCAAATCATGTCCAATCAACTGAATTTACCACAGGTGGACTCCAATCAAGTTGTAGAAACATCTCAAGGGCGATCAGTGGAAACAGGATGCACATGAGCTCAATTTTGTGTGTCATGGCAAAGGCTGTGAATACTTATGTACAGGTTTTTTTTTCAGCGGGAAGGCGGGGGAACGCAGTTCCAGCTCCTCCTGGACTGACTGTATGTAATGGCAAGGGGTGCTGGGGTGTGCTATAGGGTATTGATGCTCACTGCTGGGGATCTATTTTTGCAGGGGGGGTCTATTGTTGCTGGGGAGGTCTATTGTTGCTGGAGGGTTCTTATGTTGCCAGGGGGTCAGTTGTTGCTGAAAGAGATCTACTGTTGGGGGAAGGGTCTATTGTTGATGGCAGCCAGAGAGTCTATTAATGCTGGCTGAGCAGTAGGGTGACCACATTTCCAAACTACCATTCAGGGACACCCTCCCTTCTCAAGAATCAGCTTGAGCTGTAACAAATCACAGCACAGTGATTGGACACAAGAAGCGGGATTTATGATTTCTCCAATCACAAGCAGGGGGCGGGGATTGTGCTCCTCCAGGCATTCCTGGTCAGGACAAGTACTGTCAGTGAGTAAAGTGGTGATGTGGCAGCCTTTTTTGGGGGCATCAGATTGGCCCCGGGGGGTGGCTGTGTCAGTTTCATTCCGGGACACTGTATTGTCCTGGAATGAAGGTGCCCGGGACAGACCTGCAAAATGCAGGACTGTCCCGGGCAATCCGGGACATGTCGTCACCCTACTGAGCAGAGATCTGTTGATGCTGCCGGGAGTCTATTGTTGCTGGGGGGGAAATTTTGTTGTGGGTGGTCCATTGTTGTTAGGGGGATCTATTGTTGCTGGCTGCAGGGGATCTGCTTTACTGCTTTTCTTGATATCATTACCAAATTCCATACAAATTACTTAGCACCGCAAAATGATACTTGGTCCTATATTGTCTAAAAGGGATGGTATTGGGAGGTGGGTAGGGGTAGAGAAAAGGGGCGACTCGGAAAGGGGGAGTTCCTGCACCTATTGTCTGAGAAAAAAAGCCCTGCTTATGTAAATGGGATTTTTTTTAGTTTTTTAATAACTTTGCAAAGGTTTCAAATAAACGTCTTTCATGTTCTCATTATGGGGTGTTGTTTGTAGAATTTTAGAGGAAAATCATGAATTTAATCCATTTTGGAATAAGGCTGTGTAGCGGGGTCCCCTTTAAGACTCCCGGGACTACCTTGGCCAGAACCCCATTCGGCAATGTTTCCACCCCAGAGACTCATGGGAGGGGTTATAAAAGGAGGAGGCGAGGCTGGGCTCGGCCTCTTTGGCACACGAGACTTCAGTGACTGATCCTCCTGTGCGGATGTGCCGGAGTGCAAGGCCTGAAGCCTGAGGCCTTGCGCAGCACCAAAGAGCCTTCCACCCCATTGCGAGCCTGGGTGGCATCTGATTTCGCTTGTCTACAGCCTTGGTTGGATCGGGGACCCGATCGCTGGAGACACTGTGTGTGAGGACACAGTCGGTGGAAGTTCCCGGACTGGGATCGCGTCCGGAGGGGTGAGCGAGCGTATGCTCAGACCATATACTGTTGTTGCTAATGTGCCTATAGACTGCCGTGGCCCACAAGTTTATATCTGATACTCTCACTGGAGATCCATATAAAAGCTGAACTCAGAGGTTCTGAAGTAAAGTGTTTATTTCATCACAATCTTCCCACTGGAATACAAATGTTATTTTGTCATGTGCACCACCTTTAAAGAATTGCCGGTGAAGAAACCATCATCCCCTATAGACTGAGTTTTAGATATTTGAGCCATTTAATACGTTGTATGTTTATTGCTGCAGGGCTCTGCAACTTATTACCTGTACACTGTTACCACTGTTAACCCTTTTTACCATAAGCTTAAAGTAAATTTGATATCCCCTTTTATTATCGTCTTGGTGTCTGCGTTTACTCATACAGTATAATAAATATATTGCTGCCATAACTAACTGTGCCAGTAGGGGGTCGAGTACATTGCCGGGGGTTGGCGGAGCTGTCTTCAGGGCCCAAACTATTCTGCGGCCTTCTTAGTTGAAGGTATCGCTGCACGTGGGGGTTCTCGTCCGGGATCCTGATACAGCAATTAAACGCCAGAGGTGCCGTCATGGACCCACAAGGAATAAGAGCGTGGTGCGAAGCGGCAAAGTCAGACCCAAGCCAGTCAGTGGTCATCAACCTACCAGGGGAGGAATGGTCAATTGAAACGGTAGAGGAGTTAATGAAGTCAGTGTCCCCTGATCACACACCGTGGGTGATGGGAATAAAGTCAGACCCAGACATCTCATACCAGTATGCACTAGTGGAGTACTTGGACGGGATGCCAGAGGCTTGTAAGCACAACTGTGTACAGACGCCAGATAATAGGTCCTATAGGTTGGCACACGCAATTAAGAAGGAGCCATCACCAACGGGATCACCGCAGGCTGCGGCCCGTACCCCACCTGAAAGAGGAGACAGGGCGACGCCTCCGGTGGCGCCTGCACCTGTCACTGCTATATCACCAGAACTGATAAATGCAATACGGGATCTGCTAACCAAATGTCAGAAGACAAGCACGGTGCATGTAGAGACTAGCTACCGGAGACTAAAGACATTCTCAGGAAAGCTCCCTGTCCCTGCAGGGGAAGAAGATTTTGATACCTGGGTGGAGCAGGCATTACAAGCAGTGGAGGCATGGGAGGTGCCTGAAGCACAGAAGAGGCAACGAGTGATAGAAAGCCTTAAAGGCGCAGCAGCAGAAGCAGTGAAAAGTTTTCGGTTTGGGAATGCAGACTGCACGGCTCAAGACTGTCTAGCCATGCTACAGGAAGAGTTTGGTCAATTGGAAAAGGTGACAGAGATGGTCTACCAATTTGAACATACTTTCCAACAATCGAAGGAGAAACTTTCAGAGTATGTTAGGAGACTGAACAGGTTGCTGTGCAAGATTGTGTTGAAGAAGGGAATGAAGCCCCAAGATACAGATGCGGCAAGAATGAAGCAAGTCTTAAAGGGAGCGTTACGCTCGGATCCAGTCTGGTTGCACCTGAAAACCTCGGAAGGAGGAACGTTACTGACTTATGCTGACTTGATAAAAATCATCAGAGATGAGGAGGCGCTACAACAGGACCAGCAAATGATCAAGACAAATGTTGTCCCCGCACAGGTGCTAGTCAATCCAGTGATGACCCCAGAAAGAGACTCAGAGGTAGACTTTCTAAAAGCTCAAATGTCCAAGGTGTTAGAGATGTTGACCTCTCTGATGGCAAAAGACCCAGAGGGTCCCAAGAGAGAAGTACCAAGGAAGGAATTATTCCCAATTTCCTCAGCACCCGCATCTTTACAAGAATGGGGAGATATAGTCTGCTTTAACTGTGGAGGAATTGGCCATATTGCAGCTACATGTTCCAGTCCCAAGAAGAAGAAACCAGATAACTGCAAGCCGGCGGGAAACTCCAGAGGGCCCCGGTGAAGGAGTCAACCGGGTGCCCATCACTTTCAGTGAGCTCCAAGCTGAATGTGAAGCAGAAGAAAAAGGGATAAAACACCTCAGAAGAAACGCAACATTCCTCAACAGAGATACACCCCAGAGAAAGGGGGCAAGACCCCTCAGAAGGGGCACAGCACTCCCCAGAGGGGGTGCACTCCTAAGAAAAATAATAGTATCCCTCAGCGGGTCTGTACACCCATTGAAAGGAGGGAAATCAATGCATACCAGGCTCAAGAAAGATTAAAGTCCAAAGGGAATTGGACGAGAGAGAGTCCGAAAGGAAAGGGTCTGAAGAAGGTGACCCCTGCCAGGCCATATCCGGAGAAGCTGGTAGGCCCATCTCCTATAGTGCCCATTCAAGTGGAGGGAGTCTACACCAGAGCCATCTTGGATACTGGGGTACAAGTGACCCTGTTATACCGAGATTTCTACAATAAGCACTTGAGTCACCTGCCCATCCAGAGGATAGAGGGACTGGAAATATGTGGGATTGGAACCCAGAATTTCCCCTACGATGGCTATCTGCCCGTCAAGATGATCTTTGACCCGTCTGTGGCTGGAAAAGCCGAAGTGTTTGACACCCTGGCCATTGTGTGCCCTCGGCCGCCAGGAGCCAACAAGAGTTCCCTTCCCTCTAGTGGAAGAGACGGGGCAAGCGGCCACCAAGATCCACCCCATGCTGAAGACGGCCTACCAACGGCTGGTCATAGAGCAGAAGACCCCTGGAGAGGGGATAGGGAAGGTGTGGAGACTTGGAAGAGAAGGGGTAGTGTTGCAGCCCGGCGAAGTAACCTGTCTCAGAGCCACTGTGAAGCTTACTTGGGAGCAGCCTGGACCCTTTGTCATGCTGGAATCCGACCCAAGGGAAGAGTCCCCTGGTCTGAAAGTAATACCAGAAGTGATTCCACTGAAGGCCCTGAAGAAGGCCCATTGTAGAGTTCCAGTGAGTGTTAGGAACAATACAGATGGTCCCATAGAAATCCCAGCCAGGATGCTGCTGGGCCAGGTGAGCCCTGCTGCCCCGGTTACCTTGTCAGAAGTAAAAGGGACGGGTGAAGGAGGAGATGCTTGGGAGAAGCTATCCATGGAAAACCCGAATCTGCCCAGGGCTTGGAAAGAGAGAGCCAGGACCCAGTTGACCAGATGGGAGAAGATCTTCTCCAAAGATGAGTTCGATGTGGGGTGTGCAAGGAGTGCCACCCATCGGATCCGCCTCCAAGAAGATAAGCTCTTCAGAGAGAGAGTCAGGCGGGTCCCGCTAGCAGACCTGGAGGATCTAAGGGAACAACTTGCAGAACTCAAGAGGACTGGTGTGATCCGGGAGTCCAGAAGCCCCTATGCCTCCACGATAGTGGTGGTCAGGAAGAAGAATGGGTCGTTGAGGCTCTGTATCGACTACAGGACTCTTAACAGGAGAACCCTCCCCGACCAGTACACCACTCCAAGGATAGAGGACGCTTTACAGAGTTTGTCTGGAGCCAAGTGGTTCAGCGGTATAGATCTCAAGAGTGGATACTATCAGATCCCTATGCATCCAGAAGACAAAGAGAAGACAGCCTTCATAACCCCAGTGGGGTTCTTTGAGTTTGATCGAATGCCTCAGGGACTGTCTGGAGCTCCTACTACCTTCCAACGTCTTATGGAGAAGACTGTAGGAGACATGAACCTTATTGAAGTCCTTGTATACCTGGATGATGTCATTGTCTTTGGAAGAACCCTGGAGGAACACGAGGAGAGGCTGGAAAAAGTGTTGAGGAGACTCAGTGAGGAGGGACTCAAGCTTTCGCCTGAGAAGTGTCGGTTCTACCAGTCTTCTGTGAACTATCTGGGGCACATAGTGTTCGAAGAAGGAGTGGCCACAGACCCTGAGAAATTGGAGGCAGTTACCTCCTGGCCACGACCCACCACAGTAACAGAACTCAGATCCTTCTTAGGGTTCTGCTCTTATTACAGGAGGTTTGTGGAAGGATTCGCCCGAATTGCTAGACCATTGAATGAACTGCTTAAGACTGAGGGAGAAGAGGACGACTAAGGGCCCAGGAAGCCGGGAGAGTCAGTCAAAGATCAGTGGAACCAGAAATGTGAAGAGGCCTTCCAGGCATTGAAGAAGAGCCTAACCACTGCTCCAGTCTTGGCCTACGCAGACCCAACCAAACCCTATGAACTACACGTAGATGCTAGTCATGACGGTCTGGGAGGAGTACTTTATCAAGAACACGAAGGGCAACTACGGCCTGTTGCCTACGTGAGCAGGAGCCTGACCCCCTCTGAGAAAAACTACCCCACTCACAAGCTGGAGTTCTTGGCCCTTAAGTGGACGGTAGTAGACAAGCTCAAAGACTAACTTTATGGGGCGGAGTTCACTGTGAAGACTGACAACAACCCCCTGACCTACCTATTCACTACAGCAAAGCTGGACGCCACTGGACACAGGTGGCTGGCCGCATTGTCTGGATTCAATTTCAGCCAAAAGTACAGGCCAGGGATTGGGAATCGAGATGCAGACGCTTTGTCCAGAAGATCTCATGGTCCCACCCATGACACGGAAGACTGGACTCAAGTGGCACCAGACGGGGTTCGGGCCCTATGTCAGGGGGCTGAATTGCAAGCCAGAGGGGGCTCAAGGGCGGAAGAGATAGGAGTTACCATGGTAGGAGTCCCCAAACAATACTGTGGAGTAACTCAACTGGAGGAAGACCATCTGCCAAAGCTGTCCAAGAAGGAGCTAAGATGTGACCAATTAGAAGACCCGATGGGGAAATTAGTTCTGGAAGCCCTGGAGAGTCAGGATCCAAACAGACTTCTGAGTCACTCCTCAAAGGAAGCTCGCCTGTTGAGGAAAGAGTGGGACAGGTTACAGGTGCATCAGGGAGTGGTCTACCGAAGGGGCCCCTCTGATGACCTGGAAGACAAATGGCAATTGTTTCTTCCGGAAAAACACAGAGAGACTGTTCTGATTGCTCTACATGACAATCATGGCCACTTAGGGGCGGAAAGGACCTTTCAACTTGTCAGAAGTAGGTTCTATTGGCCCTGCATGAGGGCAGAAGTAGAAGAGTACTGCCATTCGTGTGCATGCTGCATCCAGAGGAAGACTTTACCCCATCAAGCTGCCCCAATGGGCCATCTACAGAGTCAAGGCCCAATGGATCTGGTATGCATTGATTTCCTCTGCCTCGAACACGATCTGAGTGGACTAGGAAATGTTCTGGTGATAACCGATCATTTCATCCGGTATGCCAAAGCTTTCCCAACCAAAGACCAGAAGGCTTCCACAGTAGCCAAGGTACTTATGGAGAAGTATTTTGTCCATTATGGGCTGCCCCAGCGACTTCATTCAGATCAAGGAAGAGACTTTGAGAGTCGACTGATCCGGAAACTCCTGGATTCATTAGGAATCAAGAAAACTCGAACTACACCTTACCACCCACAGGGAGATGCTCAGCCGGAGAGGTTTAACCGAACCTTGCTCAACATGTTGGGGACTAGTGATGAGCCGAACACCCCCGGGTTCGGTTCGCACCAGAACCCACGAACGGACCGAAAGTTTGCACGAACTTTAGAACCCTATTAAATACAATGGATGCGAACGTTCGAAATCTAAAGTGCTAATTATAACGACTATTATGCATGTTATTGTCCTAAAAAGGGTTCGGGAACCCGGGTTCTGCACCAGGGGACATGTATCAATGCAAAAAAGTTTTAAAAATGGCCGTTTTTCTGGAGCAGTCATTTTAATGATGCATAAAGTGAAAAAAAAAAGTCAAATATTCCTTTAAATATCGTACCTGGGGGGTGTCTAAAGTATGCCTGTGAAGTGCCACGTGTTTCCCGTGTTTAGAACTGTCCCTGCACAAAATTACATTTCTAAAGGAAAAAAAGCCATTTAAAACTGCTTGCGGCTTTAATGTAATGTCTGGTCCCGGTAATATGGATGAAAATCTTTAAGAAAAATGACATAGCTACCCCATCACACCCCCCCCCCCCCCTTACCCCAGCCCATTACCAGCCCCTTTGGGTCTTGTATGGATATTAAGGGGAACCCCGCACACAAAATAAAAAAGGCCCTATATACTCTGAACAGCCGTATACAGGCGGTGCATACAAGACAGGGACTGTAGGTTTGCTCTTATGTAGAATCTGTTTGTAATTTTGAACAGGTACATTGTTTAAGTGTAGCTCCAGGCAAAAAATCTATTTTTAAGCTTTTTGGAAAACATAGGGAAGGGTTATCACCCCTGTAACATTTGTTTTGCTGTCTGTGCAGTGTGCACCTGTTCAGAACAGTTCACCTCACTTTCCGTCCTAATGACAAATGTTTTTTGAAAATTTGGGGTTTTTATTGAAACAAGAATTGGTGATAAAGAATCAGTGGAGAAGAGACACTTTTTTTCCCATATTAACTCTTACAGGAGAGAATTTGCCTTCCTAGGGGTAAATTTCCTCTCACTTCCTGTTGTATCCTTCCGTTTGCAAGGAGGAGTCGTTTGTAAGTTGGATGTTTGAAAGTAGGGGCCTGCCGTATATACTCAGCTGAAATTTGCCCCTTACATGTTGGTGTTGCCACAACACTGTGAGCCCTCACAGTTACTCTTGGTGGGCGCATGAATGGGCCCTGCTGTGAATTATTAGATCAAGAATTGTAATTGCATGCCCCTGTTGAACAGGGGCTGAAAAATTGGGCCTTTGGTGGTGGTGTTGACACAACACTGTGAGCCCTCACAGTTACTCTTGGTGGGTGCAGGAATGGGCGCTGCTGTGAATTATTAGATCAAGAATTGTAATTACATGCCCCTGTTAAACAGGGACTGAAAAATTGGGCCTTAGCCACTGGTGCTGGTGCCACGACACTGCAACCACTCCCAGATACTCTAGTTGGAGTGCAGGAATGAGCCCTGCTGCAAAGCATTGCATAAAAAATTGTAATAACACACCCCTGTTAAACAGGGGCTGAAAAATTGGGCCTTAGCCACTGGTGGCGGCACCCAGAAACAAAAATGTTCTTCCAAGCTATCATCGTCAATCGGATCATTGAGGAGGATAGTCAGTCAACATAACAGGACAAACTCTCAGCATCAGTCTTGAAGGGATGTGACATTTGAAAATAAATTAGTCTGTTATATCAGCTTCAGGTGTTTGGTAGCTGGTGGTGATCCAAGACTGGTTCATCTTTATGAAGGTCAGTCGATCAACAGATTCGGTGGACAGGCGCACCCTGTGATCCGTGACAAATCTTCCAGCAGCACTGAATGTGCATTCTGAAAGAACGCTGGATGCAGGACAGGCCAGTAGCTCAATTGCATACTGTGCAAGCTCTGGCCAGTGATCCATCCTCAAGACCCAGTAAGCCAGAGGATTTTCGGCGGGGAAGGTGTCCAAGTCTGACCTTGCCCCTAGGTATTCCTGCACCATGTATATCAGACGCTGGCGATGGTTGCTGGAACCGATCATACCTTGGGGCTGCGGACTAAAGAATTGTCTGAACGCTTCGGTCAGACGGCCACCTTCCCCACCGCTCCTTCTTTGACTGACCGAAGCCTCAGCAACTCGTTGTCCAAGACCAGGAGTTTGTAACCTCCCAGTCTCTGGGAACGCGTTGCACAGACCTTTCTGCAAGGCCTCCCGGAGTTGTCTCATCCTCTGCTCCCTCTGCGACGGTAAGATAAGGTCCGCAACCTTACCCTTGTACCGTGGATCAAGGAGAGTGGCCAGCCAGTAATGGTCCCTCTCCTTGATCCGAAGAATACGAGGATCCTTCCGCAGACTTTGCAGGATCAGGGAGGCCATGCAGCGTAGGTTAGCTGAGGCATTCAGTCCGGAGTCCTCTGGGTCACTAAAGACGACATGATCCGCAGCCACCTCCTCCCAGCCACGTACAAGTCCACTGGTTTCTTGGGACTGTAAATCATCCCTAAAAGACTGCTGCTGATGATGCTGAGTGCCAGGCTCCACCTCCATGCTGACACAATCCTCCTCCTCCTCCTCTTCTTCCTGTGCGATGGGTGGGACAGAAGGAACACTGTCTGGGTAAAGGGGGCCTTGAGAGGCAAGTAAGTCCTCCTCTTCCTGCCTCTGTTCTGCCTCAAGTGCCCTGTCCATTATTCCATGCAGCGTATGTTCCAACAGGTGGACAAGAGGTACAGTGTCACTGATGCATGCACTGTCACTGCTCACCATCCTCGTGGCCTCCTCAAATGGTGCCAGGACAGTGCATGCATCCCTGATCATGCCCCACTGGCGTGGTGAAAAAAACCCGAGCTCCCCTGACCCTGTCCTGGTGCCATAGTCGCACAGGTACTCATTGATGGCCCTCTGCTGCGTGTGCAGCCGCTGCAGCATGGCCAACGTTGAGTTCCACCTGGTGGGCATGTCACATATAAGGCGGTTCTTGGGCAGGTTCAACTCCTTTTGCAGCTCAGCCAGGCGAGCACTGGCATTATAAGATTTGCGGAAATGCACACGGACTTTCCTGGCCTGCCTCAGGACATCCTGTAAGCCCGGGTACCTGCCCAAGAACCGCTGCACCACCAGGTTAAGGACATGAGCCACACAGGGCACATGGGTCAGTTGTCCCTGTCGGAGAGCGGAGAGGAGGTTGGTGCCATTGTCGCAAACTACCATTCCTGGCTTAAGCTGGCGTGGCATCAACCACCTCTCGGCCTGCCCCTGCAGAGCAGACAGAACCTCTGCCCCAGTGTGGCTCCTATCCCCCAAACACACCAGCGCAAGCACGGCATGGCATCTTTTTGCCTGCGTACTTGCGTAGCCCCTTGAACGCCTACGGAGCACCGCTGGTTCCGAGGACAAAGCACAGGAAGAGGCCACGGAGGAAGAAGAAGAGGAGGGGGTGGAGGATAGAGGTGTGTCACAACCAGTAGTAGCATTTTGGAGGCGTGGTGGTGGAAAAACCTCCAACACTACTGCACCTTGTCCTGCATCCTTCCCAGCTGCCAAAAGAGTGACCCAATGGGCCGTGAAAGAAAGGTAACGTCCCTGTCCATGCCTGCTGGACCATGAGTCAGCGGTAATATGCACCTTACCGCTGACTGCCCTGTCCAGCGAGGCCAAGACATTGCCTTCCACATGCGGGTAGAGAGCCGGAATCGCCTTCCATGAGAAAAAGTGGCGTTTGGGAACCTGCCACTGAGGAACCGCACATTGCACAAACTCACGGAAGGGGGCAGAGTCTACCAACTGAAAAGGCAGCAGTTGAAGCGCTAGCAATTTAGCCAAGCTAGCATTCAACCGCTGGGCATGTGGATGGCTGGGAGTGAACTTCTTTCGACGGTCCAGCAGCTGGGGCAGGGAAATTTGCCTGCTAGAATCGGACGTCGGTGTACTGCTAGCAGAGTGGCCGCAAGTACTTGGCTGTGACACACCTAATTCTACACCTTCATTCCTCTCAGTGCAGGTTTCAGAGAGGACTGAAGGTATAGTGGGGTTGGAGATCCCAGCTGATGCGGTGCAAGGAGAGGTCCGCTTTGTTCTTTGGTGTGGGTCTTTAAGGTAGACTTGCCAACGAGCTGCATGGCAGGTCAACATATGTCTGGTCAAGCATGTGGTGCCCAAGCGGCTGATGTTTTGGCCACGCGATATACGCTTGAGACATATGTTGCAAACAGCAGCTGTGCGATCTGATGCACTCGCCTCAAAAAAGGCCCACACCAAAGAACTTTTTAAATAACGGGCAGAGGCAGCGCCCTGCACAGGCGGAGCTCTGCGGTGTGATTCCGTCAGTGTGCTGCCCTTACGCTGGCCACCCAAGGGCATCCTGCCTCATTGGAGATGTGCCTCATCCTCCTCCTCCTCCTCTCTCCTATTAGGCACCCACGTGGAGTCAGTGACCTCATCATCCCCTCCCTCCTCATCACTGGAGCCAATCTGGCAGTATGCTGCAGCTGCTGGAACATGACTGCCAGATTGGTGTCCTTCTTGAGCATCCCCTCTCTCTGCTCTCACGCTACTGCCTTCCTCTAGCTGGGTATCATCATCAGACCCTTCGAAACGCTGGGCATCCTCCTGGAGCATGTACCCAACACTGTGCTCAAACAGTTCGGGGGACTCCTCAGGAGGAGGACATGGTGGGTCTAGGGAAGGAGTGACTGATGATGACATTGATACCAGGGAAGAGGACGCTTTGGCAGCTGCTTTGCCAGTACCCTGAGCCTGGGTGAGAGAGGATGAGGAGGATGAGGAGGGCTTGGTCATCCACTCTACCAAGTCTTCGGCATGATGTGGCTCAACATGTCCAGCTGCCGAAAAGAAGGACAAGCGTGTCCCATGGCCATGTGCTGATGACAATGCACCGCGTCCACGACCAGCACTGTTGCCCCCAGACACAGAGCCTGCTTGCCCTCTTTTATTGGCTCCTGACTGTCTGCCTCTCCTTGTTTGCCTTCCAGACATTCTAATGGCCTGCAGGGAGATGGGAAAACCAGCAATAAGGGCTGGCTTCAGGTGTATACTGTGCAGGAGGCTTAGCAACAATGACACTGACACTGTCCCCTGCCTATCCTTCTCTCTCCCTGCTCACAAGGTTTAGCAATATGGTTCAGCACACTAGGTTTAGCAAAGATTATGACACTGACACTCTCAACTGCCTATACTTGTCTGTCCCTACACACAAAGGTTTAGCAATATGGTTCAGCGCACTAGGTTTAGCAAAGATTATGACACTGACACTCTCGACTGCCTATCCTTGTCTGTCCCTACACACAAGGTTTAGCAATATGGTTCAGCACACAAGGTTTAGCAAAGAATATGACACTGACACTCTCCCTGCCTATCCTTGTCTGTCCCTACACACAAGGTTTAGCAATATGGTTCAGCACACTAGGTTTAGCAAAGATTATGACACTGACACTCTCGACTGCCTATCCTTGTCTGTCCCTACACACAAGGTTTAGCAATATGGTTCAGCGCACTAGGTTTAGCAAAGATTATGACACTGACACTCTCGACTGCCTATCCTTGTCTGTCCCTACACACAAGGTTTAGTAATATGGTTCAGCACACTAGGTTTAGCAAAGATTATGACACTGACACTCTCGACTGCCTATCCTTGTCTGTCCCTACACACAAGGTTTAGCAATATGGTTCAGCGCACTAGGTTTAGCAAAGATTGTGACACTGACACTCTCGACTGCCTATCCTTGTCTGTCCCTACACACAAGGTTTAGCAATGTGGTTCAGCGCACTAGGTTTAGCAAAGATTATGACACTGACACTCTCGACTGCCTATCCTTGTCTGTCCCTACACACAAGGTTTAGCAATATGGTTCAGCGCACTAGGTTTAGCAAAGATTATGACACTGACACTCTCGACTGCCTATCCTTGTCTGTCCCTACACACAAGGTTTAGCAATATGGTTCAGCGCACTAGGTTTAGCAAAGATTATGACACTGACACTCTCGACTGCCTATCCTTGTCTGTCCCTACACACAAGGTTTAGCAATATGGTTCAGCACACAAGGTTTAGCAAAGAATATGACACTGACACTCTCCCTGCCTATCCTTGTCTGTCCCTACACACAAGGTTTAGCAATATGGTTCAGCACACAAGGTTTAGCAAAGAATATGAAACTGACACTCTCCCTGCCTATCCTTGTCTGTCCCTACACACAAGGTTTAGCAATATGGTTCAGCACACTAGGTTTAGCAAAGATTATGACACTGACACTCTCGACTGCCTATCCTTGTCTGTCCCTACACACAAGGTTTAGCAATATGGTTCAGCACACTAGGTTTAGCAAAGATTATGACACTGACACTCTCGACTGCCTATCCTTGTCTGTCCCTACACACAAGGTTTAGCAATATGGTTCAGCACACTAGGTTTAGCAAAGATTATGACACTGACACTCTCGACTGCCTATACTTGTCTGTCCCTACACACAAGGTTTAGCAATATGGTTCAGCACACTAGGTTTAGCAAAGATTATGACACTGACACTCTCGACTGCCTATCCTTGTCTGTCCCTACACACAAGGTTTAGCAATATGGTTCAGCACACTAGGTTTAGCAAAGATTATGACACTCTCGACTGCCCATCCTTGTCTGTCCCTACACACAAGGTTTAGCAATATGGTTCAGCACACAAGGTTTAGCAAAGAATATGAAACTGACACTCTCCCTGCCTATCCTTCTCTGTCCCTACAAACAAGGTTTAGCAAAGAATATGACACTGACACTCTCCCTACCTATCCTTCTCTGTCCCTACACACAAGGTTTAGCAGAGAAAAAATATGACACTGTCCCTACCTATCCTTCTCTTTCCCTGCGCCGGAACACACTACACGAGGCCGCCATGCTGGCGGCCTTTTATAGTGTGGGGCGTGTACTAAACCCCCTCAGCAATAATTGGCCACAGGCATCCTGCCTGTGGCCAATCATTGCTCTCCTCACTGCTGGCGCTGTGATTGGCCAAGCATGCAGGGTCACAGTGCATGCTTGGCCAATCACAGCGCCGGGATTACACTGCGATGGCGCAGTGTATTGTGGGCCGTTCGCGTCACTCGAATTTGGAGCGAACAGCCCAAATCGTTCGTTGTTCACGGAACGCGCGAACAGCCGATGTTCGAGTCGAACCTATGTTCGACTCGAACACCGAGCTCATCCCTATTGGGGACTCTGGAAAGTGAGAAGAAACAACATTGGAGCAAACACATAGCAGCTATAGTACATGCTTACAACTGCACCACCAGTGATGCTACAGGCTACTCCCCATATCGACTCATGTTTGGGAGAGAGGCGAGACTACCTGTAGACTTGGCCTTTGGCACCTCTTTAGACCATTCCTCAGCCACATCCCACAAAGGATATGTGGACAGGCTCAGACACAGCCTGAAAGTGGCCTATGAACAAGCTCAAGCGGCCTCAGATCAAAGGGGAGCTCGAAACAAAAGAAACTTCGACTTGAAGGTCCGGGTACAAGACCTGCAGCCCGGGGACCGAGTACTGCTACGCAATCTGGGGGTCCCTGGAAAACACAAGCTTGCAGACAGATGGAGATCTGAACCCTATGTCATCTGTAGGAAGTTGCCGGGCCTGCCTGTCTACAAGTTGAAGCCAGAAGGAAAGGTAGGCCCACTGAAGACGTGGCATCGAAACCACCTGCTCCCACTTGCTGAGGCAGTCAGGATACCTCCAGTGAAAGACTCCCCTGAACCAGTTTCTATTCTGGATACCCCCAGGCCAAACACTCGGTCCCAGACCTCTCGGACTGAAGATACAGAAGCTTCTGAACTCAGTGGAGATGAAGAGAGAGAACTTGACTGGCTGTGGCCTTCCCCAACTCAAGGGACTTCTGCTATAGAACTTCCAACTACTAAAGACACTATAGATACACAACTGAATGCAGAAGCCGCTGAATTCATCCCATATAGTCCTTCATTTGATTACTGGGAAGATGCCCGACACAGTCGGTGGAAGTTCCCGGACTGGGATCGCGTCCGGAGGGGTGAGCGAGCGTATGCTCAGACCATATACTGTTGTTGCTAATGTGCCTATAGACTGCCGTGGCCCACAAGTTTATATCTGATACTCTCATTGGAGATCCATATAAAAGCTGAACTCAGAGGTTCTGAAGTAAAGTGTTTATTTCATCACAATCTTCCCACTGGATTACAAATGCTATTTTGTCATGTGCACCACCTTTAAAGAATTGCCGGTAAAGAAACCATCATCCCCTATAGACTGAGTTTTAGATATCTGAGCCAGGCCTGGCCAGCTAGTTAATTCATTTAGTTACTGCGCCACAGGGCGCCTAATTAACGGTCGCCCACGCGGCGCACCTTTACTGTTCATTTAATATGTTGTATGTTTATTGCTGCAGGGCTCTGCAACTTATTACCTGTACACGGTTACCACTGTTAACCCTTTTTACCATAAGCTTAAAGTAAATTTGATATCCCCTTTTATTATTGTCTTGGTGTCTGAGTTTACTCATACAGTATAAGAAATATATTGCTGCCATAACTAACTGTGCCAGTAGGGGGTCGAGTACATTGCCGGGGGTTGGCGGAGCTGTCTTCAGGGCCCAAACTATTCTGCGGCTTTCTTAGTTGAAGGTATCGCTACAGCTGTAACATAACAAAATTTGGAAAAAGTGAGGTGCTGTGGTACACTGTATATTCATTACAAATATAAACCTGTTTAAATGTATAAAGACAGATATGGAAATAAAAAAAAGAAGATTAATGTCATGGGGGCTCTCCTGAGATAGAAGGAAAGTACTCCCAGAAGAGGAGTTGGAACAATAAAATTAATTCAAACAAACCACAAAGAGTATTGCCGTGAAAACATCAATAATTTAAATGTCTCAGTGATCTACACTAAATAAATATAAAGGTAAAAATATGAATGTGCATTTTAAACCTCCCCTGGTGTGGGGTGAAGAGCTACTCACCGACGATGTTCTGAAATCATATAAATCTGCCTTCCTTTCTTTGTAGTAGAACAATAGACATGTTCCTGAAACTAATGATATCGTGCCAGGTGAGACAATAACAATGCAGGAAGATGCCAGCAATAAAGGGACTTTTAAGCCCCATCCACACTATTAGATTTTTTTTTTTTATAACTTTTTCTTTTTTTAAGTTGAACCAGTGATAGTTTTAAAACAACCTGTTATACTGTAAATAGAAAGTATAGATTTTATACTATTGTAGCGGCATCCCCTTTTCCCACTTCTCCCTCTTTTGCTCTTTGCGGCTGGCTGACTCGTCTAGGGGTACCAGGGAGAAGAATGGGGGGGGGGGGCGCACCACCAGCTCGTGCCCTCTGATGTGTATTATGCAGAGGTGTGAGCTAAACCTTTTACCTTCGGGTCTGTGTTCACGTCCGGAACTTCTGCTTCTCTTGTGGAGGATGATTGCCACTGTCACAGGCAGGGGCACTTAGCTTCCAGTAACTTAAGTTCCACACCAAATAAAGTCCAACACTTATTTATTCTGTTAGAGCAACAAATTGTAGGCTGGTTGAACTTGAAGAACAGACAGGTGTGGGAAGGAGAAGGTCCAGGCACAATCAAAGAATTAAAGTTCTCTCCTGTTCCGTTTAGTGCAAACAGGCTTGGCGCACAGTCGCTGCCACCGACCGTGAATTTTGTGTCTGCCACAAACCTTGGTGAAAGTAGAGGCCTCTGCCACAGACCTTGCGGATAGGTCTCTGCCACCGACCTGGTTCAGTTGGATCCCCGCCACTGACCATAAGAATATAGAATACCTCCGTTAGGATAAATGGCCCCTGTCAGGGAAAGACATCCATCCGGACGGTCTTCAGAGGCCCACACCGTCACCGGCATTATGCTGTACCAGCTTTTCGGGAGGGTCACATCTCTGGTCCCTTACGCCCTGGATTCGGGCACCCAATTCCGGGGGCACCCTAGGAATACTTCATCCCTCGCGGGACCCAGTGGAAGGTACTGGGCCCCAGGCCTTCTTGCAAAGTACCTCACCCCAGGCTTAAGGTGCCTGGGATGGAACTCGACTCCACGTGCCCAGGCCAAGGGCACCTGGGCACGGACGAACGGACAGCAGCCCCCAGGCTGAAGGTGCCTGGAGCTCGGACCTCGTGCGCAAGATGTCCGCCCCCTTTATACCCTCTCCCAGCAAGCACAGCGGGTTCCCCACCCCGCCGTACTGCTGCCGCAAGAGGACAAAAAGGGCACGGCCCTACAATGGTGGTTCAACCCCAGCCCAAGGCGTCAGCGCCACCCAGGGGGCGCAGGGAACTGGACACCATTGATATCTTCCACAAACAAAAACAACCATAAAACCCTCGTAATTGTTGCATCTGGGCCATATTACCGCCCAAACACTCCCCCTAAATATTGATACCCGCTACACTATAATATGTCCCATTTACCATGACACCGAAATTAGGTTGGTACACAAAGCATGGCACAATTATTTTCAAATGAAATGAAGGTTTTAAAAAAAAAATTTTTTTTTTTTTCTTTTTTAAGCAGGAACAAGCGAAAAGGTTAAAAAAAAAAAATGGAGAAGGAGTTGTTGTATAATCCAGTTTATCAGTCCTTGGATGCTGCAGGTACACTAGTTTTCTTTTGCCAAGGTTTTTTTTTTTTTTTCCACACCCGGTGATCCTTCCGGTAACACACTACCTGTGCTAGGGTGATAACCCTCACTCGTGGTGCTGTATCTATGTAGGAGCAGTTGTGTGTCCCTAGGACAGGAAGGGTGCCAAAACTATAGAACACATCCCCATCTTATCTACACAACATGGGGGTGGGGGTTCTGTAGTTAATAAAAGTGAACATTGTTTGGGATTTCATTGCGGCACAGGTGGGAGAGCCTTAGATTTTTGGCAGTCGTTTTCTAAACTTGCAGCATTTTTAAAGAAACAAAACATAGGAAATGTACATGTACTGGAAAGACATATTGATTTTTTATTTTATTTTATTTTACCTATACAAAACACTTTAATTTTTGGCATCTCAATGCTTGTCCAATTTATTTAGTATAACACTTAAAATAAATTAATTGAAAAAATAAAATAAATGAGCCCATTAAAAATCAGTACAATTGAAAAATCTTGTCCAATTAACTTTTTAGGTATTTGCTCATAATAATAAAAATAATTATTATAATTTCCAGTCTCATAATAATTTATTCAATTTTTAAGGCAATTTTGTAGTTATTTATACCAACTAGGACATTGCGATGGATACATTAATCCAGGTACATCAGCAAGCCACCAGCAAAGCTTTTATATTTCCCGCTACATACAAATTATACTTGCAGAGAGTACAGACAGAAATAAGACTAGACTTGCAATAAATGCTAAGATCAGAGTTCTTTGTAATTTGTATTTAAAGGAGAAATCGGTTTAAAACCCAAAGTCACTAATAAACATCACAGCAATCAGTCTTTTATTAAAGATGTACTAAACCACGAACATCTATAGTAGCCATTCTCAACCAGGATTTCTCCACTGGTTGCTAGGGGTTCCTTAAGTAGGGTTGCCACCACATCCCTTTAAAACCAAACACATATGAATTACACAGGTTCTGAAGCTCATTTATTGCAAATAAGGCACCAAGTGAGTTTAATTACCATCCTAATCAGCCGCAGAACCTGTGTAATTAATATATGTTCGGTTTTAAAGGGATGAGGTGGCAACCCCTTGAGCTATGAATTATTTAGCTCCCATTTTTGGTGCCTGCATAGTTCTGGAGCCATTGCCACTTGGCAGAGCCAGTTGGATGACCAACAATCTTTTTAGCTGTCCATAAGGGTGGCAATCCTGACTACCAACGTAAAAGAGGTATTCTTCCCGCTGGCAGCCAATACAATGGACATTGTTCTTTCTGACCCCCAATGAATTGGTTTTAGCAGAGGTTCTCAAAAATTTATTTAAAGGGCTTCCTCTGGGGTAAAAGAAGGTTGTGAAAGGCTGATCTATAGAGACCGTACTCCATTTCCAAACAGCAAACACTAGATGTAGCCAGGAACAGCTAGTTTGCAACAAAGATGGGTGCAAGCACACAGTTAGGCCATGGTGAAGGAGATTGGGTTTACCTTCAGTGAAAGTAACCCGTTCTATTAACATTTTCTCATAGCCTGCAGGGAAAAGTACGAATGTATGATGCAGTTCTACTTTAAGGTTTGTCTGGAGATCTTAGGAGATGTTAAATCATCTATTGCAGAGGAGATTATGGTTCGAAGGTAACTCCTAGAAACTTCTTAGCATCACAGAGACTCTTATGCCGCGTACACATGATCGGAAATTCCGACAAGAAAACCGTGGATTTTTTTCCGACGGAATGTTGGCTCAAACTTGTGTTGCATAAACACGGTCACACAAATCTTGTCAGCAGCTCAGTACCGCTACCAACATAACTTCTATACTAGATAATAACATGGCAACCATAGGTTGCTTTTGTTCAAGCGAAAAAGAAAGTCTGAAAAATTAGAAAGCCTTTTCTTTCTTCCTCCACTGTAGGCTCTCTGCTGAATACAATTTGCTGCTGTTTCTAACTACTCTTTAGGAGACCCCATTGAATGCTAAGATTGATTCTTAAAAGGACAGCTACATGTGCACCAACTAAAGGAGGGCCCCACCAAAAGCTGGCCAGCGTTTACAATTAGATGTCATTACTTTCAGGGGTACCCCTTAGTCAGGAACGCATACACCCATCCACTATTGGGGCTGTATGCATAGTGTGCATACAAGGACCTTTCATTTCTTGATGCTAATCCTTTAACCTTGTTGCACTGGTTATAAATTTGTTGAACATTACTATAGTTAAATTTACTGCCAGTTTATAGGTTACTGCTCAGTTACTTAGTACAGTATGCCTGAATCAGTTTATTTGCCTGTTGAATGATTTGTACATTGTTTAGCTGTATTTCTTCACTACATTCATCTAATCTACCATCGGTTGCTTGACCCAAATTCTGTGCATTACTATAGAGTGGTAGGTTAATAACGCTTAAGTTACACAGGTGTGAGAAGGCTTCTACCTATAACCGGGTGTGTCAGTGGGGACTGTGACAGCAGGCAGGTAAAATCACCAGGTTGCATCCAGGATGGAAGGTATATATGTCCCAGATTCAGGCTTTATGCCGATTTATACCACTAGGGGGAGTGCTGGGAGTCTTGCAGGGGAAGAGTTAATGAGCCCAGCTGAAGTAAGTGGGCTCATTAGGGCCTCTACAAGAACTCCCAGCATGCTAAGGGAGATGCTCCAACCTGGAACCAGATCTGTGTGAATAGTCTGGGGAGTGTGATCTCTGTGCGGTGAGCCAAAGCCTGTGTGGTTATTGCTAAGAACTTCTTAAAGCAGGGAGCTAGGGACTGGGACAGCACAAGGCTGTACCCAGTTGTTAGTTAGGGACACCAACGTGTGTAGTGAGCGGTCAGGTTGACCAGGATTTCTTTTCCTGTTTCTTTTGTTTTTGCTGTATTTTTTTTTTTGTCTGTATATAGTTCAAATAAAACCACACCCTTTTGTTTTCTCCTACCACTGTCTGCTGTGCCTGTTTTGTGTGAACCCATCCAGGGGGTCACACACACCCGCTGCTGAGTTAACCCCCTTACAGGACCAACCGGCTTTAAGAGTCGTGGAAGAACAGAGAACCTATTAGCACCAATGGAGGTAAGCGCTACACACATATGTACTACCAGTGTACTCGGTCACTGAGACTGTCCATAAATATCATACTGTTCCATTACACTATATAAAGCTTTAAGACATTCCTGTTTTTTCCATATTGCCCTTGCAGCATTATAAAAAAAAACTCTGTATGGGGAGCATTGATGCATACGCCGTGGCAGTGCCCATGCTTTTTTTGACAGTATTTGTTTGTCTAGTAGCCCTAAAAATAGATAGAACTTAAAGGGGTTGTAAACCCTCGTGGTTTTTCACCTTAATGCATTCTATGCATTAAGGTGAAAAACCTTCTGTAGGGCTGCAGGCCCCCAGAACCCTGTTTTACTTACCTGAACCTGATCTTTCTCTGGCCGGGAATGAGCACACTAGCTCTAGCTGGTGTCTCGTGTCCTGATTGGATAGATTGATAGCAGCACAGCCATTGGCTCCCGCTGCTGTCAATCAAATCCAATGACGCAGGCGCTGGGGCCGAGTCCTGCATTCTGTGTGAATGGACACAGAAGCAGGACTCGGGAGCACGCTTGCACAGGTGTCCACTTTAGAAGAGCCTTCTCCAACATGGGACCTCGATGCGGGGAGAAGCCACCAGCGCCACCGGGGGACCCCAGAAGAGAATCGGGGCCACTCTGTGCAAAATGAACTGCAAAGCGGAGGTAAGTATAACATGTTTGTTATAAAAAAAAACAAGATTTACAACCCCCTTAACAACAAGGTTTGCCCCCCATAGAATTTAATTGGATTTTAATCTAAGATCTGGTTTGTCTAATTTTGAACAGGATTTGCTGAACCCTTTGCAAACCGAATCCAAGAAGATTCACCCATCACAGCAACAGGCCTTTAAATTGGCAAAGTACTAGGAAAATGTATCCAATGTGTCTTGTTTTTGTGGCAGATTTCCTGACCATCTGCTGTTTTGTGGTTTTTAGACGATATGGAAAGAAACCAGACACTGGTCACAGAATTTCTACTTTTGGGCCTTGGAAATCTCCACAGATTCCGGATTCCTCTGTTCATCATTTTTCTTACTGCTCACATTATGGCCTTAACCAGCAATGTCCTTGTTATTGCCTTGGTTGTGGTCAACAAGAGTCTACACTCTCCAATGTACTTCTTTCTCAGCCAGTTGTCCATGTGTGAAATCCTCTTCACTAGCAACCTTGTGCCCAATATGCTCTGGTTAATATTGAAAAGTGGTGGAAAAGTATCCATTGGCAGATGTATTACTCAATTTTTTCTGCTTGCAGTTCCGACTATTACTCAGTGCTTGGTGCTGGCCGCTATGTCTTTTGATAGGTATGTGGCCATCTGCAAACCTTTACATTATACCATCATCATGACTTTTGGACATCAGCGTCAGATTGTCATCTTCTGCTGGTTGGTGGGCCTCACACTCTCTTTTGTACTTTATGTTTTCTTAAAACGGTTACAATTTTGTGACCTCAATGTCATCAACCATTTTTTTTGTGACATTCCTCCACTTGTGCAGATTTCATGCTCTGACACATACTTCATGAAGCTGCTAACTTCTCTCGTTTCTGGTGCAGTTGTTCCTTTTCCATTCACATTCATCGTCGTCACTTACATCTTTATCCTCCAAGCCATCCTGAAGATCCCATCCACCACTGGAAGAAAGAAAGCCTTCTCTACCTGCAGTTCCCATCTTATTGTTGTTTGTACATACTATGGCACTTTGTCTACAGTCTACATCTTGCCTCCTAGAGAGAACTCTGTAAACACCAACAAGGGTTTGTCTTTGCTTTACATCTTGGTGACTCCATTGTTCAATCCTTTAGTCTACAGTTTACGGAATCAGGATATAAGAGCTGCTGTTATTAGATCTCTCAAAATGTTGAGTTTACAAAAACTGTAGCCTTTTTGGTGTCTTGAACTAACTAGAGCAGTGGTCTCCAAACTGTTGCCCAGGGGCAGGATGCAGCCCTTTGCACGTTTTTATCAGGTCCTCGGGCACTATTCTTCCCACTGATATGAGACACTATTCTGCCAGCTGACATTAACAATAGGGCACAATTTCTCCCATTGACACCAACAATGGGGCACTATTCCTTCCAATGATACCAAAGATGGGGCACTGTTCCTCCACCTAATACCAAATCTGATGTTTACGCCCACCGATGCAGGACAATTTTCACTCCCACTGGCTACGTTTCAGCCCCCCTGAAGTCTCAATTAAAATAAACTGGCCCTTTGTTTAGAAATTTTGCAGACCCATGAGCTAGAGTTCGGTGCTTTTTTTAACTTAACCACTTGCCGTCCGCGCTATAGCCAAATGACGGCTACAGCGCGGACCTGAATTCCCGGGAGGCCGTCAATAGACGCCCTCCCCTTTGCACGCGCCCCCCCTGCAGGGCGCGCGCGGCGCATGCTGTGATCACCCAGTCACTGAGACTCGGGTGATCACTGATCCGAGTAAGGGGGCGGTCCCCTACCACATGATCAGCTGTCAGCCAATGACAGCTGATCACGCGATGTAAACAAAGCTCGGTAATCTTTTTTTTTTCCCTCACGCTGAAAAATACCACCTGCCATTGCCCACAGTGCCCACCAGTGCCACCTAGCAAAGCCCACGAGTGCCACCTATCAATGCCCACCAGTAGTGCCAATCAGTGCTTCATCAGTGCCACCTAGCAGTGCTGCCTATCAGTGTAACCTACCAGTGCCGATCAGTGCCCATCATTGCCACCCACCAGTGCCACCTATCAATGCTCTTCAGTGCCACCTATCAGTGTCCACCAGCAGCACCTATCAGTGCCACCTATCAGTGCCCACCCTTGCCACCTTATCGTTGCCCATCAATGCAGCCCATCGGTGCCCATCAATGCAGCCCATCAGTGCAGTCTCATCAGCGTACATCAATGAAGGAGAAAAATTACCTGTTTGCAAAATTTTATAACAAAATATAAAAATATTATTTTTTTTTTTTTAATTCTGTCTTTCTTAATTTTTTTAACAAAAAATAAAAACCGCCGAGGTGATCAAATACCACCAAAAGAAAGCTCTATTTTGAGGGGGGTTTACGTGTCCAGTAAGCAATTGGTTAAAGGATTAGTTAAACTTTGGGACAGGTTACATGTTCCACCAATTGTGAGAGTGAGCGTAGCTTTAAAAGGAACCCCCCACTGCCATCGCCTGTCTTGGTTTCCATGCTGTCCTGTTGCTCCAAGGAGCCTGGAACCATGGTAAACTCTTTCAGGATGGTGAGCTGGAGGGTGACATCAATTCCTTAAACTCCTCTGTGTTTATTGAACCCAGAAGCGCTAAACTCTGAGCATTTACAGTTCCGGAGTTGTCAGAATCCCATCTGAAATGCCGGATAAGCAGAACAGCCCTGTGCTTGATTGGCTAAAATGGAGGGCAGGGTAGACAGTAGAGATCTAATAGAACCATGATATTTCCATAAAGAGAACCTGTGTGCAGATGTGATAAGTGAAAAAAAAGTCCAGATTAGGTCTTCCAAAACATCATAGTGACACTTTGCAGAAACGGAGGAAGAGCCAGGAGCACCAGCAGGGGACCCGACTTTATTTCTATCACAAGGGAACTAGAATGCCCTACTTGTGATAACATTGGCAGGTGACAGGTTCTCTTTATGAAACAATAATAGAAAACGCACTGGCAGGTATATAAACAGAAAAAAACTGCTGGCAAAAAATAGTCAGACAAACTATGTAACAGTGGTAATTGTGTAAATTGTTGCACTAAAATATAATATGCTGGGTAACCCAATTAAAGTAAAATACATAAAATGTGAAAAAAAAAATGCATGTGCATATGTACAGTAAGTGAAAAAAAGTCCAGATTAGGTTTTCCAAAACATCACAGTGACACTTTGCAGAAAGGGAGTGTTCAATCCACTTTGATAATCATCACATGAGCCTTCACCAACCACAAGCAATGGCCTCTTACCAGAACATAAGGACTCCACTACAGAGTCAGATCAATATATATTATATATATATATATATATATATATATATATATAATTCCATCAAGCAGAAACCTGGTTCATATTGTTTGGCTGGAATTCAGCAGTATATCTTACAAATCCAATCAATAGTAGCATCAATGGCAACCATAAATGCATGAAATTCCACATGAAATCAAAATGGAAGAATCCACATAGCGTAAAACCATCTAAAAGATGTAATTGCACGTCAAAGTATGAATACTACTCACATAGATAAAAACAATACACGCTTTGTATGCATAGTGTTCCGGAGGTGCAGGATAGAGGTTCCAAAAAAATGCTTCACAAAATTTACCGGTCCAAGTAGGTGTGGCAAAGTCACCTGCGTTAGCTAATCCTGTCATGTTTCGTCAAATGTGACATCATTGGGACATAAACTGATGTCACATTTGACGAAATGCATTGGGCTAAGCTAGTGCAAGTGATGTCGCTCGGCCTACTTGGACTAGTAATTTTTGTGAAGCATTATTTGGAACCTCTATCATGCATCTTGGGGGCGTTATGCATAAAAAGCATGTATTGTTTTTATCCATGTGAGTAGTATTCATACTTTGAAGTGCAATAAAACCTTTTAGACCGCTTTACGCTATGTGGATTCTTCCACGTTGATTTTATGTGGAATTTCATGCATTTATGGTTGCCATTGATGTTACTATTGATTGGATTTGTGAGATATATTGCTGAACTCCAGCCAAATAATATGAACCGTATTTCTGCTTGATGGGATTGTCATATATTGTATTTGCTTATCTGACTCTGTAGTGGAGTCCTCATGTTCTGGTAAGAGTCCATTGCTTGTGGTTGGTAAAGGCTCACGTGATGACTATCAAAGTTGATTGAACACTCCCTTTCTGCAAAGTGTCACTGCTGTGTTTTGGAAAACCTGATCTGGACTTTTTTTTCACTTACTGTACATATCCTTTTTTTTTTTTCATATTTTATATATTTTACTTTCATTGCGTCACCCTGCATATTATAATATTCTAGTGCAACAGTTTACACAATTACCACTGTTACATAGTTTGTCTATTTTTTGCCAGCAGCTTTTTTCTGTTTATTTACCTGCCAGTGTGTTTTCTATTATTGTTTCATAAAGAGAACCTGTCACCTGCCAATGTTATCACAAGTAGGGCATGCTAGCTCCCTTGTGATAGAAATAAAGTTGGGTCCCCTGCTGGCGCTCCTGTCTCTTCTTATCTGTCCAGTGCCCCCCATGAGAAGCCGCTTCCCATTGAGACAGACAGTGGGACTCGGCCCCGCCCCCTGCTCTCTTGTCACTGGCTTTAAATGACAGCACTGACAGCCAGTGGCTCCTGGTGCCTCATCAAAGCCAATGAGACCCGAAAGTAAGGGGAGAGAACAGCTGCAGATGTGCACAGCGCTGGATCGAATGAGGGCTAAGGTAAAAGGAAGGGGAATACTGATGCCTGAATGCATTAAGGTAAAACATGTTTAAGCTTTAGAACCACTTTAAATGCTAAAAAAGTGTTAAATTAAATATTAATAATAAAAAAAAAACTGCACACACCTAAATGCAAATGCACATGTTGGGCACACAGGACGTTCACAGCTAAAGTGGTTGTAAAGGCGAAAAGTTTTTTTCTTAATGCATTCTCTACCTTAAGATAAAATACCTTTCAAAAGCTGCTCCCCCCCCAGCCTCACTTAAATACTTTCCTGAGCCTGATCTCGATCCAGCACTTTGCTTGTCTGCAGCAGCTCTTTTCCACTCTCTGTCTTCTCACAGGAGACTCAGCGGCAGCCATTGGCTCCTGCTGCTGTCAGTCAAATCCTGTGAGGAGGGAGCAGGGGGGGGCGTGTCTATGGATGCACACAGCCCAGCTCGGGATTGAGCTTGCAAGAGTGCCTCCATATAACCTGGCTTGCTATGGGGCACTTGGAGAAGAGGAGGAACCAGAATTGCCAGCAGGGGACCCCAGAAGAGGAGGTTCAGGGCCACTCTATGCAAAACTATTGAACAGAGCAGGTAAGAATACTATGTTAAATATTTTCTAAAAAAAACACAAAAAACGAGTGGCACATGTAATATGTTTCAAAGGTGAACTTATCCTTTAAAATGATCAGTTAGCTCTACAGCCACCTGATCACTTTTACATGAAAGTGATCCAGAGCTGGTGAAAAAAACAATACCAAGCTCAGGCTGCAGCAGCCATGAACTTGTTTTAACCAGAAGTTGGACCGTAAAAACTGTCCATCTAAGACAACCCAGCGGACAGGGTGACAACACTGCTATGCCATGTCACTGCAAAATAATTAATGTTGTCACCCATTTCACCCAAGTGAAATTAAAGGGTCTACTGACAGGGTCAACAGGTAAATAAATATACCATGTTATGGAGGGATTTCAGAAAAATATATCACTAGATTGTCCATAGTTCCATCTCTTATTACATTTTCAGAAACAAATGTGATATAAACAAGCTTTCAATAATGTCTTTGTACTGTACATATGCTGTATAAACTGCTGGTTAATAAAAAGAGGATAATAGTGGGGATTATTTTGCCCACTCTGGGCTTGCTCCCATTGAGCTAGCCTGATCCTTCTTTTAGCCTCCGTTCACACATGCTACGGCCGCAGCTCACAGCATGGGGACCGGCTGGTCCAAAATTTTGCCTGAATTTGCACCTGAATCAGACCAATAGACGCACAGGAATGTATCCAAATGTGGACCGTGGCTGCCCCGGAGCTGTGTGAACCGGCTTCATTGGGAGCCGGGCCCACTCTCCTGTCTTGCGAATTCGCATATATGTGAACCCGGCCTTACTACTTGGTGAGTTAGTTAGCCACAGACCTAGTACAAGTATGTCTAATGCCTTGTTTCCACTGAACGGAACGGTTCGGGTCGGTACAGAATGGAACGGTTTGAATGGTCCCGTCTATTCTGGTGAGCGTTTCCACTGCAAGTCGAACCGTCAGGGACCATTCAGGGTTTAGAAAAAATGCCTCGCGTGTCCGCCAATCAGTGGAATGTATTGTAGCTCCGCCCTAACTGAACCGTTCCATTTTCTATAGCCCCACATCTGAAGCAGGACCCAGAATGGTGCGGTACGGTTCGGTTTTATGGCACGCTTTTATAATGGAAACACCCAAAATAGCGTACCGTACCGAACCGATCCGCTCAGTGGAAACGAGGCATAAGTGACCCAGTGAAGGACTTGATTCGACCCCTTCATAATGACAGTTACCACGTTTTGATTTTAACCGCTTGCCGACCGCCGCACGAACAATGACGTCCCCTACCGTGAGCTCAGTGACCCGCGGACTCGATGTCTGCCGGTGTCCCGCGATCGTGTCACGGAGCTGCAGAACGGGGAGATGCCTTTGTAAACAAGGCATTTCCCTGTTCTGCCTTGTGACAGACACTGATCTACTGTTCCCTGTCATGGGGAGCAGTGATCAGTGTCGTGTCACTGGTAGCCCAGCCCCCACACAGTTAGAATCACTCCCTAGGACACACTTAACACCTTCCTCGCCCCCTAGTGGTTAATCCCTTCCCTGCCAGTGTCATTTACAATATACACTTATTACGATTTTTTTTACCAAAAATATGTAGAATACATATTGGCCTAAACTGAGGAAAAAATAGTTTTTTTGTATATTTTTTGGGGATATTTATTATAGCAAAAAGTAAAAAATATTCCTTTTTTTTCAAAATTGTCGCTCTTTTTTTTGTTTATAGCGCAAAAAATAAAAACCGCAGAGGTGATCAAATACCACCAAAAGAAAGCTCTATTTGTGGGAAAAAAGGGACATCAATTTTGTTTGGGAGCCACGTTGCACGACCGCGCAATTGTCAGTTAAAGCGACGCAGTGCCGAATCGCAAAAAATGGCCCGGTCATTGGGCAGCCAAATCCTCCGGGGCTGAAGTGGTTAATACATTATTTTAAAAGTCTATATTTGGGCCGAACTGGAAGTCTTTTTTAAAAAAAATAAAAATAAACGTTCTAAGCCTTTTTTGACTTACCTGAATCCATCTGACCTGCTCCTCCATATTGCCTCTTCCAGGAGTAAAGACCGGTGATCCACTTCTGCAGGTCTGCTGCATGATTTTGCTCGAGTCTCCAGGACCTTTGGAGCATCCTGCCAATGGACCCAATGGAAGGGGTCAACCCGTATCAAGTAGAGATGGGGGCACCTCAACAAGGAAACTCCCACTCTGCAGTCCAGAAGACCAGAAGACTTGAACCATGGTGGTGAACATTTGGCCAATTTATGTCATTTTGAAATACCCGGGGCAGTTAGCTAGACTTTGTTGGGGTATATTTAGGGGGTGTTGATTGGGGGGGGGTGTCCTTAGCAGTATTTTAATTTTAAAGTTGTCAAAAAGACTCTAAAATAAGCGTTAGCTGAAAATCGTGCCATATGTCTAAACTTGCCTTTCTCAACTTTTCAAAGAGGAATCCCTAAAATATATTTCAGGTCTCAAGGAACCAGCCTAATAAATTATTTTCAGGAATAATAATACAAATTATGAAATCCATAATAATGATGATAGTTATACTGGCCAAAAAATAAACACAGACAATGAAAACTGTGGTGCTCCCGAACATTAGCGGTCAATGAAGCTCTGCCTTTTTTTAGTGGCCCCTTAACAATGGTGGTCATTGGCAGATGGGCCCTTTTACACTGGTGATCAGTGGGAAGAATTACCCTTACAGATACTGTAGCTCACAAATGTCATTGGTGTTAGTGGTTACTTGCTCAAGCAACCGCCTAGCAATCTACATACAGTACACCCCATTACCAGGCCTTCCTGATCGGTACACCAGGAAACCGATCACCTGAACATTTCTGATCTCACATATTCTAATTTGCAGAGCTCCTGAATTTCTAATGACATACATGTGAAAACACATGGGTGTACAGATCTACCTATACACTCCTTTTCTAATTATAGACTTCTTGTGGAACCCTCCGCTTTTGAAATAATGCCAAAGAACACCCACAAACTGTTCACTAACTTGCCCCTACCACCATTTTCTTGAAGTATTGTGTGTAGGGTATTATAGGGGTTGATGCACTAAATTTGTTCAGATAGAAGTTACATAAAAAAATTGTATTACTTCTTACCACCCTGCCCCCCTTTTTTTTTTTTAATAAAAGATCAAAAAGCCCTACCTCCTGGGAAATCCTTTTTCTCCTCCATTAAATTTAGAGAGTTTTGTTAAATATGCGACTGAATGTGGGGATTGAATTGGATTGGGGGATACTGAGTCAGGGAGGGGCACTTCTCTTCTGTTCTCTCTTCTAGAAGTGGAGGAACCATTTTTTTTTTTCTCCTGTTTTGCTTTTTTTTTTCCTCATAGAAGTGATGGCTGAAGGTTTCCCCCAGTCCGATAATGGAGGAGCATAAGTATAGAAATTAAAGCGTAACTGCACTTTTGTTGAGAAGAAAACATTCCCCTCTGGGTGATCTATGTACATTGCAAGGACTATACATTTGTTGCAGATTCCTACCTTTTGTTATTCTAAAGATATCCCTGTGTGTTTTTCTGTGCCTTTGGGTTTAGTGAATCTAATGGGAGTGGTTTCATAATTATCCGCCAGCTGTGGCAGCTGCAGAGCACTAATAACAGGGTTCACACGGTCATTAAATTCCTGGAAAAGTCATGGGATTTTGACATGGCACTTTCCAGGCCTGGGAAAGTTTTGGAAAATGACTGAACCCCACTAAGTTTTGGAAAAGTCATGAAATATTGAGTAGTGGTGCAACGGATCGTAAGCGATCCGTGATCTGAAAGGTGCATTCTGTTCGGATCGGCATACGGCGCGATCCGCGGAGCGCTCCGGAGCCTCGGCCATTAGGAAAGGCTGCGGCTTCGGCCTAGCTCCGGAGTGGCGGCCATCTTGGAACACCCGGCGGCGGCGGCCTTGGTGAGCTGCGCGCTGACGTCATCACCCACTCATTAAAATAAGACCGCGGAGAGGGGGCAGAGTAACATCATGGTGCCAATTAGCAGCACTGGAAGCAGGAAAGTGTCGGACTGTATGAATTGTTATAAAAGGAGGTGACTGGGACAGAGGAGAGTGAAAAGACTGAGGGGAAAAAAAAAAAAAAAAGCAGGTGAAAGCATTCCAGGCATCATTGGTGTTACTATCATCTCCCCCCTTTTTTTCACAGCCACCAGTACACCATCAGTGCCTATTTAAATACTCACTCATCCGCTCATTTGAATTGAACTTTAAATTGCAGCGTGGGGGTAACAAAGTTTCAGCTAAAGTTAGTGTGTTCACAGTGTAGCAATGGGTGTGGGGTCTCTGATGGGGACATTAATGTGTGTGGGGGTCTCTGATAGGGACATTAATGTGTGTGGGGGTCTCTGATAGGGACATTAATGTGTGTGGGGGTCTCTGATGGGGATTTCTTCTTATTTAACATGCATACATAGACATTTCATGAAACATTAGGTCATGAATATTTACGTGAAGTCATGGAAAAGTCATGGAATTTTATTGGTAAAAATGTGTACGAACCCTGTAATAAGGAAAACTGCTGGGCCTGCATCCCTTTAGACGTGTTCCTATTGGAAATATCTCACCAAAAATTACATTTTTGTTGCAGTGGATGCCTGAAATCTGACTTGTATCTTATGGCCCGTACACACGATCCGAATATCGGACGGAAACTGTCGTCCGAGGAAGAATCGTAGGATTTTTGGATCGTGTGTACACTACTTTCGAGAGCCGATCACGACAGTTCATCCGATGTTATCCATAGTTTCATAGTTATTCAGGTTGAAAAAAGACAAGTCCATCCAGTTCAACCATAAAATAAAATAAAATAATATCATACAATCCCATGACCCAATTCTATACCCACAGTTGATCCAGAGGAAGGCGAAACCCCAGCAGAGCACGATCCAATATTCGATCGGACAAGCACGAAAATTTTCCTCGTATGATACCAGATTTTCGTTTAGTCAGTATAGTTGTCGTCCGAAAACACAACACAAATACATTACAACACATGACATCACTTCCGATTTTTTTTTGTGTCATACAAGAATTTTCGGGACTTTAGTAACCTAATAAATTTCTACTTTAGACTATTAAGCGAAAAAAAGTCGTATGATCTGCCGTACGATATTCGGATCGCGTGTACGAGCCATTAGGCAGACTTTTGGGGAAATTGGTGAGCCAATCACACAAGCAGGAAATGATGTTTCTGGGGAGTGGTCAGTACACATTCTGTATACAGAACACCTCCATGTAGCCATATTGCATTGCATTTAGAGAAAATTAGACCGGCTGCAGATTGAAAAGTAAAGGTAATTTTTAATAACAGTCAATTACAATATGACTTGTATCATAACTGTACACGCTATATTATTTTTTCTTTTTCGCTATCCACGAAAGTGGAGTTACCCTTTAAGGTAAATATGTTAACTGAGGGGTGTGAAATGTCATTTTTGAAGTATTATGGGGAGAGATTGTATAAAATATTTATTTTTTTCGTATGGTTTTAAAAATGTACTAAATATTTGAAATTTAGAAAAAAAACACTACTGAGACTGTCGAAAAGACTCATACCAACATATATACGACTGTCTGCCTTGGCATTTGGTCACACGAGCCCAGTGGAAGACACTTGGAGACTGGCAATCACAGAGTTGTCCAATCGGATACTCCAGCGGATGTCGGTTCTTCCCCTTTCAGCTAAGACAGGGGTTTTCACACTCTGATGTAACAGGTCACTCTAATGAGCACTCTGATGTAAGGGGTCCCTCTTATGGGTATCCTAATATAAGGGGGACTTTGAAGAAGACTCTGATGTAAGGGGTTTCTAAAGGAAACTCTGATGTAAATGAGGACTGCTGTTGATTTGGAATTTATTTTCTTTGGTTACTGAAGTTTTTTCTTTGTTCTAAATCATATCATGTGAAGTAAGAACAAACTCCAAGTAAAACCTATTCATTCATTTAAATTTGATTTGTTTTTGTTTTTTAAGAAATATTTGTAAAATGTGGCCTTTGTACTAATAAAGTTTGTTTTGTATTTTCGTTGTTCAGAATTGATTTGTATTTTTTGGAAGTTATTTTGGAAGATTCGGAATCATTCATTATGTCCAGTGGTGTACCAAGGGGGTGCATGGGGGGCGGTCCGCCCCAGGTGAAACACATTGGGGGGGGTGTCGGGCACTGCCCAGGGACCACAGGTGCATGTGGGGCCCCTGCACTTTCCCTGTTATTGCAGCTTTGTAAATAGTTGATCCGATCAGCAGAGAGCCCAGCGGTGTGGGGAAAGCGGTCTAAATTGCATGTCATCTCATAAAGTTAGGCTGTCCCTGGGGAATGTTTATTATCTCCCGAGGCTGCCAGAGGTTGTGGGTGGGGTCAGGGTGTGGCTGCCTATTCCACTCCTCCTACAGACTCCTTCCCTCAGGCTGACCCCCTCCCGCATCTAAAGAAGAAAGAGGAGGAGAGACCACAGCAGCCTGGGAATCCTCTGACATGCTGTACGTGGCTGAGCAATGCACATTGTCACTACATGCAGAACTTACCTGTCTCTATATAATAATCACCCTAACCTGGCTCTATATCTCACCCTAACCTGGCTCTATATACCACCCTGACCTGGCACTATATACCACCCTAACCTGGTACTATATCATCTAACCTGCCAGTATACTACCCCAACGTCACTTGATGTCAACATGTGGTGCGCTGCCCGCCCGCCTGGGGGGGTGCCAGATATAGGATCCGCCCCAGGTGCCAAATGTTCCAGGTACACCCCTGGTTATGTCCTTGTTATTTCGGATGATTCAAACATTAAGGCTCGGTTCACACTGCTGTGACCCCAAAGTCATGTGCTGTGCATTGTGACTTCAATGCGACTGATGTTTTGTGACTTTGGCCAATCTTAACAATACAGAGCGGGACACATATTCTTGAACTTGCAAAATCCTCTGAAGTTGCAAACAAAATAAGAATTAATTTGTTGTTTTTGTTATTACTATTGTGTTTCGGAGATTCAGATACATCTAAATCTCCAAATTACAAATTGAAATTCAGACAAAATTTTTGTTATGAAACAAATCGCACTTCTACTAGCCTTAGTGGTCTTCCCTTACAAGGAAATGCCTCCTATGTGGTTAGTAGCTAACCACAAAGCTGGAGAACTCTATTAGAGGAAACCCTGGAGTGGGCTAGTTCTGTGCAGTACCAAACATGTTTGAAGGAACCATTAAGTAATGGACCTCTGCAAGCTACTATAGATTCAATACTGTATGGACTGTTGTGATGTCTGTTGCACGAGTAAAGAAAAGTTTCACCAAGTAGCAGACTGAGCCTCATCATTCCAATGGCCTTTACCTGGGGAAAGTGCTGGCCACCCAATGGTGGTGAAAGGTCCCTTGTCTGGACCCCACCCTAGGAAAAGCCTATGACGCTGGGATGGGTGGATGATTTGGCAAAGCCTGGGAACTACTATACTGGGGCCCCCGCCAACTGTGTTGTAAAAGTATTCATGTAGTCCCCTTGCCTAAGGCTTCTGAATGTGGAGCCAGAGCGCAGGTAGGATTTCCAACCCCACTGGCTGAAAGTGAGATCGGGCTTATCAACCACCACTAGGGGTGCTACAAGCCAGTCCAGAGTAATGGTGTGCAGTTGTTGCTAGAGTGAGTGCTTTTAATATGGAAGTGGCCTAAAGGAGCTGGAGGAGATCAGGAGCACTGATATGGGAAAACTGATGAAAAAAAAAGAGCAGTATTTTATTATTATTATACAGGATTTATATAGCACCAACAGTTTGCACAGCGCTTTACAATGTAAAGGGAGACAATACAGTTACAATGCAATACAATACAAGGGGGTTAGGAGGGACCTTCTCATAAGAGCTTACAATCTAATAGGTTAAAGGGGTTGTAAGGTTTCGTTTTTTCTATTAAAACAAACATGTTATACTTACCTCCACCGTGCAGCTCGTTTTGCACAGAGTGGCCCCGATCCTCGTCTCCTGGGGTCCCTCAGCAGCTGTCTCAGCTCCTCCCCTCAAGAGCTAACCCCCTTCATGGGAAGCACTCTCCCAAGGGGGTTAGGTTGCGGGCGCGCTCCCGTGATACAACCGGCGGCTATAGCCGCCAACTGTATTACTTTGCCCGCCCCCCGGTGCACTGCGTCATTGGATGCGATTGACAGCAGCGTAAGCCAATGGCTGCACTGCTATCAATCTATCCAATTTAGCCAATCAACGGCCAGACTCCGTGGAGAAGAGAACGTCAGACACGCGCACAGCAGGTGAACATGCTCAGGTAAGTAAAATGGGGGGGGGGGGGCTGCCAGGTGTTTTTTCACCTTAATGTATAGGATGCTGTAGCGGGGTCCCCTTTAAGACTCCCGGGACTACCTTGCCCAGAACCCCTTTCGGCAATGTTTCCACCCCAGAGACTCATGGGAGGTGTTATAAAAAGAGGAGGCGAGGCTGGGCTCGGCCTCTTTGGGACACGAGACTTCAGTGACTGATCCTCCTGTGCGGATGTGCCGGAGTGCAAGGCCTGAAGCCTGAGGCCTTGCGCAGCACCAAAGAGCCTTCCACCCCACCGCGAGCCTGGGTGGCATCTGACTTCGCTTATCTACAGCTTTGGTTGGATCGGGGACCCGATCGCTGGAGACACTATGTGTGAGGACACAGTCGGTGGAAGTTCCCGGACTGGGATCGCGTCCAGAGGGGTGAGCGAGCGTATGCTCAGACCATATACTGTTTGTTGCTGATGTGCCTATAGACTGCCGTGGCCCACAAGTTTATATCTGATACTCTCACTGGAGACCCATATCAGAGTTGAACTCAGAGGTTCTTCAGTAAAGTGTTATTCTATTACAATCTTCCCACTGGATTACAAATGTTATTCTGTTATGTGCACCACCTTTAAAGACTTGCCGGTGAAGAAACCATCATCCCCTATAGACTGAGTTTTAGATATCTGAGCCAGGCCTGGCCAGCTAGTTAGTTCATTTAGTTGCTGCGCCACAGGGCGCCTAGTTAACGGTCGCCCACGTGGCGCACCTTTTACTATTCCATTAGTGTATAAGTATGTTTATTGCTGCAGGGCTCTGCAACCTATTTTATGTGAACTGTTACCACTGTTAACCTTTTTTACCACAAATACTAAAGTAAATTAGATACCCCTTTCATTATTGCTTTGGTGTCTGAGTTTTATCATATAGTATAAGAATTATATTGCTGCCATAACTAACTGTGCCAGTAGGGGGTCGAGTAAATTGCCGGGGGTTGGCGGAGCTGTCTTCAGGGCCCAAACTAAATCTGCGGCCCTCTTAGTTGAAGGTATCGCTACAATGCATTAAGGTGAAAAAACACAAACCTTCACAACCCCTTTAAGGCAAGTGGTACAGAAGATTATAAATGTGGGGGGTGAGCTGATGGAAGTGATAAAAGGTTCAGTTAATTGGAGGTGCAATAGGCTTCCCTGGATAGGAAACTTTTCAGAGATCTCCTAAAGGCACTTAAAGTAGGGGATAGTTGAGGGGCGTGTCCGGATGTGAGCGGCAGCGGACGTGTTTGAGCAGAGCTCCGGGTATCCTGATTTCCATCCTTTGCCATCCGTGCAACTAGTGGCTTCTACAGCAACAGTCACCCCAACTATCTGTTCCTCTATGTCCCCTGCTGAGCCCTGACTAACTATTGTGCGGGGATTTGACCGTGGTCACCCGGGAGGACGTCCTGCACCCTGCCTGTAGCTGCCGCCGCCATCTTGCTGGCCTGGGACCGACTGGAGGGAACTGATCTGTGCCTGGTAGTGGGGTAAGGGACCATCCTGCATCCCTGGTCTGCACTTCTCTCTCCTGCCTGCCCCCTCCACTGCCTGGTGCGAATTGGGGGCCTGCGGAGCCGCTGGGAGCGCTCGCGGCGGCCCCGGCCTAGTGAAGCCTGCCAGACACCGCGGTTTCCTGGGGTGGCTGCCCGGCGGTGGTGCGCCGTGCCGGCGGGGCTGAAAATCACGGATCCGGTGGCCCTGGCACTCATCCTCCTCCCTGCAGGGACCTGGTGTGCTGCTTGTGGGAACTAGCTCTGTGGGCCACTGGAGGTGCTCCGGGGCCTGGCGACTCTGCCACTTTCTGCCTGGGTCCCCCAGACATATCCTGCCTCCACTCTCTGTATGCCACCCTCACTGAACTGTCGCTGCCTGGATGATTGCTGAGTACTGAGGGGCTGGGTGTACTTGTTGGTTATCTGCCTGGACTGTGATCTCCCGGGCCCACTACCCATCTGAACCACCACCTGCTGCATACTAGGAATTGATCTTGGTGCGTGCTGCTCCCCTACTGGGGCCCCCCTTTAGAGGCCCACCAGATGTCCCCCACTTCCAGAAAGGGGAAAAAATCCTCCGGGGCCGCTGTGAATGGCTCGTCCCCCCGGCAGCCACAGCCCTCTCCGCTACAGCCAGACCCCGTCCTGCTTGGTCAGCTCCGGGCCTTACTGGCTGACTTGGAGATGGGTCCTGGAGGGGTTCCGGCGGCGGAGTCAGCCCGCCATCGCAGGACAGTACAGCCATGATCCTTGCTGCGATCGAACAAAGTAAGACCTCACTGCTTGTGCGTATCGATCATCTTGCTGAGAAGTGCAATCTTATCAGAAATAACCTTGACAAAATAAGGGGGAGAATGACTAAAACAGAGACCAGGATATCCGCTACTGAAGATCTTACTGCCACACATGCCTCTTCCATTGCTGAGCTGCAGCGCACGGTCCAGTCCCTTGTCGCAAAATCAGATGACACTGAGAACCGCCTCAGACGCAACAATGTCCGAGTCCTGGGGCTGCCTGAGAGGGAGGAGGGGGATTGCCCGGCTGAATTCGCGGAGGAGTTCTTTAAAAATATCCTGAGCCTCACAGATGTTTCTCCTACCTATGTGGTCGAAAGGGCTCATCGGGTGCCCGCCGGCCGCGCCATCCCGGGGAACCTCCCCAGGCCCTTCGTGACAGAGACAAGATTCTTTCTGAAGCCCGCAAACATCCCGCTCTCAAATACGGCAACGCCTCTGTTTTTCTTTTCCCGGACTTTTCGGCTGATCTGCAGCGGAAAATGAAAACCTTCAACGATGTCCGTAGGCGACTCAGGGATAAGAACATAAAATACGGCATGCTCTACCCCAGCCGCCTGCGAGTCCAACACGATGGGACAATCCGATTCTTTGACAGCCCAGTGGATGCAGATGACTGGCTGGCCACCTTGCATTGAAGACCCATTCCCTAATCTAATGCACGTTTTTTTTTTTTTTTTAAACGCCTTTGTCTGATATACCCCACTAAGGCGTCCTATAAGTCCACTATACCTGATGCGCGGATCTTCCTTATTCTTGCTTAATTCATCCTACGAACTTTCGACAAATACTGGAGCAAACACGAATGCACTTTCTTTTTCGTACATCACGGGACACAGAGCGACTTAGTCATTACTAATGGGTTATATAGATTACCTTCAGGTGCTGGCACTGGCCACTTCCAAACCGGAAGTACCCTCCCCTATATAAGCCCCTCCCATCCGGGAGCACCTCAGTTTTTTGCCAGTGTCTAAGGTGTTGGCCAAATAGTAACATGTGTTTTCACTGGGCTTGCGTACAGGTTCTTTTGGGCCTTAGTAAGCTGTTCCGGATCCCACCAAAAAAGCTTCATAGCTAAACGGTCGGTACCCGGGCCTTGCAGCAGAAGAGCAAGGTTTTGCCTGTAATGCCTCTCTTAGGAGGGCTGGACCCTGGGATCCAGAGCTCTGGTCATACCCACGACCAAGATGTTGTCTGTGCAGGGTGCTATACAGGTCCAGGGGAGTGGAATCCTTGGGAACCCGGTCCCTGAAGGTTTAATTACAATGCCTGCCGTGATAGGTGAAGTTTGGGCTTCTGTGGACCAAACAAAGTCCTGCGGCGGGGATCAGGTAAGTGGGGGCCCCCAGGAACTTGGTTCTATTGGGGGACCCCCAAGCCTAATTTGTCTTTCTGTCTGTTACCTAACGGTATTCCCGCTAATATCTGTGTTTGCCTGTAACTACTGAAAATGTAAAATTTTAATAGTAGTCAAGAAAAAAAAAGGGAGACCGCGGTACCTGTGTTAAACCACTAGAGGCCGCTGTGGTCCATTTTTCTTGTCATGTGGATCTTTGGTTTTCTCAAGTCAAAAGATCCAGGCAGTTGGCAAGTTTCTCTGTGGGAATCCACTTCCTCTGCCCTGTTGCTGCGCTCATCCACCGCACAGGCCCTCCGGCAAAAAGGGCCCTGGCTCCTAGTCCCTGTTTGATTTTCGAAAAGGGCGCCAATGGCGCACGGGCGCGCGCGCGGGCGCGTGCACGCGCCTCCTATGAAAAAAAAGGGGCGGGGCGGGTAGATGACGCTCGATGCGCGCCACGGCGCTTCTGCGCATGTGCAGGCGTCCCAGCTTGTATAAAGACACAGTACAAGTGTCAGCTGGATGCAAACAGAGCTAGCAACAAACAGTGGCACACAGAGGCGGTTGATGCAGGCATCCCCATAGAAAGGCACTTTAGTGGACACCAGCTGGTATATAGCAGCAACTGTGTTAGACTATTACCAGCAAAATTGGTGTATGACGACGGGAATACCTCAGCTTTGTGCTTATAGGATATGTCGTCCAGACGCTCTGGAAATAGATCTTCCAAGAAGCGAAAGGGGTCTCCGTCGGGCTCTGAGGATTTTTGGGCATGCTGTACTGCGCCAATCTCCCCTGAAATTTCAGAGGTCAGTAGCCGTAGGAACCCCGCAGGAGTACCTGGTGCTGCGGCTGTCCCCAGTCCACCTGCTCCTGTATATATAACAGAGGAGGTTTTATCCTCAACTCTGGGAGGATTGGAAGAGAGATTAACAGCATTGATCGCTGCTTCCCTGTCACAGGAAAAGCACGTCCGATCTCCGTCTCCTCCTGCAGAGTGCCTGTTAGTGGAGGAACAGTCCCAGAGATCGACCTACCTGAAGGGGATCAGGTGAGGTTGATAAAGTTATAGAGGAATCAACAGTGGAAGAACCTTTCTCAGCATCTCAGGCTGAAAGATTATGGGTTCAGTCTCTGACTAACATGGTCCGAGCAGCATTTTAAATGCCTCTGGCGGAACCATCAACCACTACTGTCTCCTCGCTGGGGTCGCTGAAAGCTCCCCAGACTGTCTGTTCCTTCCCAATCCACCCTTTATTGGAAGGGTTTATTTACCAGGATTGGGAGCATCCTGTAAAATATTTACTCCCCCCAAGAGATTTCCAGTGATCTATCCCATGGAGGATAAGTTCATAAAAAAAAAAAAAAAAAAATGGAGGGTCCCTACAGTGGACACAGCCATCTCTTGTGTAAATAAATCACTGACATGTCCAGTAGATAATGTTCCAATGTTCAAGGACCCAATAGATAAAAAATTGGAGTCTTTACTAAAATCTGCTTTCTCTACAGCAAGCATGGTGACACAACCTGCAGTAGCAGCGATTGGAGTCTGCCAAGCAATGAAAGATCAGTTGAAACAAGTCTTAAGGGACTTACCAGATCAGCAGGCTCTTGCCCTAGCTGACCTACCTAGAGCCTTGTGTTGCGGTGGACGCCATAAATGATACAATCCAACAGGCATCCCGCTTTACGCTGTCTGTAGACATATGCGTAGGCTTCTATGGCTCAAAAACTGGTCTGCTGAAGCTCCCTGTAAGAAATTGCTGATTAGCTTCCCATTTCATGGAGAACGCTTATCTGGAGATGATCTGGACAAATATATCCAGAAAACTTCTGCCGGTAAAAGTACACTCTTGCCGGTTAAGAACAAGGGTAGAAGTCCTTCTTTTAAGAGGCCTACTTCTCCAGTCCCTGGCACATCGGCTGTGAAACAGTTTCGACGGCTTCCGCGGTCAAATCCAGGGGGCAGAAATCAGGGACAATCACAGGGTAACAAGAAACCCTGGGTCAAGAGAGGTACAAAACCTCCCCCTAAGTCATGAAGGGTTGCCCCCACTCAATCGGGTGAGGGGAAGACTTCAGTTGTTCACAGAGACCTGGCGGGACACCATCAGAGATGGGTGATCTCCGCAGTAAGTCTGGGATACAGGCTGGAGTTAAAAGACATTCCTCCTGCCTATTTTATAAGGTCAAACGTGCCAAGCGATCCCCAGAAGAGTGGATCCCTCCTTCTGGCACTAGAGCAACTATTGCCCCAAGGGTAATCATTAGGGTTGTCCCGATACCGATACTAGTATCGGTATCGGGACTGATACCGAGCATTTGCGCAAGTACTTGTACTCGCGCAAATGCTCCCGATGCTTCACCCGATACTTTTTTTTTTCTAGTGTAGTGTGGCTGGAGAGGGCGGGAGGAGTCAGTGGCTGGGGAGGGTGGGGGAGTGCGGGCGGAGTCTGGCTGGAGAGGGGGCGGGCAGAGTCTATGGAAGGAAAGTGTGGGCGGAGTCTGGCTGGAGAGGGCGGGCACAGTCGGTGGACGGATTTGGCGGGCAGAGAGCGAGTCCCTCACCTGGTAAGCTGGCAGGGGTGTAGGGCACAGCCGCATCGGGATCGGTGACCGGTGCTGTCACATTCGGTCGCCGTCAGCGGCTGAACGTCCCGACGCCCATCTTGGTACACCCTGCACTTGGCTGCAGTAAGAAGCAGCAGACATCTTGTTACACCCAGTCCGAGCTATATGGGCTGGGTGTAACAAGATGTCTGCTGCTGCTTACTGCAGCCGAGTGCAGGGTGTACCAAGATGGGCCTTGCAGCTTTTTGCAGTTTTTTTTTTTTTTTTTTTTCCCTGTGTCATTTTTTGCAGCATTTCAGTGCCAGCCACCTATCGGTGCCATCTATCAGTGCCCACACGTGCCACCTATCAGTGCCCACAAGTGCCACCTATCAGTGCCATCTACCAGTGCCACCTGATAGGTGGCACTTGTGGGCACTGATAGGTGGCACGTGTGGGCACTGATAGATGGCACTGGTAGCACTATCAGTGCAATCAGTGCCACCTATCAGTGCCACCTATCAGTGCCCACAAGTGCCATCTACCAGTGCCATCTATCAGTGCCCACAAGTGCCATCTATCAGTGCCACCTATTAGTGCCCATCAGCACCAGTCAGTGCCCATAAGTGCCGCCTATCAGTGCCAGCCACCTGTCAGTGCCACCTATCAGTCCCCATCTGTCAAACTGTCACATGACATTGAAAAAAAAGTATCGGTAATCGGTATCGGCGAGTACTTGGAAAAAAGTATCGGTACTTGTACTCGGTCCTAAAAAAGTGGTATCGGGACAACCCTAGTAATCATGAAGGTTCCCTTGGAAGAAAACGGGTTCGGGTTTTACTCGAACCTTGTCACAGTCCCCAAACCAAATGGGGACATGAGGCCCATATTAAATATAAAAGGGCTAAACAAGTTCCTACATATCAGGACTTTTTCGGATGGAGTCGATCTGATCGGTGGCCACCGCCCTACGAGGGCAGGAATGGTTAGCCTCGATCGACATAAGGGATGCTTATTTGCATATTCCCATCTGTCCGGCCCACCAGAAATTTCTACGCCTTGCAGTAGAAGGGCGCCATTTTCAGTTCAGAGCCTTACCTTTCGGTCTGGCCACAGCACCACGAGTGTTCACAAAAATCCTGGCCCTACGATTGGCCAAACTAGGAACACAAGGTGTAACGATAATGGCATATCTAGACGACTTGTTGCTGATAGACCACTCAGTGAAAAAAACTAGAAGTGGTCGTTCACAAGATAATCAAGTATCTGGAATCTCACGGTTGCATTATCAACCGAGACAAGTCAGCCCTAAAACCAGTCAAAAGCCTGGAATACTTGGGGGCTAAGACTGGATTCAAATCAGAGAAAGATTTTCTTACCTCCAGAGAAGGTGTCGTCTTTGAAAGATTTGACCCACTTAGTGGGTACAAAAAAGAAAAACCATCCATACGCCTGTGTATAAGGCTGCTGGGAAAAATGGTGGCTTCATTCGAAGCAGTACCCTACGGTCAATTCCATTCAAGGAACTTGCAGAGGGCCATACTGTCAGCCTGGAACAAAAAAGTTCAGGCTTTAGACTTACCAATGTCCCTGTCCCCTTCCGTTCGCAAGAGCCTCCATTGGTGGTTGGTACCAGAATCTGGAAAAAGGGAAACCCTTTAGTCCGGTTTCTTGGAAGGTGGTCACTACAGATGCCAGCCTCATAGGCTGGGGGGCAGTACTGGAGCAATGGTCTCTCCAGGGCAAGTGGTCAGAAGCAGAGAAGGCCCTGCCCACCAATCTCTTAGAGATACGAGCAGCCCGGTATGCCCTAGTAGCATGGACATCCAAACTCCAAGGGTCACCTGTCAGAATTCAATCAGACAATGCCACAGCAGTGGCATATATCAATCGCCAGGGTGGCACCAGGAGTCGTGCAGCCCAGAGGGAAGCGAATTGCATCCTGGAATGGGCAGAAAGGTATGTCACAGCCATATCCGCGGTTTTCATCCCAGGAGTGGAAAATTGGAGAGCGGACTTTTTAAGTCGCCAGCAATTATGCCCGGGGAATGGTCTCTTCACCCCGAGGTCTTACAGGCAATATGCCAGCGGTGGGGAACACCGGATGTAGATCTACTAGCATCCAGATTCAACGCAAAGGTGGACAGATTTGTGTCTCGCACAAAGGATCCCCTAGCTTGCGGTTCGGATGCCCTAGTGTTCCCTTGGGATCAGTTCAAGCTGATATATGCATTCCCACCGCGATTAATCCGCAGAATCAGGGTAGAAAAGAAACCAGTGATTCTGGTGGCTCCAGCGTGGCCCCGAAGGGCATGGTACGCGGAGATTGTAAAAATATCAGTGGGAAGTCCTTGGACCCTCCCACATCGTCCGGACCTGCTTTCGCAAGGACCGATATACTACCCTTCCTTACCAGCCCTAGGTTGACAGCCTGGCTATTGAAGCCCACATTCTAAAAAAGAGAGGGCTCTCTAATCCTGTGGTATCTACCATGATCAATGCCAGGAAGCCGGTATCCAGGCAGATCTATTATAGGATCTAGAAGGCGTACATCACGTGGTGTGAGGCCAGGAAATGGCATCCACGTAAGTACGTAATAGGTAGGATTCTGGACTTCCTACAGTGGGCTGTACATAGGAAGCTTGCCTTGAGTACTATCAAGGGTCAGACGGCCTTGTCAATATTTTTCAAAGGCCCTTGGCTTTGCATTCATTAGTCAAAGCTTTCATACAAGGAGTGATGCGTATTAGCCCTCCGGTTAGTATTCCCATATGTCCATGGGACTTAAACCTGGTTCTGTCGGTTCTACAGAAACAACCATTTGAACCATTGCGGCACATTTCCTTGGTTCTTTTCACCAGGAAATTGATTTTCTTAGTAGCCATTTGTTCGGCTAAAAGAGTATCGGAATTAGCCGCCTTGTCCTGTAAGGAGCCATATCTGGTTGTCCATAAGGACAGAGTAGTATTACGTCCTCATCCAGCCTTCTTCCTAAGGTGGTATCGAGGTTCCATTTGAACCAAGATGTGGTTCTTCCTTCCTTTTTCCCCAAACCTAGTTCGGTAGAGGAAAAGTTATTGCATTCTTTGGATGTAGTAAGAGCAGTTAAAGCTTATCTTAAAGCCACTGCTCAGATTCGTAGAACGGATACTTTGTTTGTTCTGCCGGAAGGCCCCAGAAAGGGTCAGGCAGCATCAAAAATCTACTTTAGCCAAGTGGATTCGACAGGTCATAATACAAGCCTATGGCTTGAAAAGGAGACCGCCTCCGTTCAAAGTTAGGGCGCACTCCACAAGAGCAGTTGGAACTTCATGGGCAGTGCCTCACCAAGCCTCCCTGGCTCAAGTCTGTAAGGCCACAACATGGTCCTTAGTACACACGTTTACTAGATTCTACCAGGTAGACGTTAGAAGTCAGGAGGATGTCGCCTTTGGGCGCAGTGTGTTGCAGGCCGCAAAAGAGCCTCATGCCTGATGGCGCCCAGCTTATGTATCCCTCCCCTCATTTGGCATTGCTTTGGGACGTCCCATTAGTAATGACTAAGTCGCTCTGTGTCCCGTGATGTACGAAAAAGAAAAAGGGATTTTTATAACAGCTTACCTGTAAAATCCTTTTCTTGGAGTACATCACGGGACACAGAGCTCCCACCCCTCTTTTTGGGACACTTATTGCTTTGCTACAAAACTGAGGTGCTCCCGGATGGGAGGGGCTTATATAGGGGAGGGTACTTCCGGTTTGGAAGTGGCCAGTGCCAGCACCTGAAGGTAATCTATATAACCCATTAGTAATGACTAAGTCGCTCTGTGTCCCGTGATGTACTCCAAGAAAAGGATTTTACAGGTAAGCTGTTATAAAAATCCCTTTTTTACACGTGACTTGCACTTAACCCTCTCGGTTTGGTGTTTTGGAAGACGAGATAGGCCTGGTGTTCTCCCATCTTTTGGGAGGTACCCCAATAGCTGGAGGAACTACAACCCCCCCCTCCGGATTGCTCAGCCCTTCTCGCTGTTTTGAACTACACGTCCCCCCCACCCTTTGCCCACTGTTCTGTCTAGCCACTGACTTTGTTGCCGCTGGTTTTTGGATCATTCTCCACCATCCCTCTGCTCCCTGTTCTTACAAGACGGAAGGGGCATCGTCCGTCGGCAAAGTGGGTGGACTGGCTCTAGTAGTGTAGTGCCCCCAGCTGAGGGGTTCACTAGCACCCTTTAGTTAAAGTTTTTTCTGGGTAAAAACTATTCCCAGACCTTTCCCCCCTGTTTGGAGGAAGGCTGGGATATAGTAGGATAGGCACCTGTGCCTGGGAAGTTTGATTAAGGAGTTAGTTATTCCTTGATCTTATGTTGTTTTTTATTTTATTTTATTTTTATGTTCTGTTTTGTGTTATGCTTAAGTACTGTCAGTATTTTCTGCACTGTGACCGGGATCTTGCTGCTCATGGGGTGCACCGGTACATGCCCTTTAGCGTTTCTTCTTAATTATTTCTCCCCACCGCCCGATGGCTAGTCAATTAGCTGACTCCTTCACCATCCTTTCCTGGAATGTCAGAGGTCTTAACTCAAAATTTAAGCGGGCCCTTCTATTCCAATACTTAAAATCTCACTCCCCCCAGCTTATTCTCCTCCAGGACACTCACCTCATGGGCAGTAAGATTTTGACTCTTAAAAAACCTTGGATACAGCGAGCGATACATGCCACGTACTCCACATACGCCAGGGGTGTGTCGGTCCTTATCCACAAGAATTTCCCCTGTGTCATTGAGGAGATCCGTACTGATCCCCAGGGGAAATTTGTGATAGTGGTGTTCACGTTATGGTCTATACGTTATATTGTTATCAATCTGTACATCCCTCCCCCGTTTTCATCCACATTACTATACGAGGTTCTAGAAAAGATTGCACCTTTCTGCCCGGGGAAGGTTCTGGTTATGGGTGACTTCAATGCCATTTTGTCGCCTGACCTGGATAGACCTACCCCGCCTAAGAAACAGTGTATGGACTTCTCTGCCTGGGCTCAGGCGGTGGGGCTGGTGGAGGTCTGGAGGTGGAAGCACCCTACCACAAGGGCTTATTCATGTTTTTCGGCATCCTATAAGACTGCGTCGCGGATAGATTTGGCCTTCTCCAACCCTGCACTGTTAGCGGACGTGTTGGAGACGTCCTATCTGCCTAGCGGGCTGTCTGATCACAGTCCCTTGGTGGTGGTGTTTCGCTCCCTGGCTTCACGGAGCGCAGCACTCTGGAGGTTGGACACACAATGGGTCTCTCATCCTGACATTACTGACAAACTGCCGCCCCTGCTGTCTGAGTTTTGGGAAAATAATAAGGAATCCTCTTCTCCCGACATTGTCTGGGATGCCTTTAAAGCTTTCACGAGGGGACAGTATATCTCTTCTATTGCCAGCATTAAAAAACAGCAATCGGCTGCCACTCTGGCGCTGCAGAAGACTGTTGACGACTACACCGCTACGTATGGCGATGACCCCACCCCTGTTCACTTTGATCTGCTGATGGCGGCTCAGAGGGAACTACAGTTACACCTGGCTGAGGTCACGCGACTTGATTCATATAGGGGTAGGCAGAGGGCCTTTGAACATGGTGATCGAAATGGCCGCCTGCTGGCCATGTTGGCACAACATGACCAACCCCTTACCCTTGTGTCTACCCTGCAGACCCCGGGGGCGGGACAGTGTCCTCCCCTTCTGATATCTTACAGACGTTCAACTCCTTCTATGGCACTTTGTATTCGTCCGGTCTGTCCTCAGATTTTCAGCCGGAGTCGCTGAACGGCTTGTTGGATCCGTTGGCGCTTGGCTGGCTCTCTGACCACGAAAGGGAGACTTTGGTCCAACCATTTACGGCCCTGGAGGTCATAAAGGCTATCCGGTCCTTCCCCCCCGGCAAGGCGCCGGGGCCGGATGGGCTCCCGATGGACTTTTATAAGACCCGTATGGAACTTTTAGCACCCCTGTTGGCACAATTATACACCATCTGTCTGGCAGACGGTGGTCTGCCTGGTTCTATGTACCATGCCTACTTGACATTGATATATAAGGCTCCCAAAGACCCCACTTCATGTGCTTCATATCGCCCTATTGCACTACTTAATTCCGACCTTAAAATCCTGACTAAGCTTCTGGCCCTTCGGTTGTATCCCATGCTACCCACAGTGATAGACCCAGACCAGACAGGTTTTATGCCCCGTAGGTCCACAGATGTCAATCTCAGACGGCTGTTCACTAACATACACGCCCACCACCTCAATATGGGATCCCGGGCAGTGGCCTCTCTAGACGTAGAAAAGGCCTTTGACACGGTCGAGTGGCCGTTTTTGTGGGAAACATTACGTAGGATGGGGTTTCCTCTGATATTTATCAAGTGGCTCCAGGTGATTTACAAATGCCCCACTTCCTCGGTGCGCTTGGGGGGTGGACTGTCTGTCCCCTTCAGGCTCACCAGGGGAACGAGACAGGGCTGCTCTCTCTCTCCAGCTTTGTTTGCCCTCGCTATTGAACCCGTGGCGGAGGCACTTCGCACCTCACCGCACATCAAGGGTCTCCGACTCGGGTTGCTGGAGGAGAGGGTTGCCCTGTACGCAGATGACATGCTGCTCTTCCTGAATGATGCCGGCCCATCCTTGCAGGGAGCGCTAAGTATTCTGAACGCCTTTGCTGAGGTCACCGGTCTTAGGGTAAATTGGTCTAAGTCCCTCCTATTCCCGATTGATCCGGCGGCCAGGCCCACTTCCCCTCCTGATAGCCCCCTCCTGTGGGTGGACTCCTTTAAGTACTTAGGGGTGCATGTCTCTGGTTCAGCCTCGGACTATATATCTTTAAATCTCACCCCAGTGCTTTTAGAGTCCCAGACGAAGCTTAAATCATGGAGTAACCTGCCCCTGTCATTATGGGGGCGGGTTAACCTCATAAAAATGAAGATTATTCCCAAACTAACGTATCTTTTCCACCACTCCCCACAATGGGTGCCCAAATCCTTTTTTAAGAAATTGAACCGCATTTTTTTCTTCCTTCCTATGGGGCCCCTCTACTCCCAGGTATCGACTGACGGCTTTAATGAGGCCTAGAACGCAGGGTGGCATGGCATTCCCGGACTGTTATAAGTATTACCTCTCTGCGCAGTTGGTGACAGCGGCGTGGTGGTTACAGCCACACAGGACGAACTCATCGACTGTGCTGGAAGCAGCAGTGGTCGGTTCGTTGGAAGCTCTTCAGTTGCTACTTTTTAGGGGCCCTCGTGCCCCCTATCCTCTGACCCCCTCTATGCTTGCCACCCTGCGGGCGTGGCGGACAGGATTAGCCATTGAGAAATGTAAACAGTCTGAAATCTCCCCCAATGCCCCTATCTGGCTGAACCCTAACTTATCCCAAATATACAAGATCCCCAACCCCTACGCGTGGACAAAATACGGTATAAAATTAGTGTCATGGGGATGATGTGTGGGAACTCCCTTTCAACACCCTCGTCTCCATGCGTGACAAATTAGTGCAATACAAGATTGTTCATAGGGCTTATTTCACCCCACACAGACTTCACAAGATGGATCCTTCACATTCCTCAGAGTGTTGGAGATGCGGCGCCTCACCGGGCGACTTCTCCCATATCTTCTGGCGATGTCCAGGGGTCCAGCAATACTGGGAAACGTTGCTTGATTTGGTTAATAGAGTTGCTTTAGTCGCTGTGCCTTTGACAATGGAGGTGTGCCTTTTGGGGCTCATTGAGACCATTGTACCATCCTCTGCCAAACGCATGCTAATTACCTTGCTGCTCTTCTATGCTCGCAAGAACATTGCTATGCAGTGGAAGAAGCCTGCCCCCCCCCCCTCTTTGATGCAATGGAAACGCTTAGTGAATATCAGCCTTCCTCTATAAAAGGATACATATGCTAATCGGGGATGCCCATTGAAGTATGACAAAGTCTGGCGCACTTGGTTAGCTGAGCCCGAAACGGCTTAGCGGGTTGGGGGTGACCCAGGTCATCGTGTCGAGGTCTTGCCTTGCTCCTACACGCTCCTTTTCTTCCGTTGACTTTTGGATATGTTTTTAATAGTTTGATTGTTTTTATCTTACTATTTGCCCTCCTAAATTCTACCTGGGCGGTATTGTTGTACCCTTCCATTGACATGCATTTTATCGCTGGGTTCACTATGCAAAATGTATTATTTTTCTGTACATGTTCTTCATCTGTACTGTAGGTGCTTAAGCTGTGTGTGTTGTATGTGTTTGAAAACTTCAATAAAAAATTATTATAAAAAAAAAAAAAAGTAGGGGATAGTTGGACAGATTGAGGTAGAGAGTTCCAGATGATGGGAAAGGCAGTGTAGAAGTCCTGGAGATGACCATGGGGCAAAGGAGCTTGAGAGCAGGAGGTCCTAGGAGGAGCGTAGAGTACGGTTTGGCCAATGTTTGGAGACAATAGCAAACTAAATGTTGTTCAGTTAAGAGTTTGGATGTAAATAAAATTAAAAATATTCACAAAGTAGAGTGTGGCATATTCATTAGGAAAACAAATGCTAGTAATGTGTTAAAAAAATAATTATATACATACACAGTGGGTACGGAAAGTATTCAGACCCCCTTACATTTTTCACTCTTTGTTATATTGCAGCCATTTGCTAAAATCATTCATATTTTTCCTCATTAATGTACACACAGTCCCCCCCATATTGACAGAAAAACACAGAATTGTTGACATTTTTGCAGATTTATTAAAAAAGAAAAACTGAAATATCACATGGTCCTAAGTATTCAGACCCTTTGCTGTGGCACTCATATATTTAACTCAGGTGCTGTCCATTTCTTCTGATGATCCTTGAGATGGTTCTACACCTTCATTTGAGTCCAGCTGTGTTTGATTATACTGATTGGACTTGATTAGGAAAGCCACACACCTGTCTATATAAGACCTTACAGCTCACAGTGCATGTCAGAGCAAATGAGAATCATGAGGTCAAAGGAACTGCCTAAAGAGCTCAGAGACAGAATTGTGGCAAGGCACAGATCTGGCCAAGGTTACAAAAAAAATTCTGCTGCACTTAAGGTTCCTAAGAGCACAGTGGCCTCCATAATCCTTAAATGGAAGACGTTTGGGACGACCAGAACCCTTCCTAGAGCTGGCCGTCCGGCCAAACTGAGCTATCGGGGGAGAAGAGCCTTGGTGAGAGAGGTAAAGAAGAACCCAAAGATCACTGTGGCTGAGCTCCATAGATGCAGTCGGGAGATGGGAGAAAGTTGTAGAAAGACAATCATCACTGCAGCCCTCCACCAGTCGGGGCTTTATGGCAGAGTGGCCCGATGGAAGCCTCTCCTCAGTGCAAGACACATGAAAGCCTGCACGGAGTTTGCTAATAAACACCTCTCACAAGATGGTGAGAAATAAGATTCTCTGATCTGATGAGACCAAGATAGAACTTTTTGGCCTTAATTCTAAGCGGTATGTGTGGAGAAAACCAGGCACTGCTCATCACCTGTCCAATATAGTCCCAACAGTGAAGCATGGTGGTGGCAGCATCATGCTGTGGGGGTGTTTTTCAGCTGCAGGGACAGGACGACTGGTTGCAATTGAGGGAAAGATGAATGCGGCCAAGTACAGGGATATCCTGGACGAAAACCTTCCCCAGAGTGCTCAGGACCTCAGACTGGGCCAAAAGTTTACCTTCCAACAAGACAATGACCCTAAGCACACAGCTAAAATAACGAAGGAGTGGCTTCACAACAACTCTGTGACTGTTCTTGATTGGTCCAGCCAGAGCTCTGACTTAAACCCAATTGAGCATCTCTGGAGAGACCTAAAAATGGCCATCCACCAACGTTTACCATCCAACCTGACAGAACTGGAGAGGATCTGCAAGGAGGAATGGCAGAGGATCCCCAAATCCAGGTGTGAAAAACTTGTTGCATCTTTCCCAAAAAGACTCATGGCTGTATTAGATCAAAAGGGTGTAAATACTAAATACTGAGCAAAGGGTCTGAATACTTAGGACCATGTGATATTTCAGTTTTTCTTTTTTAATAAATCTGCAAAAATGTCAACAATTCTGTGTTTTTCTGTCAATATGGGGAGCTGTGTGTACATTAATGATTTTAGCAAATGGCTGCAATATAACAAAGAGTGAAAAACTTAAGGGGGTCTGAATACTTTCCGTACCCACTGTGTGTGTGTGCGTGTGCGTGTGCGTGTGCGTGTGTGTGTGTGTGTGTGTGTGTGTGTGTGTGTATACATACTGTGAGGGGGTTAGCTCGGCAGCGGGTGTGTGTGACCCCCGGGATGGGCTCCCCACACAAAAATAGGCCCAGCAAACGGAGGTTGTGGTTTTCAAAATCAAAAAAAGGTGCGGTTTATTTTCTATTTACAGTGACAAAACACAGCATAGCCAAAAGAAACATAAACAAAATAAGTCCTGGTCAACTTGACCTCTGACTAAACATACAGGTTTCCTAACTAACAACTGGGATCAGCCTAGTGCTGTCCTAGTCCCTAAGTCCCTGGTTTAGTCAATGTCCAAACAAATAGCCACACAGGCTTTTTCTCACCGCACAGGGGTTCACTCTCCCTAGACAGTCCACACAGGTCTGGTTCCAGGCATGAGCAAACACCTAATGAATCTGGGAGTTCTTATAGAGGCCTAAATGAGCTGACAAGCTTCAGCTGGTCTCATCAACTCCCTGTCTGCACGACGCCCCACACTCTCCCTAGAGGTATGAGTCATCCATGAGCCCACTAGCCTCAGCTGGGCTTATACAACTCTCCACCTAGTTGTATAAGTCGGCGTAAAGCCTGAATCTGGGCGAAATATATCTACCCCCCTGGATGCAACCAGGTGACTTTACCTTCCTGCTGTCACATACCCCCCCCCCCTCTTGTTTTAACCTCGGGGTTGGAACACCAGCAATCAGGCATTCATGTACTCGAGACAAAGCATCCACATTCCCCATTTGAACGCCAGGGCGATGCTTTACTGTGAAGTTGAATTCCTGGAGGGCCAGGAACCACCTATTCACTCTTCTATTTGTTTCCTTGTTTTGAGCCATCCACTTTAACGGAGCGTGATCCGTAACCATGTCAAAGTGCCTACCTAGCAGGTAGTACCGAAGGGAATCTAGAGCCCACTTCACCGCTAAACACTCCTTTTCAACGGTGGCGTAATTTACCTCATGGGACTTCAACTTCCTGCTGAGGTAAATGACTGGGTGCTCTTCCCCGTTCCAGACCTGGGACAATACTGCTCCTAACCCCACATCTGACGCATCACTTTGTACGACAAAGTCTTTAGAGAAGTCGGGTGAGTACAACACTGGCTGGCTACATAAGGCTTGTTTCAAGAATTGGAATGCTGCCTCAGCCTCGGGGGTCCATTTAATCATGACCGACCCTTTCCCCTTCGTTAGGTTGGTTAGGGGCACAGCCTTAGAAGCAAAGTGGGGAATGAATCGCCGATAATACCCAGCGATTCCCAGAAAGGCTCGTACCTGCTTCTTGCTGTTGGGACGTGGCCAACTCTGGATGGCCTCGACTTTGTTGAGTTGGGGTTTTATTACTCCCCTCCCAATGGTGTACCCAAGATATTTGGCCTCCTCCTGCCCAATGGTACACTTCTTGGGGTTAGCCGTAAACCCCGCTTCCCGAACAGAGTCCAGGACTGCTTGCACTTTTGGCAGATGTGAGGCCCAATCTGTGCTATGGACAATTACGTCATCCAGGTAAGCCGCAGCATACTTCCGATGGGGCCTCAGCATCTGGTCCATTTTCCGCTGGAATGTGGCCGGCGCATTCTGTAACCCGAACGGCATTCTTTTATATTGGAACGCCCCGTCTGGGGTTACAAATGCGGTTTTCTCTTTGGCCAATTTGGCCAGGGGGATTTGCCAATACCCTTTTGTGAGGTCAAGAGTCGTCATGTATCGGGCTGTTCCCAGCCGGTCGATCAACTCATCTATACGTGGCATGGGGTAGGTGTCAAATTTTGTAACTTTGTTCAACTGACGAAAATCGTTACAAAATCGCCAGCTCCCATCCGGTTTAGGCACCAACACAATGGGACTAGACCAATCACTTTGGGACTCCTCTATCACCCCTAAGTTCAGCATTTTCTGTACTTCCTCCCGTATTGCCTCCCGTCGGGCCTCTGGGATCCGATAGGGTTTTAACTTCACCCTTTCACCGGGCGGGGTAATGATGTCATGCTCTACCCCAGATGTTTGTCCCGGCAGCTCAGAGAATACCTCCTTGTTGCGAAGCACAAACTCCTTAACCTCCTGTTGTTGGGGTTGTGACAAGGTGGCTGCTATTCCAACCTCAGGAATCACGCAACCAGTTTGAGCTGGTGACCAAGTGTCTGCGACTAGGGACTCTCTATCCCTCCAGGCTTTCAACAGATTAACGTGATAGATCTGTTCGGGCTTTCGCCTTCCTGGTTGTCTGACCTTGTAATTCACTTCGCTCACTTTTTCTATTATCTCGTAGGGGCCTTGCCATTTGGCAAGGAATTTACTTTCAACCGTAGGGACAAGTACCAGTATCCTATCCCCCGGGGAAAAGGTACGGGTCTTGGCTCCACGGTTGTACACTCTCTGCTGTGCTAACTGCGCTTGGGCCAAATGTTCCTTCACGATGGGCATTACCTGTGCAATTCGGTCTTGCATCAGGGCGACATGCTCAATCACACTCCTGTGGGGAGAACTCTCACTTTCCCAAGTTTCCTTGGCAACATCCAACAGCCCTCTTGGGTGTCTCCCATACAGTAACTCAAAGGGGGAGAATCCCGTAGAGGATTGGGGCACCTCCCTAATAGCAAACATCAGATAAGGAAGTAGACAGTCCCAATCCTTTCCATCTCTATCCACCACTTTCTTCAACATTTGTTTTAGGGTTTTGTTGAATCTTTCAACCAGCCCATCGGTTTGGGGGTGATACACAGATGTACGTAATTGCGTCACTTTGAACAATTTACACAGCTCCTTCATAACCCGGGACATAAAGGGTGTACCTTGGTCCGTAAGCAGTTCTTTACAAATACCCACCCGGCTAAACACAAGAGATAGCTCTTTGGCTATGGTTTTGGCCGAGGTATTTCGGAGAGGGATCGCTTCTGGATAACGGGTGGCATAGTCCATTATAACTAATATGTACTGGTGCCCCCTAGCGGACTTGATTATAGGACCTACCAAATCCATGGCGATCCTCTCAAACGGGACCTCAATGATGGGTAGAGGGACCAGCGGGCTACGGAAATGTGGCATCGGGGCCGACCTCTGACACACAGGGCAGGAGGAACAATAATTTTCTATGTCCTTCATCACCCCCGGCCAATAGAATCTCTGTAATACCCTCTCTCGGGTTTTCTCTGTCCCCAGATGACCTCCAAGAATGTGCCCATGGGCCAACTCCAACACCAACTTCCTGTAAGTTTTGGGCACCACAAGCTGCTCAACGGTTTCTTCTGCCCTTTTTGCCACCCGATACAGTAGGTCCTTCTCTACGCTGAAGTATGGGTAAGTGCAGGTATTATCTGGGTTCACTAACTCGCCATCTATTTTCACTACGGTTTCCCGTGCCTTTATTAGGGCGGGGTCTTTCAACTGTTCTGTGGCAAAGTTTTCCCTGTGAACCTCAAGATCAGAAAACTCCACAGACGGTAGGTTTTCGTCTGAGGAGGTGGGCTCCTCTCCAGTTTATTGAGTCGCCCCTGCCAATACTGATAAGGGAAATTCCGGAGAGTCCTCAACACTCTCAGGGGAGTTCTGGCTATCACATTCCTGGTACATAGGGGCACCAGTGGGGGGCTCAGGATCATCCCACAGTTCCTAGAACTTCGGAAAATCCCTTCCCACAATGGCGTCATGCGGTAACTGAGATACTAAGCCCACTGGATGAGAGAGGGTACCTTTGGGGGTCTCGAAACACACTGTAGTCACTGGATACTCTCGGGTGTCCCCATGCACACAAATAACAGCTACCTTGCTATTCCCAGAGACCTCTGTTTTAACTAACTCAGCCTTTATCAGGGTCACAAGGCTACCTGAATCCAGCAATACCACAACATTTCTACCATTAACACACATTTTGCATAAATGTTTCTCAGTTCCTCGAATGGCAGTGCATGCGACTGTCACACACAGCGACTGACGTCTGCCCGTCAGAAAGTCACACTGCATGGGTTCCTCCACAACCGGGCAATTGGCTGCAATATGTCCCGCTTGCCGGCAGCGGTAGCAAACGATCCTTCTTGCCGCCTCTTGAGCCGCTGATTTCCCAGGCTCTTCTTGCCAAACTTGGGGTAGAGCTCCCACCCTCTCACTCTCTCCACCCTCACCCCTTGGAATCCTCTTATCCGCCCCTGGGGATGGTCTGGTCTTAGGGTGGAAAGTCCGAGTGTCTCTGGAAGAGGCCGTCAGGTTCTCTGTAGCCAAGTATTTCTCCACACGATCCACAAGACCATCGGCCGTCTCTGGGTCTCCATGGCTTACCCACTTTTGGATGGCAGTAGGAAGAGCTCTCAAAAACCGATCCATTACAACACGTTCCACAATCTTTGGTGCGGACAAAGTCTCTGGCTGTAGCCACTTTCTGCTCAGGTGAATGAGATCATACATTTGCAGTGACGTCTCCAGCTTTCAAATTTAGGGGGGGCACATGGGGGGACAGGGACAAAAGTAGGGGGGCCAACTATAAAATGCAATTATAGATATAGATAGATAGATAGATATATATATATATATATATATATATATCTATCTATATCCTGGGGCCCTTTACTACGATCCCACAACGGGCCCTTTCACATGTTCTGCAGTGAGCTCCCTTCCTACTATACTGGGGCCCCACCAGGGTGGCAGAAAACAAGAGATATATGTCACCAGCACACCAAGAAAATATAAGGGTCCAAAGCAGTGGGAAAACTATCAGGGTTGCAAAGGTTGTCTTGCCACCGGGCCTTGGTGTTCTGCCACTGTGGGGTTCCCCAGCTGTCCTGTTATTGACAGAGCTGGTCTGGCATCTGTCTCCTTGGCACCGGCGGCAGTCTACTAGGACTTTGTGCTGGTGACATTATGCGTGCATGTAGGGGAAGGCTGGCACTATTGGTTATAGAGAGCCGAGCCCCCAGCTGGTCACCTAGCAGCAGTAATGCTGTATAACCTTCTCTGTTGACATGCTGATCGGGATGTGATCCTAGTGATGCTCCCAGTCAGATCTAATAAACACAGTATTTATTAGCATCAAGAGTACAACCACATTATATATATATATATATAATCAACCGTATGTTCAGCAGCCATGTGGGCTCTATGCCTGTAAAGTGTGGGCTTTGATCAATAAAATCACTGATATTTAACACTAGGATTTGACTAGGAGCATCATCTGGATTGCATCATGATCGGCATGTCAGAGAAGGCTCCACTGCTGCTAAGCAACCTGCAGGGAGCTCAACTGTCTACAACCAATAGAGATGGGCTCGGGTGTGTTTGAAATCCCACATGCCCGATCCCGCCAGGAAGCCGACACTCTACAGTGCTAATCACAGCCAGTGAGACATTTCCTCATCTGTGCAGCTGCGGACCGGGAAATGTCTCACTGCCTGTGATTAGCGCTGTGCAGTGTGGGATTCCTGGCAGGCACTGGCATGTGGAATTTTGAACATGCCCAGCCCATCCCTAACAACAAATTGTGCTGGCCCTCCTGTACATCAGCCCCATAAAGTAACCAGCACTGGGTTCCAATGTGCTGCCGCCGCTACCATGGAGACAGAGACCAGCGCTGTGAATAGCCGGTACAGGACAGCAACTCTGGTTGTTCCAGCACTGGTCCACACTGGGAGGATTCCCCCATCCACCTATAATGTGTAGATGGGGGAATTGGATAATTTCCTTTTTTTTTTCATTCAACTTAATAGTTGAATGAAAAAAAGTGATCAATGTATGGGCTGCCTAAGAGCCAAGACCAGCCATAGACAGTATAAATCTCAGCTGGTTCAGCACGAACTGGCTGAGATTCGAACCATTAATGAGCAGATTCTCTTATGATTATCACTAGTGGTTGCTATAGCCTAGTGATAATCACCGTTTGTCAGGAGAATACAATTGCTGGGCAGGAGGGATATTCCCCTGTCAGCACTGTCTGTGTTGATGGGGGAATTATGCAAGTTTCTTTCCTGCAATCTGTGGATGCAGGAAATACAATTTCACTGTATATTACCTGCCTAACTGAAAGTGAAAGTAAATTGTGAATGTCTTGAAAGAACAGGAGAGGGGGAGGGAGACAGATGGGGGAGAGAAGGGATGGAGATAATGCAGTTCAGTGATAACAGTGTACTGCAGTCTGCAGTGCACACACTTACCCAAGGGTAGAATCTCAGGCATCATTCACACACAGCCAGGAATGCTGCTGATTTTCATATTTCCCGCCCACACATCCCCTCGCTTCAGATACAGCACCCCGGGATAGTGTGGGCGGGACTGGAAGGAGGAGGAGGAGCTGTATTCCTCCCTGCTCGTATGTGAGGAGAGTGAGGGGGGGTGGCTGGACTCGCTGGGCTGTGAAAGAGTGTCATAGACTGACACTCGGCTCAGCTTGCAGTCACCACTCTCGGAATTTACAGGCTGGTTCTCCTGTCCTAAGGACGGGAGAAATCAGTCTGTTTTTTCAGTAACTGAGATGAAGGCTTGGGCCCCCCTCCCCCCTCCCACTGTGCTCGTGGAGTCCTTCCTGCAACTTGCTCTTCTCCGTGCCAATGAGGATGCAGGGAAATTAGCAGATTGGGCGGCTGTGGTTGTGTGAGCGCTCGCATTATGCAGTGTCAGCGAGCAGAGGGAGGGGGAGGAATCCCCCACAGGAGCTGACTGGGGACGCTCCCCCTCTCAGGAGAGACTATGTTACCCCAGCAGCAGCCCGAGCGAAAAAAAAAATGCAAAAAAAAATTTTTTTTTTTCTGGGGGGCACATGGTGGGGCACAGCATAATGTTGGGGGGGCTAGGGCCCCCTCTGGTCCCCCCCTAGGGACGCCATTGTACATTTGAGACCTGGGGGGTTTTCCAAGCTGGAAAGTCCAGTTATGCACACGCTGAGCCCGGACAGCCTGGGTGACACCCAGCCTTGCCAATATTTCAGCTTTTAGCATCACAGTCTTTTGCTTGGTCAGGCTCTAGGTCATAGTAAGCCTTCTGCGATTCACCAGTTAACAGAGGAGCCACCAGTCCAGCCCACTGCTCCTCAGGCCACTTTTCTCTTTCAGCAGTCCTTTCAAATGTGGTCAAAAATACCTCTGGATCATCCTCTCCAGTCATTTTTGTCAATAAACGACTCACCCCAAAGGACGCGGTATTAGTGGGACGGCTTTCCTCACTGGTCTGCGGACGTTGCTGCATTACTGCTTCCATTTGTTGTAGTCTCTGCTCTTGCTTCTGTAACAGGTCTATGAAGCGGGCCTCAGATTGCTGCTGGGCTTGTTGCTGAGCTTCCAGACTCTGTTGGTGAGCTTGCTGCTGGGCTGCAAGGCTCTGTTGATGAGTTTGCTGCTGGGCTGCGAAGTTCTGTTGTTGAGCTGCAAGGCTCTGTTGATGAGCTGCAAGGCTCTTTTGCAAACCTGCATTTGTCTGCTGTTGATTGGCATTTGCTAGAGCCAACTGCTTCAGTATCTCCTCCATGCTGGTTTAAAAAAAACTGCCACTGGTTCTCCACCAACTGTGAGGGGGTTAGCTCGGCAGCGGGTGTGTGTGTGACCCCCGCAGCGCCGGCCCAAGACATGGTGCTGCCTGGGACCAAGAATGAAATGCTGCCCCCCCCAAAAAAAAAAACACGCCCACCAAAACGCCCCCACATTCATTATTTTATATCATGATAAGTAAAATTTTATTTATCAGAAAAGCAGAGTTACATGCAACAGCACCATATGCAAAATTACATGACATACCATTACGTTCAAATCCAAACCACAAACTCCAGTGTTATTTTGTGTTTATCTCATGTTAATTGGTTACAACTATATTGTTGTGTATACACTATTGAGGTCCCTAACAGCCAATTGGGGTCCTCAATCACATTATTGCCCATTTGTGCCAGAGGGGATTGAGCCAAATTCTGGGGGTTGACAGGCAGAGTGCAGGCCCAAAACTAAACTAGCAGCTCCTACGGGGGCAGTGCTACAGTTAGATGACAGGCTAGTAAATTTTTGTCAAATGACAGTAATGACAAGCTCTTACCTGCTAACACAGTAACAAACACTGGAGTCGAAGACAGGCAGCAGGGTGCAGACAGACGATCCCCCCACAAATATACAGGAGATGGTCAGAGACTGTGTGCAGACAATGATACAGGAGATGGTCAGAGACTGTGTGCAGACAATGATACAGGAGATGGTCAGAGACTGTGTGCAGACAATGATACAGGAGATGGTCAGAGACTGTGTGCAGACAATGATACAGGAGATGGTCAGAGACTGTGTGCAGACAATGATACAGGAGATGGTCAGAGACTGTGTGCAGACAATGATACAGGAGATGGTCAGAGACTGTGTGCAGACAATGATACAGGAGATGGTCAGAGACTGTGTGCAGACAATGATACAGGAGATGGTCAGAGACTGTGTGCAGACAATGATACAGGAGATGGTCAGAGACTGTGTGCAGACAATGATACAGGAGATGGTCAGAGACTGTGTGCAGACAATGATACAGGAGATGGTCAGAGACTGTGTGCAGACAATGATACAGGAGATGGTCAGAGACAACACGGTAAACACTGGAGCCACAGAAAGACAGCAGGGTGCAGACAGGCGATCCTGCCACACACAGTAAGACTCTGCCACGCCAGTCGGCTCCCGCATCATTGGGTTTGATTGACAGCAGCGGGGCCAATGGCTGCGCTGCTATCAATCTATCCAATCAGGACCCGAGACACCGGCTGTGGAGCTGGTGTGCTCGTCCCCGTCGTGGGAAAAACCAGGCTCAGGTAAGTAAAAGGGAGGCTGCTGCATCACAGGAGGTTTTTTACCTTAATGCATAGAATGCATTAAGGTAAGAAACCTTGAGACCCCTTTCACACGCCCATAGCGTTGGCGGTAAAATATCGGCAAAACACCGCTATTTTACCGTCGGATTTGTGGCACATTTCACCCACTAGCGGGGCGCTTTTAACCCCCGCTAATGGCCGAGAAAGGGTTAAAATCGCCCGCAAGGAGTGGAGGAGTGGTGTATACAGCGCTCCTAAAGTGACCCAAAGATGCTGCTTGCAGGACTTTTTTTTAACATCCTGCAAGCGCAGCGCCCCAGTGTGAAAGCTTTTTAGCGCTAAAATGCCTATAATGCACCTCAGTGTTTTCATGCAGTTTTGTTAGACCCCTTTCACACTGGAGGCATTTTTCAGGCGCTTTTGGGCTTAAAATAGCGCCTGTAAAGCGCCTCCCCTGGAGTCCCAGTGTGAAAGCCTAAGTGCTTTCACACTGGGATGATGCGCTGGCAGGATGTTAAAAAAAAGTCCTGCAGGCTGCATCTATAGGGCGGTGGAGGAACGGTGTATACGCCCCACTAGAGGTCGAATAGCGCCGCTAAAACGACGGTAAAGCGCCGCTAAAACTAGCAGTGTTTTACCATCAATGCCCACCTGCCCCCGTGTGAAAGCAGCCTTAATGTTTTTTTTAAATTGTGTTTTTTGTGCTGTACATACAGGGCAGGCAATGGCATCCTGAGAAGAACATGTGCCATATGTCACCTCTACTGACAATGATCTATCCTGCACAGAGAGGGAGTTGAAACACAGCAGTAACCTTTTTTATGCCTGTTCCCATTAAAATTCATGACATGACCATTGCATCTTGATTAGAAACCAAGAAAACAATACAAATCATTTTATAGTTTGCATTTTTTTAACCACTTGCTTACTGGGCACATTCTTGTCTTCCTGCCCAGGCAAAATTTCAGCTTTCAGCACTGTCACGCTTTGAAAAACAATTGCGCGGTCGTGCCACGTAGCTCCCAAACAAAATTGACGTCCTTTTTTCCCCCACAAATAGAGCTTTCTTTTGGTGGTATTTGATCATTTCTGCGGTTTTTATTTTTTGCCCTATAAACAAAAAAAGAGCGTCAATTTTGAAAAAAACACAATATTTTTTACTTTTTGCTATAATAAATATCCCAATTTTTTTTTTTAAATATATATTTTTTTTCTCAGTTTAGGCCGATACGTATTTTTCTACATATTTTAGGTAAAAAAATATAAAAATAAGCGTATAATGATTGCTTTGCGCAAAAGTTATAGCACCTACAAAATAGGGGATGGAATTATGACATTTTTTTTATTACTTTTTTTTTTCCTAGTAATGGTGGCGATCTGCGATTTTTATTGTGACTGCGACATTATGGCGGACACATCGGACACTTTTGACACATTTTTGGGACCATTCACATTTATACAGCGAACAGTGCTATAAATATGCACTGATTACTGTATAAATGTGACTGGCAGGGAAGGGGTTAACACTAGGGGGCGAGGAAGGGGTTAAATGTGTTCCCTATTAGTGATTCTTACTGTGCGGGGAGGTGACTGACTGGGGGAGGAGACCGATGGTTGTCCCTATGTACAAGGGACACACCATCGGTCTCCTCTCCCTGACAGGACGTGGATCTGTGTGTGTTTTTACACACACAGATACACGTCCTTGGCTCTGTGACAGCAAATCGCGGGTACCTGGCGGACATCGCGACCGCCAGGCACGCGCATCGGCACCCGAGTGACACGGCGGGCACAGCTTTTCCCCGATGCGCGCCCACAGCGGCGCGCATCGCGGAAGTAAACAGGAGGACGTCCATGGACGCCCTCCCGGCAATTGAGCCCCGCGCCCGCGCTGTAGACGTCTTTTGTCTATAGCGTGGGCGCAAAGTGTTTAAAAGAATAAAGTTTTGCTTTAAATTACAGGGAAAACATGGGTACAATACACATTAAAAATCCCACATAACTCACCCTTTTTATCAGAGGCAGAGAGGCAGCCCAGGCTCAACTCACAAGGTCACTGTCCAGGGCACAGCCACAGCAGAATTCCTCCTACACTGAATCCCATTCCCAACCCTGTGGTGGATGAGGTGTGTGGGCGGAGCAATCTTGATTGGCGCGGAGGCTGAGCGCTGTGAATGCTGGGGCGGCCGCGGCCTCCTGACGTCACCGGTTGCTAGGCAACGGTCGGGACTCGGCAGACACAGTGCAGGAGAAAGCAGCATTAGCAGCTGCACCGCACAGGCATAGCGCACCGCGGCGCCGACCAGCATCCGCTCCGCTTCGCTCTGCTCTCTGCCCTGACTGAATGTCACACACTGACTGCCGCCCCCTCCTAAATGCCGCCTGGTACCACGGTCCCATTGGGTCCCATGGTAGGGCCGGCCCTGGACCCCCGGGATGGGCTCCCCACACAAAAACAGGCCCAGCAAACGGAGGTTGTGGTTTTCAAAATCAAAAAGGTGCGGTTTATTTTCTATTTACAGTGACAAAACACAGCATAGCCAAAAGAAACATAAACAAAATAAGTCCTGGTCAACTTGACCTCTGACTAAACATACAGGTTTCCTAACTAACAACTGGGATCAGCCTAGTGCTGTCCTAGTCCCTAAGTCCCTGGTTTAGTCAATGTCCAAACAAATAGCCACACAGGCTTTGTCTCACCGCACAGGGGTTCACTCTCCCTAGACAGTCCACACAGGTCTGGTTCCAGGCATGAGCAAACACCTAATGAATCTGGGAGTTCTTATAGAGGCCTAAATGAGCTGACAAGCTTCAGCTGGTCTCATCAACTCCCTGTCTGCACGACGCCCCACACTCTCCCTAGAGGTATGAGTCATCCATGAGCCCACTAGCCTCAGCTGGGCTTATACAACTCTCCACCTAGTTGTATAAGTCGGCGTAAAGCCTGAATCTGGGCGAAATATATCTACCCCCCTGGATGCAACCAGGTGACTTTACCTTCCTGCTGTCACAATACATATATATATATATATACACACACACACACACACACACACACACACACACTTGTGCTCATAAGTTTACATACCCTGGCAGAATTTATAATTTCTTGGCCATTTTTCAGAGAATATGAATGATAACACAAACTTTTCTTTTTCTCATGGTTAGTGTTTGGCTGAAGCCATTTATTATCATTCAACTGTGTTTACTCTTTTTAAATCATAATAACAACTGAAACTACCCAAATGACCCTGATCAAAAGTTTACATACCCTGGTGATTTTGATCTGATAACATGCACACAAGTTGACACAAAGGAGTTTGAATGGCTATTAAAGGTAACTATCCTCACCTGTGATCTGTTTGCTTGTAATTAGTGTATGTGTATAAAAGGTCAATGAGTTTCTTGACTCCTGACAGACCCTTGCATCTTTCATCCAGTGCTGCACTGACATTTCTGGATTCTGAGTCATGGGGAAAGCAAAAGAATTGTCAAAGGATCTGTGGGAAAAGGTAGTTGAACTGTATAAAACAGGAAAGGGATACATAAAAGATATCCAAGGAACTGAGAATGCCAATCAGCAGTGTTCAAACTCTAATCAGGAAGTGGAAAATGAGGGGTTCTGTTGAAACCAAACCACGGTCAGGTAGACCAACTAAAATTTAAGCCACATCTGCCAGGAAAATTGTTCGGGATGCAAAGAAAATCCCACAAATACCTTCAGGTGAAATACAGGACTCTCTGAAAACATGTGGTGTGGCTGTTTCAAGATGCACAATAAGGAGGCACTTGAAGAAAGATGGGCTGCATGGTCCAGTCGCCAGAAGAAAGCCATTACTACACAAATGCCACAAAGTATCCCGCTTACAATACACCAAACAGCACAGAGACAAGCCTCAAACCTTCTGGCACAAAGTCATTTGGAGTGATGTGATGAGACTAAAATTTTGCTTTTTGGCCACAACCATAAACACTTCATTTGGAGAGGAGACAACAAGGCCTATGATAAAAGGTACACCATTCCTACTGTGAAACACGGAGGTGGATCGCTGATGTTTTGGGGATGTGTGAGCTACAAAGGCACAGGAAATTTGGTCAAAATTGATGACAAGATGAATGCAGTATGTTATCAAACAATACTGGAGGAACATTTCCATTCATCAGCCAGGAAGCTGGGCATGGGACGTACTTGGATATTCCTGCATGACAATGATCCAAAACACAAGGCCAAGTAGACCCGTCATTGCAGAATAAAGTGAAGGTTCTGGAGTGGCCATCTCAGTCTCCTGACCTCAATATCATTGAGCCACTCTGGGGAGATCTCAAACATGCCGTTCATGCAAGAATTTACAGTAACTGGAGGCTTTTTGCCAAGAGGAATGGGCAGCTTTACTATCTGAGAAGATAAAGAGCCTCATCCACAAATACCACAAAAGACTTCAAGCTGTCAATGATGTTAATGGGGGCAATACACAGTATTAAGGACTGGGGGTATGTAAACTTTTGATCAGGGTCATTTGGGTAGTTTCTGTTGTTATTATGGATTTAAAAAGAGTAAACACAGTTGATTGATAATAAATGGCTTCAGCCAAACACTAACCATGAGTGGAAGAAAAGTTTTTGTGTTATCATTCATATTCTCTGAAAAATGGCCAAGAAATCATAAATTCTGCCAGGGTATGTAAACTTATGATCACAACGGTGTGTGTGTATGTATATATATATATATATATATATATATATATATATATATATATATATATATATAGAGAGAGAGAGAGAGAGAGAGAGAGAGAGAGAGAGAGAGAGAGAGAGAGAGAGAGAGAGAGAGAGAGAGAGAGAGAGAGAGAGAGAGAGAGAGAGAGAGAGAGAGAGAGAGAGAGAGAGAACTGCCCCCGTAGGAGCTGCTGGTTATATTTTTGGGTCTTGCCAGTACGACCGTATCCGTCATAGGGGTCCCATTGAAGAGTTTCTCACAGATGTCAGCACCACCACATAGTCTCTTTTCCAATGGTTTTATTAAACAAAATGTCATTTAGAGGGATGGAGGGTTGGGAGAGATTCAGGTACCTTGCTTGCGGATCACGGGTAATTCCTAAGCCAGAGGACAAACAGTTTTCCACTCTGGATCTAGCAACCACCGGATAGGCTTCTCTCATTGCGGTGCCACAGACTTGAAGAACAGGAACAGTCTCTGTCACAGACTTGAAGAATACACATACTCTAAGTACAGTCACACAGTACCAGTTTCTTTCAGCCGATCCGGCAATACTGTGAGGTAGATATGTAGGGTTGCGTCCTCCAATTGAGTCTCCAGGCTCTTCCTGAGGCACCAGCCTTTTTGCTTGGTCCTCTATGAAAAAAGTCCTCCCCTGGTTTCTTCAATTGCTCGGCTTCTTCCCGCAGGCAAGACAGCAAGGACCACCCCTGATCAGTAGGCCCCAGAAACTCCTGTGCCTACTTCCAGTAACAAGGCCTCAGGCCAGCCAGCCCCGAGGCAAGGAACTGCCACGACACACCTTAGGCCAGGAGGGCCATCAGGTCAGAGCTCCCCGGAAAACTGTATCTGTCCCTTAAGTACCCTCTCCCAGAATGCACAGCGGGGAGACCAATCCCACTGAGCTGCTTCTGGGCAAGAGGTACCCAATACATTCAGCCTGCTGCATTTCCAACCTTGACCTGTGGTGACAGCGACACCTACAGTCAAGTGGAAATAATGCTCAACACAACTGGACTGGAACAGAAACCAGCAATTTACACAATTCTTCTGAGCTAAACTACAGCTCAGACAACTAAATATACAACTAGCGCCTACCCAAAAGGAGCAGGGCGCTACACATATATATTAAAAAATCACTGAATTTGTTTAACGTTATGCTACTTCTAAGACTGAGGTGCACTGTTCCCAAAATTTATATTTCCCCAAGTGCATTGCATTGTCTTCATCAATGATAAAAAGAAATAACTAAGTAAGCATTTTAACAATAATTGAGCCACCTCTGGGATGGAGAGATAATATATAATTGTCTTAATTTTCCCCATAACAGAACAGTAGAAGAAACGTAGACAGTCATAATATTATGCCGGGAAAAGCACAAACAATGCACAAGTAACTAAAATTGACAATTGACTAAAATTGGCCATACACCAGTAGAATTTTATTCAAAAACTATCCTTCTCAGAGCAGTCGTTCAATTCTCTAATGCTAATGCTTAGTGGAGTCAAATCAAAGTTTGTTTTTAAAGGGGTTGTAAAGGTTCGGTTTTTATTTTCTAAATAGGTTCCTTTAAGCTAGTGCATTGTTGGTTCACTTACCTTTTCCTTAGATTTCCCTTCTAAATTTTTTTTTTCTTTGTCTGAATTTCTCACTTCCTGTTTCTCCTCACTGAGTCACCAGTCATCTCTATGACCGTCGGAGGCCCGGGCGCGATGTGATGAGGTCACGCCCGGGTTCTCAAAAGTAAACAAAGCCGCCATTGCGGCTAGTAAGCATGAGATCGGTGAAAAAAAATTCACGATCTCATGCTTTCCAGCCTGGAGGAGAGATGTGGGGGTCTTATTGACCCCGCATCTCTCCATAAAGAGGACCTGTCACACACATTCCTATTACAAGGGATGTTTACATTCCGTGTAATAGGAATAAAAGTGATGAAAAAAAAAAAAGTTTAAAAATAAAAATATTTTTTTTAAAAACGCCCCTGTCCCCAATAGTTTGCGCTCAGAAGCGAATGCACACACAAGTCCCGCCCACATATGTAAACGCCGTTCAAACCATATATGTGAGGTATCGCCGCGTGCGTTAGAGCGAGAGCAAGAATTCTAGCACTGGACCTCCTCTAACTCTAACCTGGTAACCTGTAAAAAATGTCAAAGCGTCGTCTATGGAGATTTTTAAGTAGCGAAGTTTGGCGCCATTCCATGAGTGTGCGCAATTTTAAAGCGTGACATGTTAGGTATCTATTTGCTCGGCGTAACATAAGCTTTCATATTTTATAAAAAAATTGGGCTAACTTTACTGTTTTGTTATTTTTTAATTCATGAAACAATTTTTTTTCCCCAAAAAAAAGCGTTTGAAAAATGATTGCTCAAATACAGCGCAAGAAAAAAAGCAACGACCGTCATTTTATTCCCTAGGGTGTCTGCTAAAAAAACATATATAATGTTTGGGGGTTCTGAGTAATTTTCTAGCAAAAGAATGATGATTTGTACATGTAGGAGAGAAGTGCCAGAATAGGCCCGGTATGGAAGTGGTATAAAAAGCCTTGTATTGAAAGGGTTAAAGTGATCCAGTTTCTTATCTAAACACCAGCCAATGGTCCCTTATCCCCTTAGCGCCAAGCGTGCGCACATATGCGGCCTGGGGGGTTATACCGGGATGATGCATGCAGCTGCATGCATCATCCCGGTACTGTTTTTTAGAGCGGGCGGTCGGGTTTCCAGGGATAACAACCGATGTGGCTAAAAGCCGCTCGGTTGTTATCCCGGAGGAGCGGGAGGGGACATCCTCCCCCTCTTGCCGCCGCTCTTATTTCACGCGGCCCTAAAATGCCAGGACAGTACAAATATCCCCCAAAATTACCCTTTTTGAAAATTAAAACAGTCCAAGAGGCATGGTGAGTTTTTAGAAGTTGTAATTTTTTTATCACAATTTTTTGTTGATTAGAACAAATTGTGCTTCTGCTCCGGGTGTGATGCTGCCTGATAGTACAGTTCCCTGTTGCCAGGGGGTGGCGCTGTCACTTCGGGCTCAGGTTGAACCACAGGAGGTATCGCAGCACTATTGGGTGTCCTCTCTTGGCAGCGGTGCGGTGGGCGTGGTCGATCCGCTGTGCTTGCTGGGAGGCGGTACTTAAGGGGCAGACGCCATCGGGCAGGTGGTTGGATTCCAGGGGATCCCTTGGTCCTAGAGGACGTGTGGCGCGTACCCCACCTTTGTGACCCTCATGGCCAGGGGGTGCGTGCGTGTGCTTCAGTCTCGGGCACCTTCAGCCCGAGGCTGCATCACTTTTTGGTAGGCCCGGCTTGGCTGGCTGGGGCCTACACCTTACGGAGGGATCCCAGGCTGCCACCGTTTGGGAGCCCAACTTTGGGAAAGGAGTCCAGGGGAGGATCGGTCCCGGCGGAGATAGCGACGGTACTGCTGTCTCGGGGAGAGGCCTGGAGACTAACCTAAAGAGGGATCCGCTACCTTTATTTGTGGAGGTTCAGGACAGTAATCATTCCTGTGGCAGAGGAATCCTCCTGAACACATCCTATCAAAAAGGAAGGAAAGTTTTAATCCGTGCTCCACTCCAGTTGCTAGTTCTGCTCTTAAAGAGACTATCCGGGTGAGCTATACCCACTCAGGCTTGAGTGGCGACGAAAGTGTTCTTTGAGTGTTGCGTGCCTGAACCTTCCCCTACTCTGTCGTTTCTACACTCCCTCTTCCAAGTTTTACCTCAAGAAAATAATAATACCTTGCTGTTTAGGGTTTACACATGTGTAGACATTGGCTTTATTACAAAGGGACTTTCGCCTAGACAACGGAGACCAGGGATCCACTCAGAGGTAATTCGCCGCAAGGCCCAAAATCGAACATCGCTTGCCTCTCCGTATATGGAGTTGGATACCAGGCAAGTAGCAGGTGTGCCTTACTGCAAATGGGTGAAGCGGAAGGGTCTGTGTGCTACACGAGTAACCCGGTTAACGAGCGTTTCGCAATACGAGCATTTTTTTTTTAAATCCTGACTCGGTTTGCAAGTGTTGTCTCGAAAAACGAGCAGGATTCAAGCCACAGCGGTGTGCAGTACCGCATTTGGCCAGAGGTGCGGGGGGCGCCGGAGCCGATCGGAAATACTCTGTTCCCGGGCATTTGCGAGGGCTTCGGAGTTCAGCCGAGCTGTTCCCGAGTATTTCCGAGGCTCTCCGGCGCCCCTATGGCCACATGCAGTATTGCATGTCATAGAAGTCAATGCGGAACAAATTATTTTCGTTTCCATTGACTTCAATGGGGAAACTCGCTTTGATATGCGAGTGCTTTGGATTACAAGCATTCTCCTGGAACGGATTATGCTCGTAATCCAAGGTTCCACTGTACATTTTTTCAAATTGTTCTGGCATCAGAAAATGCTGTTAAAAAGTTTAATTAGCTGGAAGTGTTGGTCTGTGTAAGGCAACCATGATTAAATATGGACAAGAATACAAAAACTTTGATGAAATAGGTTAAAATATTTATTGGCAACACAAATTTCAGTTCCTTCAATTATCTAACGCAGGGGTCTCCAAACTTTCTAAGTAAAGGGCCAGTTTACTGTCCTACAAGCTTTGGCGCAGACAGCGGGAGTAGAAATTTCCACCGGCATCAGTGGGCATAAACAACACCCCATCATTTGTTTCAATGGGAGGAAGTAGGCACCATTGTTGGTATCGATGGGAAGAATAGTGTCATTGACGGTGTCAGTGGGAGGACTGGGTTCCCATCATTGGAGTCTGTTGGTGGAATAGTGCCCCTAGATAAAAGGTGAGCAGAGGGCCACACCTGGACAGCAGTTTGGAGACCACTGATCTAAAGCAATGATTATTTGTGTTCACAACAATCACACATTCCACTCTATGGAAGACACGTTATACAGTATATAATGTGCATAGTTCCAGATATTGCATCTACAATGGTAGAAAACATTGACATGTTCAAAAATGAAGGATTAGCATACTTAGTATGGGCCAGAGCACAGAGACAGTGGTTTAAGGCATAAATATATCTGAGTAACAGAGTGCAATAAGGCCGATCCATGGGATACCAAACAAACAGGAACATACTAAAAAGGGAAAAAAAATGAAACATAGGGATTATGACAAGACAACATACATGCATGGAGCTGGGATTAGTACAGGATACTGTGTATATAGCTGGGATTAGCACAGGACACTGTGCATAAAATGAATTAAGTTGTGTGATCAGGTGACACAACACATTGGGAGGAGCCAATGACGTCATGCCGTAAGTGCACGGGCCGCCATTTTTTTGGAGGCTTTCCCTGCTGTAATGCCTGTAAACTGCTGTGCACCAGGATATGTGCTCAGGACACTGACTATAAAGCTGAGATTAGTACAGGGCACTGCGTATAGAGCTTGGATTAGTACAAGACACTGCGTATAGAGCTGGGATTAGCACAGGACACTGTGCATTGAGATGGGATGAATGCAGAACACTGCCTATAAAAGTTGGGATTAGTACAGGACACTGTGCATAGAGCCGAGATTAGTGCAGGACACCGTGCATAGAGCTGAGATTAGTGCAGGACACCGTGCATAGAGCTGAGATTAGTGCAGGACACCGTGCATAGAGCTGAGATTAGTGCAGGACACCGTGCATAGAGCTGAGATTAGTGCAGGACACCGTGCATAGAGCTGAGATTAGTGCAGGACACCGTGCATAGAGCTGAGATTAGTGCAGGACACCGTGCATAGAGCTGAGATTAAAACAGGACACCGTGCATAGAGCTGAGATTAGTGCAGGACACCATGCATAGAGCTGAGATTAGTGCAGGACACCATGCATAGAGCTGAGATTAGTGCAGGACACCATGCATAGAGCTGAGATTAGTGCAGATCACTGTGTATAGGGCTGAGATTAGTAGAGGTCACTGCATAAAATTAAATAAAGTCACGTGATCAGGTGAGACAATGCATTGGGAGGAGCCAATGACGTCATGCCATAGGTGTACAGCCCGCCATTTTGTTGGAGGTTTTCCTTGCTGTAGTGCTTGTAAACTGCTGTGCACCAGGATATATGCACAGGACACTGCTCATAGAGCCAGGGTTAGCACAGGACACTTTGTATAGACCTGGGATTAGTACAAGTCGACTATTATGTTAAACCAAGATTAAGACAAGTAATTGGACATATAGAAAGTTTAGTAAAAAGGTCAGTCTGAGTAGAGCTGGGATTACCAGAGAACAGCATGCACAGCTCTGGTATTAGAGCTGGAATCTGTACAAAGAGCTGGGATTAGTACAGGACACTGTGTATAGAGCTGGGATTAGTATAGGACACTGTGTATAGAGCTGGGATTAGTACAGGACACTGTGTATAGAGCTGGGATTAGTACAGGACACTGTGTATAGAGCTGGGATTAGTACAGGACACTGTGTATAGAGCTGGGATTAGTACAGGACACTGCGCATAGACCTGGGATTAGTATAGGACACTGTGTATAGAGCTGGGATTAGTATAGGACACTGCGCATAGAGCCAGGGTTAATACCGGACAATTTGTATAGAACTAGAACTAGTACAGAACAACTATTATTTTAAACCAAGATTAAGACAATTAATTGGACATATAGAAAAGTTTAGTAAAAAGGTCAGTCTGAGCAGAGGTGGGATTACTGGAGGATAGCATGCACCGTTTGGTAATAGAACAGGAATCTGTACATGGAGCTTGGATTGAAACCGTATGGTATTTTCTACCAGAGTAAGCGCTGGAATGTTTTGTATGTAGTGGGGATTGCATCAATGTATGTCTTCTGCACAAAAGCCCGTCAAGTTCTGAGATGACACATGAGTGTTGGTTCTTGGTAGTGCTCATTAGTCCTGGAAAACAGTCAGGATTTTTGTATTTTTCGGATTCTCGGTACAGTCCTTCCAACAGGGTCACGTCCAGACTTCAGTTGGGATAACGCCCTCCTTGCTGTTTAATGGAGGTAACAAGTTCTCCTCAGAAAGAAAGTGCAATGGGAACTCCACCAAATGACCTTTCACCCGCGTTAACATTACCCTTGAGAGCTGGGGGTTTGTGTTGGCAAGGCTGGGCACGGCTGTATAGGCCTGGCGTACACGGTGACTCGGCACGGCATTGGTTGGAAGACAACGAAACACCTTTGAGAGTGGACAAACACAGAATTAAGGTAATATGGACAGTGGTCATCCATGAGGAGTTTTCCTGTTCACTACAGATGATCTAACCTGCATTTATACATCCTCAACTCCAATTTTCTAGACGTAACTCATGCCATTGAAGGGTTACTTCAACCAAAAGTGATATTTCATTCAGAGGTTGAGTTTTGTGGGTTTCTCATATACCCTGAAGACTCCAGTGGTGAGAACTCCCCCTCCAATGCTTCTAAGCTATGATCTTCTCCATCATGGACTTTTTGGATATCCCTTCCCACAACAGAATTGCCCATAATATGAAACAAATAATAAACCCACCATGGAAAGTGGGAGCCCCGCATAAGGGGCACAGCATGTGTGCAGACCCAGGAATCCAACACAGAGATGGTGGGAGCCACTTATATTGCACACAGTAGGTGTTTAGACCTGAGAACTTATCACTAAAGATGGTGGGGATCCCTCATAATGGGGACAACAGGTGTGAAGACCCAGGAGCTCAGCACAGAAATCTCACCAGAAGAGTCCATGAGAGATAATTAGGGCCTACTCACACCTCTGCATTTTTCATGCGTTGGGGTATGCACTATTCATGTAGAAGCTTTCAACCCAACTATTACTATATTATTATATGTGGTATCACCCCAATAATGCACATACCTGGTCATAAAGGGCTGCGTTATTTAGTGCCGCCTGATTCCAGATTTCATTGAAGAACTGATCGGAAACTGGATCGGACACATCCAGACATGGAGGCTTTAGAGCACCAAGAATTGTACTGTAAAGGAAAATAGACACATTGAGATGTGCACAATGCATTTTATGCAGTGTACAATTATGGCTATGTACCCTGTTTTAGTTTGGGACCCCAGGTATAATTGTTCTGGTGCCTCAAGTGTCAGTGTGTCATTGTTCTGGCACCCCAAGTGTCAGTGTGTCATTGTTCTGGCACCCCAAATGTCAGTGTGTGTCATTGTTCTGGCACCCCAAATGTCATTGTTCTGGGTCCACAAATGTCATTGTGTCATTGTTCTGGGCCCCCAAATGAGAGTGTGTTATTGTTCTGGGATCCCTCAGGTGTCAGTGTGTCATTGTTCCAGGATCCCAAGTCTTAGGGTCCCAATATGACACACCAAGTGCGTCATTGTTCTGGGATCCCCAAATGTCATTATTCTGGGCCCCCAAATGTCAGGGTTTTATTTTTCTGGGACCCCAAGTGCTGGTATGCTATTGATCTGGGGCACCCAGATGTCAGTGTGTTATTGTTCTGGGATCCCCCAAGTGCCAGTGCATCATTTCTCTGGGATCCCCCAAGTGCCAGTGTGTCATTGTTCCAGCACCCCAAGTCTTAGGGTCCCAATACAAAGACACACTAAAGCCCCATACACACGGTCGGACTTTTGGCCAACAAACTTCATTTTGAGCAAGTTGGACCAACAATCCGACCGTGTGTACGCTCCATCGGACAAACTTTTTTTGCTTTTTTCTTGTTTTCATCGGACAAAAGTTGGGTCTGCAAACGGACAAACTTTTGCCCAACAAAAGTCAGATGGAGCAAAGTCCGACCGTGTGTACAGAAAACCATCGGACTTTTGTCCGATGGACAAAACAACTAATGTTAAAATCAACCAACAATAGCAGAAGTTGACCAAAGGGTGGCGGTAAAGAGCAGAAAAAACATTTGATGCTGCAAAAAGTTTGGGGAAAGTTTGCAGAAAAGTCCGAGTGTGTGTATGCTATGGGTGTTCCCGACCAACTCCGTTCGGACGGAAAAGTCAGATGGAAGTCCGACCGTGTGTACGAGGCTTAAGTGTCAGTGTGTCATTGTTCTGGGATCCCCTAAATGTCATTGTTATGGGACCCCAAGTGCTAGTATGTCATTGATCTGGGGCACCCAAAGATCAGTGCGTCATTGTTCAGGGAAGTGTTGGTGTGTCATTGTTCCAGGACCCCAAGTCTTAGTGCGTCATTGTTCTGGGATTCCAATGGTCAGTGTATCATTGTTCTGGGATCCCTCAAGTGTCAGTGTGTCATTGTTCCATGACCCAAAGTCTTAGGGTCCCAATACAATGACACTAAGCGTCAGTGCGCCATTGTTCTGGGATTCACCAAGTGTCAGTGTGTCATTGTTCTGGAACTCCGAATGTCAGTACATCATTGTTCTGGGATCCCCCAAGCTTCAGTGTGTCATTGTTCTGGAACCCCCACTGTCAGTGTGTCATTGTTCCAGGACCCCAGAGTGTCAGTGTGTCATTGTTCTGGAACCCCCACTGTCAGTGTGTCATTGTTCCAGGATCCCAGAGTGTCAGTAGGTCAGTGTTCCAGGACCCCAGAGTGTCAGTGTGTCAGTGTTCCAGGACCCCCAAATGTCAGTGTGTCATTGTTCCAGGACCCCTAAGTGTCAGTGCGTCATTGTTCCAGGACCCCCCAAGTGTCAGTGCGTCATTGTTCCAGGACCCCAGAGTGTCTGTGTGTCATTGTTCCAGGACCCCAGAGTGTCAGTGCGTCATTGTTCCAGGACCCCAGAGTGTCAGTGCGTCATTGTTCCAGGACCCCAGAGTGTCAGTGCGTCATTGTTCCAGGACCCCAAAGTGTCAGTTTGTGAGGCTCACATGGTAGATACAAAAGTTTGAATAGTTAGCAGCAGCATCAGAGATGTCCAACTCAACTCACTTGAAACAATCCATCCGGAGGCTTAAAGCAAATTTTCCAGCCTGGTACACTTTGCCGTTCATTGTGGAGTTCACAAATTCTGTATCTTCCACAAACACAGCCAGCTCGCTGTCCCTCTTCCCCAGCAAGCTCCTGTCATTGATGTTGGCCGAACCTTCATGAGAAAACAGAATGTATTTGGTCTCGCTTCACACAGGCTCACACCATACAAACCCCAAGCAAGACTTATTGAGATCCCTGAAAGCTGAACTGTCAGCGAGAGGTAGAGAAATCATCACATTCTCAGGTCTGTTTTCTAAACTGTGGTCAAATAAGCTAATTTATTATCAGCAGTGTCAGCCAATAAGGCTGTGATGTCAGTCCAACACAGGCAACATGCTTGCAGGCGGGCACAGCACAAATATAACTTCACCGTTGCACTACTCCAACAAACAACCAACAGTCAGGAAGGTAATACCACTGCAATCCTAAATTGTTACAAAGAAAGTGGTGTCACCCCTCCTGGCAGCGCGTTGTGGCAGGAATATGTCAAACACACAAGTGGATAGAGATACCTACCAATGATGACCATTCTGTCGTCAACAATAAGCATCTTGCTGTGTATGTAAATGAGCTCAGTTACTAGGGAGCCATCAGGCATGTCGCCGTGCGTCCGCAGACTGCAAACTGAGAGGTACTGCCGCCAGCATTCACCCACTGCAAAAAGGAGAAGATAAAAACACCAAATACAAAAAAAAATGCCAACAAATGTCCCAAACCCTCCATGACATCCAGACCCTCCAATACTTACTCTCCTCCTTAAGCTGAGAGATGATCGAATTCTCCCCACGGCAAATAGAACTGGAAAAGAAATGACTTACAATTACTAATTTAGTCATCTTTTTATGACAATGTAACATTTTTTTATATTTTTTTTAGAACAAAATGGCTTCCTTCAAAGCCGCCATGATGGCTCCAGCCAGACAGGCCTACAGTAAGGCTGAAAACCCGATTAATAATCAGGATAGCGGTATTACCTGTATGTGAAGTGCAAAATGGCCTGGATGGAGTTTCCTCCTCCCATGTCAATGTTCCCCTCAAAGCCCGGTAATAGGGGGATGACGATAAAGACTCGGAATGTGGCGTTGTCTCTGCAAAGAAGGATCACTCATCAGCGGGCAGCCTGACTCTCATTTCAGTTCATACATGTGTAAGCATGCAAATCCACATTGACAGAAAAAACAATCGTTATTGCCACTTGGGTCTTTTTAAACTTCTAAGGCTATAGACGGTAAATCCCAAGGGGTACACCATGCACCACATTGCCCATAATAGTTGAAAAATGCCACACAAAATATGTGAGGGAAAGGCAGAGGGGCCCACCCAGTGCCAATGCGCCCATCAGAAAGGAGGTAACTTATGGAGGACAGAGGACCCAGCACAGATGCCAAAATAATATCCAATAAGCAGGGAAGGAAAAAACACAAAGAGGACTGCCTGGGCACCAAACCGAGATGGAGGGCTTTACAATCAGATGTCCCGACGAGTGCTCATCCCTTAAAAACATTCTCCTGATGAAGCATAATTTGTGAAACATGTTGAGAATTCACATCCTTGTAAACGAAGCCTAAAACAGTTTTTTTTTAATTCAAAAACAGTAAAAATTATCAGTACAAAAAAAAAAAAAATAATCCATCAACTCATGTAGAGGGAACGACTGAGTTTGGTTAGAGCCATTCCCATCTCTTTCGCAAGCTCAAAATGGATTGAAACATTGTTGTTTCTAGACATGTGCACTGCCGAAAAATTTGTTTCTTTAGTTTTGCTTTTTTTGGAAATTCGGAATTCCGAATCTCCGAATTTCCCCAAAAAAACGAATACAACGAAAAAACCCCCAAAATGTTTCTAATTTCCGAAAAAAGCAAAAAAACGAATTTCCGAATTTCGGAAATTCAAAAAATTCGGAAATTCAACTTTCCAAATTTTGCCATTTCGGAAATTCAGAATTTTGGAAATTCGAAGATTTCGGAAATTCGAAGATTTCGGAAATCCGAAAATTGAAAAATTCTGAAATTCTGAAATTTCGTAATTAACGAATTTCTCCAAATTCGTGAAAAACAAATTAGAAACTTAACGAATTGCACATGTCTAGTTGTTTCTCTGAACAATTGTTGACAAAGCCAATCTCTCCTAAACTCTACTGCTCCAAGTGGCTTCCATGCGTCCACTGGCTGTGGGTGACAGACATATCATGGGATTTGTTTCTACCCTCCAACCTTGAACAAAGGTCCAGGTCAAACATCATTGTGGTTTATCTTTAGGTTTTTATAAACTTTACTGACACCACTACATGGCCATTCTTGCACCTAGGAGGTCCCCTCCAAATCAGTGTCATGTCCAGCAGGTGTAATGGTTCAAGAATGGTCACGTAGAGGTGTCAAAGTTTGTGGCCTGGACTTTTGTTTGTTCATGAGATGACTAGGGTCTTATTCTAGAACTGCCATTTTAATTTTTTTTTTTTAACTATAACAGCCGATTTATGCATTTTAAGAAGAAATTGGCTGCGGATCGTGATCTTTTTTGGATTTTTTTTACTTTTTTTTGGGATTGAATTTGACGTTTTTTTGGCCAGATGGGATGGTGAACTTTACAGGAAATGTCCCAAGGTACATATGCTACTTTCCTTTGGAACAGTGCATATTCGCATTTCAAACAGAGACCTATAAAAGCACAATTTCAGTCAAGTTTTTATTTTTTTTGGACAGAGAGGGAGAAGTTGTGGAGCACCTGCCAGGTTTTTTTTCACCATTCCTGGTAGGAATGTCACCTGGAAAGTTAGGAAAATCTCCCCATTGAGGCTACATGAAAAAAGACCATCTAGTTCAACCAAAAAAAAATAAAAAATATATATTAAAAAAAAATCATTCAATCCTATATACACAACCCTTCACACACAGTTGATCCAGAAGAAGGCAAAAACCCCAATAAAGCATGATCCAATTTTTCTACAGCAGGGGAAAAAATTATTTCCTGATCCCCGGGGGGCAATTGGAAACACTGTCGAGAGAAAATCTACGGGAAAAACGAGGAACGGCTTGGTCCCCTACACACGGCCGGTTTTCATGACATTTTTTCTTTTGCTCGAGAAAAACGACCATGTGTATGTAGGCTCCCTGGCAGTGTTTCCCTATGGGAAAACTGCCGCGGAAAAAAATGCAGTGAATCACGACGAGAAAAATTAGAGCATGTTCTAATTTTTCTCGTCGTGATTCTTGCAGTTTTTCTTGTCGTGAAAAATGCTGGAAAGCCTACACACGGGCGTTTTTCTGGTCAAAGAGAAAAAATGAAATTTTTTCCCGACGAGAAAAATGGTCGTGTGTACGCAGCATAACTGTGAAGAAACCTTTCCGTATTTGTCACCACAACTTCCTGACTTCTCATCCTCAGGAGCATCCTGGTTGGGTCTTTCATCGATCAGCTGTTTTAGCTGGTTCTGAAGCCTCTAGCGCTCAACAAACAGTTGGACATTCTTCAGAAATCCATGGTGGACATTAGATTCCAGTACAGGCATTGTTGAAGGCCAACTACAAAGAAAGTGATGGGTAACCAAAAGGTGGCCAAACCACATCTCCACCGGGTTTTAGCCTCATCTGCTCAGTGACAACATTGATGATTGGTTGAGGAACCGCGGTGGATTAGTAGTGGGAAGGTGTAGAGGACTATAAACTTCCTGTACCTCTGTAGTCTAGTTGCAATTGCACAAAAATGAACAGACACCCCCCGTGCTCAGAGGACTTCTCCATAGCCCATAATTCTGCAGACAGTGAAAGTCAATAGGAATTCTTCAACTGGAATGCTCAGCCAGTACAGCTTGCCTCAGATAGGAGAATTTAGTAGACAACTGTAGGAAAAAAAAAAAAACACAGGAGGGCCCAAACACCTACTGCATTACCAAAATATGTATTAATACAAAAAGAAGCCGATTGCATACTCACAAAAGGTAAGAAAATGTAAGCATTGTATCACAACGGTAACAGAATAAGTTTTGGTGAAGTGTCACCCAATCCAATGTACAACAAGGTCGGAAATAATGCAATTCGGGGGCTAGCTCTGAGGAAGGGGGTGTGTCCCCCGAAACGCACCACAACAATGTCAGCAAAGCTAACAGGTTTCTGGGGATACACCCCCTTTTTCAGAGCTAGCTGGATCACTGGATCTGGTACCGATGTGATACAATGTTTATATTTTCTCATTTTTTGTGAGTATGCATTCGGCTTCTTTGTTTATTATTCAATCTTATGGTAATGCACTGGGCTTTTGTTTTTTCCTACAAATGTCTGCTAGATTCCCGTACCTCTCTGCTGAATGCAACACTATCAGCTTTGCTCAGTAAGTTACTATCTTATTCACTCACTTGTGCGCTCGGCTTATCCTCTTAACGATGGCTTCAGCGATTGAGTTCTGTGTTGTCCTTCCACCCGTACAGCTGATGAAGAACTGATTCTAGAAGAAAACCATAAAGGTAGGAATATTAGACAGTAGGTACTCAACTTTGCTGCTGTGCTTAGCTTTGGGCACCTCTGGGTCACATGGTCTGTGGATACAACATTGGTGTGAGCTGGGACTTCTCAGAGATAAAATGGAGAGGGTAGATCTCTGGAATGCATGGACACTACTTAGCCAGGGCAAGAGGAGACAGTGGAATGCTTTATTAAAGGCTTCCTGCATTAGTTAAATACCATGTCCTGAAGAGTTGCAGACCACCTTAGGGTCATACTAATACCAGTAAAGCCAGTTTCACATTGGGTGTGGGGGGGGGGGGGGGTTGGGTCCCTGTCTTTTTTTAACCACTTGGTAACTGGGCACTTAAACCCCCCTCCTGCCCAGACCAATTTTCAGCGCTGACTGACAAATGCGCGGTCATACAACACTGTACCCAAATGAAATAGAGCTTTCTTTTGGTGGTATTTGCTCACCTCTGCGGTTTTTATTTTTTGTTAATTTTTTTTAAAAAGACCACATTTTTAAATTTTACTTTTTTTATATTTTGTTATAAATTTTTTGCAGGTAATTTTTCTTCTTCATTGATGTGCACTGGTGGGCACGATAAGCTGCACTGATGGGCACCGATAGGCGGCACTGGTGGGCACCGATAGGCGGCACTGGTGGGCACCGATAGGCGGCACTGGTGGGCACAGAGAGGTGGCAGCAATGGGCACTGATGGGTGGCAGCAATGGGCACTGATGGGTGGCAGCAATGGGCACTGATCAGCACTGGTAAGTTACATGGATAGGCAGCACTGATGAGGCACTGATTGGCACCACTGGTGGGCATTGATAGGTGGCACTCGTGGGCACTAGCAGGTGGCACTGGCAGGCAGTAATGGTGGGCACAGATAAGGCAGATGTGCCTCTTCCTCTTCGGGACCGATGTCCCTTGCACATAACTTGGTGATCAGCTTTTTTTTCTCCTCACGCTGTAAGTAAAAAAGGATTACCAAGCTTTTGTTTACATCACTTGATCAGCTGTCATTGGCTGACAGCTGATCACGTGGTAAGGGGCAGGGATCGGCCCCTTACTCAGATCTGTGATCACCCGAGTCTGTGACTCGGTGATCACAGTGCGTGCTGTGCGCGAGCGCGCTGGGAGCGTGTGAGGGGGAGGACGTCTATTGACGGCCTCCCGGCAAAGCAGATCCGCGCTGTAGCCGTCATTTGGCTATAGCGCGGATCTCAAGTGGTTAAAGTATTTACATTTAATATGGACATGGAGTTGCCAGGCCCTTCTCTCCTCTACTATTGTCTAGGTGCTGTTCGGACAACACAGCAGCCAGAGCACCCTATGGTGGACTTCACTTTCCATCCAGTAGGCTTCCTTTGTGAGAGCGCTGCAATCTCTTGTCTGCATTTTGTCTTTTTTGTGGTCGGGTAAACAGTACAATGAGTGTCGTCATCTCACCTCTATGTAGACGTAGTGTTCAGCATTGGATATACAGTGCACGTAGGCGTTGTGAATGGAACATTCGTTACATCCCACCGACCAGCAATCAACCGACCGCAACAACTGCAACGAGAAGGACATGGAGGTCACTCTGCAGAGTAATGTACCAAATCTCCTGAACACACATTCATGTACACTGACACCGTGTGCAATAATCCAAAGCAATGTGAAATTTTAATATCCATAAGCCTCAATTCACAAAATCATTTTATTAAAAGATGAATTCCAGGTATGACAATTTTTATATAGTAACATTAGCCCAGCTTGGACCAATGTACGGTAAGTATGAATGTGCCATACCGATGGGATCCTCATGGAAGCTGGAAATCAATGGAAGAAAGGAAGGGTGGATGGCCGCACTCCAATATAACACCTTTATTCACATAAATTGTGATCCATACACCAACAGAGACACAGGTGGTTACAGAGGCAAATATCTGATGCGTTTCACACCATTACTGGTGCTTAAAGGGGTTGTAAAGGTTTGTGTTTTTTCACCCGGCAAACACCGCCCCCCCCAGCCCCCCTGTTTTACTTACCTGAGCCAGTTCACCTGCTCGGCGCATCCCCGGCGTCCTCTTCTCCAAGGAGTCCTGGCGTTGATTGGATAGATTGATAGCAGCGCAGCCATTGGCTGCCGCTGCTGTCAATCAAATCCAATGACGCGGGCGCGGGGCCGAGTCATACACTCAGCGTCTATGGACGCCGTAGGGCTGGGGAAAAAACTTGATTTGAATCTTGAATCAAGTTGTAAGGGCAAATCAATTAAAATTTTGACCAAATAGATTTTTTTTTTCCATTAGGACCGGCGCTCCGTGGACTAGGCCGAAGCCGCGGCCTCGCCTAAAAAATCCTGCCCTCAGCTCGCCGCGATCCTGCAAAAAGGCCGCGAGGCCGGACGCCGTGGCCTTTTCCCAGCATCGCGGCGAGCTGCGGGAGCCGGTCCTAAGGAGCTGCGGGCAGGAGTTTTTAGGCGAGGCCGCGGCTTCAACCTAGTCCGCGGCCTTTTCCCAGGATCGCGGCGGACTAGGCCGAAGCCGCGGCCTTGCCTAAAAACTCCTGCCCGCAGCTCCTTAGGACCGGCGCGGTGTCCATCAGGAAAAAAAAAAAAAAAAAAAAAAACTTGATTCGAATCGTGAATCAAGTTTTTTTTTTTTTTTTAATCACAGAATTTTTTTTGGGCCAAAATTGGCCAAAAAAAGTGTATGACTCGGGAGCGTGCCCGCAAGGTAACCCCCCTCGGGAGAGCTCCTCTCCTAGGGGGTTATCTAAAGCGGGGAAGAGCCGCAAAAGCCGCCGAGGGACCCCAGAAGAGGATGTTCGGGGCCAATCTGTGCAAAACGAGCTGCACAGTGGAGGTAAGAATGACATGTTTGTTATTTAAAAAATAAATAAAAAAAGCAACCTTTAGTATCCCTTTAATCATAGCTGTTGGACCACCGACCCTAATCTTTCATTTATATGTATAAACTCCTGGTCACCTGACCAGTCGTATCTTCTCCAGATTGCTATTAGGTGAAGTCATTCAAAAAAAATTCACACATAAAAAAAAGGAGTGGGTCTGGAGGCGATCAGTGCAAATAGCATGCTAAAATTAACCCCAAAAGGTAACAAAAAAAAAAAAAGCTTTTGGGTCCAGATAAGGAAAACTGAAAATGGTTGCCTACCAACCGACTCCAAACTTCATTCAATGTACACCAATGACTGAATGACTCTATGTCCATATATCCAATATACGCCTAAAAATTTTTTTTATGGAATATAAAAAATACAAATTGTACACACACACGGACATAAATATATAAATAAAAATTATGTGGAAATCAAAAAATTTTTATTAATAATCGCCAAATGGTGTCCAAAAGTAACAGACTACCCACATGGCAAAAATTAAGAAACATATATACAGACCCTTACATTGGAAAAACTATACAGGAATACAAAAAACTATGTAGAAATAGAGAAAACCTGCCTCAACAAACATGTGTATGTTCAATAAAGATACCATCCATCTACCTTACTGAAAATATACAGAAAGTACCGGAAGTCTAAAAATGACAAGGTGACAGAAAGAAGCTGGAAATCACAGGACTAGAGACCTGTAGAGACCTACTGTACTAGACACAGCTACTCCAGTGATCTCTTCTCGCTTCTGGGTCTGAGTGGCCTGCTTGCCTTTCCCCACCTCTCCACCTTTTCCAATCAGAGAATGATTTGCATACACTGAGAAAATGCAACGTTTTCTCTGAATGACGCTCGTGCTGAGTGGTCGACCTCCTGTGTTCAGAATGCACAAGGGAAACCACTGGGATCCCACAGACATGGCACATCCATACTTACATTGATCCAAGCTGGTCCAATGTAACTGTAGCGGCCTCACTCTCTCTCTGGCTTTATCAATTATACGGCTGTTGTCTAGGGGTACCTGGGAGAGGAGAGAGTGCAGGAACACTACGCCAAACTCTCACCTCGTATGTGTATGAGGGTTGAGCAAAGTCACTTAAATTACCTTCGGGTCTGTTCTCTGCATACGGAGCCTCTGCTTGTTCCGTGAAGATGTGTCTACCAGTAATAGAGCCCCACACCAATAAAAGTCCAACACTCTTTTATTTCTCCATTTGCCAGGATGAATATAATCAGTTGAACTCTTGTAATAGACAGACAGGGGTGTGGATGCGAGTAGGCTCAGGCACAAATGAACTCTCCTATTCCTTTTTCTGCGTGCGAATAGGCTTGGCGCACGGTCTCTGCCACCGACCGTGAAGTTGGTAGCTGCCACCTACCGGGTGAAACGTTTCAGCCCCTGCCATAGGCCTGGATGTGACGGTCTCTGCCACCGACCTTAGAACATGGACCACCTTCCGTGTGAACACAGCCCCTGTTTGGAAAGGACATCCATCCTGACGGTCTCCGGAGGCCCTGTCCCGGCACTGGCAATATGCTGCACCAGATCTACGGGAAGGTCACCTGCGCGGTCCGTTACGCCTGGATTCAGGTACCCGATACTGTGGGCACCTTAGGACGATTCCTCCCGGGCGGGACCCAGTGGAAGAAGCTGGGCCCCAGGCCTGAAGCGATGTACCTCACCCCAGACTGAGGGTGTCTGGGGTGACTCCCGAACTCCACGTGTCCAGGCCTAGGCCGCCTGGACACCGACTGCGGACAGCAGCCCTCAGGCTGAAGGTGCCTGGGGCTCCGACCTCGTGGCGAAGATGTCCCTCTCCCAGCAAGCACAGCGGGTTCCCCGCCCCGCTGTACAACTGCTGCGAGAGGTCACTGCAGTGATGGTTCAACCCCGGCCCAAAGTGACAGCGCCACCTGTTGGGCCGCAGGGAACTCGACATCACTGATGTCTTCACCTGAATCAACCATTCTGAAAAGTACATACCCGCTACATAACTATGCAAAAAATAGAATAAAATAAAAAAAATGCCATACCTGGAACTTTGTACATCACTCCTGCCCTCTGCACTGCCTTAACCCCCGGACCATTAGGCTGGCCAAAGACCAGAGCACTTCTTGCGATTCAGGACTGCGTCGTTTAACTGACAATTGCGCGGTCGCGCGATGTGGCTCCCAAACAAAATTGACGTCCTTTTTTCCCCACAAATAGAGCTTTATTTTGGTGGTATTTGATCACCTCTGCGGTTTTTATTTTATGCGCTATAAACAAAAATATAGCGACAGTTTTGAAAAAAAAGCAATATTTTTTACTATAATAAATATCCCCAAAAAAATATATTAAAAAAACATTTTTTTTCCCCTCATTTTAGGGCGATCAGTATTCTTCTACATTTTTTTTTTTTTTTTACCAAAAATAAAATCGCAATAAGCGTTTATTGATGAGTTATAGCGTCTACAAAACAGGGGATAGCTTTATGGCATTTTTATTAATAAATTTTCTTTTTACTAAAAATGGCAGCGATCAGCGATTTTTATGGTGACTGTGACATTATGGCGGACACATCGGACACTTTTTGACGCCATTTTGGGACCATTGTCATTGATACAGCGATCAGTGCTATAAAAATGCACTGATTACTGTAAAAATTACACTGGCAGTGAAGGGGTTAACCACTATGGGGCTAGGAAGGGGTGACCAGACATCCCCGGTTTCAGGGGACAGTCCCCGGATTGAGGACACTGTCCCCGGATTGGAATTGAACAGTCAATTTCAAAGACAGTCAGTGCAGAATAAAAGTAAAAAAAAATTCTGAATTACACACCTCCGCTCCTACTAGCTTAGGGGGTGTATTTTTTTCCCCATTATCTGTGCCCCTTTCTGATGATCATGTGCTGTTCGGAGCGGAGGGAATATTTCTTCACTTTCGGGTGCCCATTCAGCTCCGCTCCCATGTTCTTCTGCCTTGGCTCAAGTCCCGGCCAGCCGCCTGCCTGCTTATCTCCTTGCCTTCCCTGGAGGAGTGATCTTCCTCCGCACCCCACCCAGTAGTAGCCGGGGCCCAGAGAGTAAAGCCCTGTACACACGGCCGAGATTCTTGTCAGGGAAAAAAAACTTTGTTTTTCCTGACGAGAAACTTGACAAGAAACTTGTCCCGGCCGAGTGTACACACGTACGATTCAAAAGAGGCGGCGTTCTTTTGAATGGCACGCACGCGGTGACATCATCGACTACGACGAGCGTGTGCTCGTCACATTCGATGCCGTCGCGGCCATCTTGCTACACCCTATGCCTATGCTTAGGAAGCTACCACGCATGCGTCAAAGTCATTTCGAGCATGCGCGGGTTTCCACGGCGACAGGTAAGTGTACACACGCTCGGGTTTCTCGTCGAGAAACAGGCCGACGAGATTCTCGACGAGAAAAAAGACCACAGGTCGTCTTTTTTCTCGTCGGGGAATCTGGGCAGTTTTCTCGACGAGAAAACTGAAACCCGCGTACACACAGCCGGTGTTCTCGGCAAGAAAGCTCTCCTGGCAGTTTTCTTGTCGTTTTTTGCCAAGAAAACCGGTCGTGTGTACGCAGCCTAAGACTTAATAGGCTGTGAGGCGGGTGGCGACGGGCAGAGAGTTGCTGATTGCCGCCATTACTAGTAAAAAAATAAATATGTCCCCGGATTTCATTTTAAAAATCTGGTCACCTTAGGCTAGGAAGGGGTTAAGTGTGTCCTAGGGAGTGATTCTAACTGTTAGGGGGCGTGGCTACGAGTGAAATGTCACTGATCCCTGTTCCCGATGACAGGGAACAGACGATCAGTGACATGTCACTAAGAAGAACGGGGAGATGTTGTGTTTACACTGACAGCTCCCCATTCTTCAGCTCCATGACACGATCGCGGGACACCAGCGGACATAGAGTCCGTGGGTCCCGCGGGCACGGAGCTCGCAGCAGGGTCACGCACACGGCAGCAAATTTAAAGAGACGTACCTGTACGCCCATTTGCCTGTCCGTGCCATTCTGCCGACCTATATGTGTGTGTGCAGGTCCTTAAGTGGTTAAGCTGTAGTGCATAACACACGCCCTAAAAACTTCATCTAAATATTTAGGGTGTTTGTGGTATGTTCTGCTTCGCCTCCTACCCTGCAGATCCCTGGCAACAGTTTTTAGGAATCGTGGCTGCCATTTTGACAGCCTGGACTTGTTCTGCAGGACAGAATTGGCTGCAGCTACTGTGTAAATTGAGGCTCGCAGGTTAGCGCCTGCAGTGCCAGGAACAAAAACAATGTAGCAAATTTATTGTTACATTGTAATTACTCTGGTTTATGCATAGCAGATCAAAGGGGTTTGCAGACACAATCATTTTCCAAACTGGCAATGTGTGCGCTCTTCCAAGAAGTCAAATCAGGCGTCGTTTGTGAAAATTATTCGATTTTTGTTAGTGTACTTTTTAAAATATATATATTTTGTTTGTTTTGGATAGAGTGGAGAGGAATTAGAATCTGTCAGGTTTTTATTGGTGTCTGATCTCCATTAGCAGGAGTCACCCCTCTCTATTTGTCTTGTTTATGGTTATCAACAAAAGTGAAAGTGGAAGGAAATCCCATTATGGGTTGTCACCAAAACAGGAATAGAGGAGAAATCTTCCAATGGGGACACTAGTTCTGGTGACCCCCCAGGGATTCCCTCACTTTGAAGGGACTTTCTCTCACTTCCCATTTTGGCTCAGAGTTGCACCTTGCACTGACAGAGGCATCAGACATGGACTACTATAAAGTTGCACCTTGCACTGAGTGAGGCATGAGGCACTGAGTGAGGCATGAGGCACTAACCATAAAGTAGCACCTTGCACTAACAGAAGCCTGAAGCACTTACCATACAAAAAGTTCCACCTAGCACTGAATGAGGCATAAGGCACAGACCATAAGGTCACACTGACAGAGGCACTGAGGATAAAATTGCAATGAGTAATGTATGAGGCACTGACCTGGAGCAGTACATAACGTTATGCATGACACAGAGAGAGGTATGAGGCACTGATCTGCAGTATAGAAAGTTATGCATTGCACTGATATAGGCAGCACTGACAGAAGTATGAGGCACTGTCGCTGACCTGGTGCTGGTGATATAGGTAGGTATTTTGGGTGACTTTCCTGGTTGATCACTCTTCCGAGTCTTCCGTCCCCTACTACAAGCAGGACTCAGGAGAAGCCGACTGTCCACTTTGAGCGCCCGCCCTGCAGTGCATTCTGGGAGGTGTAGTCTCTGCAGCGTGTAGGCACAGCCCGGCCGAGTCTAGTGTGTGCTGTTGAGAACTACATCTCCCATCATGCAATGTGGTGCCAACTAGGACAGCGGTGGAGCCTGCTATTGGCTGCTGCCGCTGATGAGGGTGTAACGGGGGGAACTTTTAACCACTTAACGACCGCCCACTGTAAATATACATCAGCAGAATGGCACCGACAGGCACAATCACGTATATATACGTGATTGCCTTTGTATAGTTGGGGGGTCCGATCGGACCCCCCTTCTTTACAGTGAGCGGTCGTTTTACCTTCGGGAGCGATCCGGCATGAGGGGACGGCCGTTCGATTCCGGCCACCCCCTCTCGATCGCTCCCGGCGAATGAGAGAGCTTCCCCTGCCTGCCAGGAAGGAGGAAGTGATGTCATCTCTCCTGGGGCGCTCACATATACCGAGCGCCGTACAGGAGAAGATGCCAGGTTAGTACACACAACACTACACTGACACCAGGACACATAGGCACATAAATCGCCCCCCCAGATCACCCCCCAGTCACAGTGTCACTGATTGCAGTGACCATTTATTTAGTGATCACTGCAATCAGTGACATTTGTGACTGTAAAAGTGTCACCAAAGTTTAGTCTTAGGTCCAGTGTAGCCCCCTAACCCCCCCCTAATAAAGGTTTAACCCCCTTGATCGCCCCCAGGTAACCCTTTCACCCCCTATCACCACTGTCACTAAGTTATAATTTTTCTGATCGATGTCTTAGCGTCAGCGATGCTGATCGGTAGCCAGTAATTTTTTTTAGGTTTGCCGCAGGTTTTTATAGCGTCGGGTACCCCCATATATTACCTAATAAAGGTTTAACCCCCTTGATCACCCCCCAGGTAACCCTTTCACCCCCTAGCACCGCCATCACTATGCGATCATTTTTCTGATCGATGTCTTAGCGTCGGTGATGCTGATCGGTAGCCAGTAATTTTTTTTAGGTTCGCCGCAGGTTTTTATAGCGTCAGGTACCCCCATATATTATCTAATAAAGGTTTAACCCCCTGATCGCCCCCCAGGTAACCCTTTCACCCCCTATCACCACTGTCGCTAAGCAATCGTTTTTATGATCGTTGTCTTAGTGTCGGTGATGCCGATAGGTAGCCAGTAATTTTTTTTTAGGTTCGCCGTCAGGTTTTTATATAGCGTCAGGTACCCCCATATATTACCCTAATAAAGGTTTTAACCCCCTAATTGCCCCTATTTAACCCTTTCACCAGTGATCATCATATAAGTGTTACGGGTGACGCTGGTTAGTTAGTTTGCTTTTTATAGTGTCAGGGCACCCGCCGTATATAACCCAATAAAGGTTTAACCCCCTGATCGCCCGGCGGGTGATATCAGGTTTTAGCGTCAGAGAGGGTCTGCGTCACACCCCAGGCAGCGTCAGGTTAGTGCCAGTAACGCTAACACCCACGCGTGAAGCATACACCCCCCTTAGTGGTATAGTATCTGATCAGCTCAATATCTGATCTGATCAGATCTATACTAGCGTCCCCAGCAGTTTAGGGTTCCCAAAAACGCAGTGTTAGCGGGATCAGCCCAGATATCTGCTAGCACCTGCGTTTTGCCCCTCCGTCCAGCCCAGGCCACCCAAGTGCAGTATCGATCGATCACTGTCACTTACAAAACACAACACACATAACTGCAGCGTTCGCAGAGACAGGCCTGATCCCTGCGACTCCAGTGCTGTAGGAGGTGATTTCACCACCACAGTTAAAAAAAAAAAAGCAAATATGCTGAAGCATTGGGGCAGCAGGGGCGGAGGAGCGATTTTGCTCCTAATGCCGCGTACATACGGTCGAAATTCCGACGGAGGATTGCCCGTGGAAAAGTCTGACCATGTGTACGCGGCATAACTTTTGCGAGAAGATGCCCCCATGCTTCGGCATATATAAATGGTGCATGTATGCCCATCATTAGAAGTGGGTGGATGAAGGGCGGTATTCTAATGGTGGGCATACCCACCGATCAATCTTTTTTTTTCGTTCAGCCAACAGGCTGCATGAAAAAAAAAGATTACAATACATGTCCAACAAGGACCAGCAACGTACTGGTATGTTGCTGGACTTTGAATGTTTATACCAGAATGATGCCTGCGGGTTTAGGTATCATCTTAGTATCATTCTTTTCAGCCAGCGGCCGGCTTTCATGTAAAAGCAATCCTAGTGGCTAATTAGCCTCTGGACTGCTTTTACAAGCAGTGGGAGGGAATGTCCCCCCCCCCCGGATATAAAAAGCGCCATTGGGAAAGCATTTTATCACACCGATCTTGGTGTGGTCAGATGCTTTGAGGGCAGAGGAAAGATCTAGGGTCCAATAGACCCCAGTTTTTTCAAAAAAGAGTACCTGTCATTACCTATTGCTATCATAGGGGATATTTACATTCCCTGAGATAACAATAAAAGTGATAAAAATAAATAAATATGGAAGCAACAGTTTAAAAATAAAATAAAAAAGCAAAATTAATAATAAAAAAAAAAAAAAAAAAAAAAGCACCCCTGTCCTGCCCTGCTCTTGCCCAATGGCGAACGCAAGCGTCGGTCTGGCGTCATATGTAAACAGCAATTGCACCATGCATGTGAGGTATCACCGCGAAGGTCAGATCGAGGGCAGTAATTTTAGCAGTAGACCTCCTCTGTAAATCTAACGGGGTAACCTGTAAAGGCTTTTAAAGGCTTTTAAAAATGTATGTAGTTTGTCGCCAATGCGCGTTTGTGCGAAATTTTAAAGCATGTCGTGTTTGGTATCTATGTACTCGGCCTAAGATCATCTTTTTTATTTCATCAAACATTTGGGCAATATAGTGCGTTTTAGTGCATTAAAATAAAAAAAAGTGTATTTTTTCCCCAAAAAATGCGTTTGAAAAATCGCTGCGCAAATACTGTGTAGAAAAAAAAAATGCAACACCCACCATTTTATTCTGTAGGGCCTTTGCTTTAAAAATATATATAATGTTCGGGGGTTCAACATAATTTTCTTGCAAAAAAAAATATGTTTTCATGTAAACAAAAAGTGTCAAAAATGGCTTTGTCTTCAAGTGGTTAGAAGAGTGGATGTAAGCTTCCTAATGTTGTGTATAAAATGCCAGAACAGTTCAAAACCCCCCCAAATGACCCCATTTTGGAAAGTAGACACCCCAAGCTATATACTGAGAGGCATGTCGAGTCCATGGAATATTTTATATGTTGACACAAGTTGCGGAAAAAATAATTTTTTTTTTTTATTTTTTTTTGCACAAAGTTGTCACTAAATGATATATTGCTCAAACATGCCATGGGCATATGTGGAATTACACCCCAAAATACATTTTGTTGCTTCTCCTGAGTACGGGGATACCACATGTGTGAGACTTTTTGGGAGCCTAGCCGCGTACGGGACCCCAAAAACCAAGCACCGCCTTCAGGCTTTCTAAGGGTGTCAATTTTTGATTTCACTTCTCACTGCCTATCACAGTTTCGGAGGCCATGGAATGCCCAGATGGCACAAAACCCCCCCAAATGACCCCATTTTGGAAAGTAGACACCCCAAGCTATTTGCTGAGAGGTATTGTGAGTATTTTGCAGATCTCGCTTTTTGTCACAAAGTTTTGAAAATTGAAAAAAAAAAGAAAAAAAATAAAAAAAAGTTCTTTCTTCATTTTCAAAAACAAATGAGAGCTGTAAAATACTCACACACACACACACACACACATATATATATATATATATAGCAAGGGTTCTAAAACAACTAATTCCTGCCTGCCTCCTAGTTGTAGATACGGAATAAGGTAACAAGCCATTCCAGGGCACTTGATGAAATCTTCCATAATCAGGGGAGGGGGGGGGGGTGGGTTCTGCCTTCACATTTCTAATGCAATGATTAATCCCCCCCCCCCCCCCAAAAAAAAAAACCTGCACTCTTGCATCTAGATGTGGAACAACTTCGGTTCTGCAGGGGATGCCAGCAATCTGACCCCCAGCTCTGTGCGGCTGTCTAGGAGAGACAGTGAGCCAATTACTAAAGCAGGGGAGATGAGGATTTTGGTAAATCCCATCTACAAACAAATTTATGGTTATGTTCATAGTTGCAAGTGAAAATCACGTCTGTTTAAAACGTGGTGCAAATTGCAATGTTTAGGTGACTTTTAATTACAAATAAAATGTATTTAATTACAAATAAAAATACAAAATTTTATTTACAAATAAAAAATAAATAAAAGCTGGCATAGCAATTATATGTTATATCAAGTGATGCAACAAGTTTTCTTTTCCAAAGAAAGTTGTCCGTTCTTTAGGACCTGGGAGCATGTGTCAGTTTATATTGCAGATCTTGTGTCTATCAGTATTGCCTAGGGTGACCACATTTCCAAACTACCATTCAGGGACACCCTCCCTTCCCAAAAATCAGCTTGTGCTGAAACGAATCACAGCCCAGTGATCGGACACAAGAGGCGGGATTTATGATTTCTCCAATCACAAGCAGGGGGCAGGATTGTGCTCCTCCAGGCATTCCCAGACCAGGACAAGTACTGTCAGTGAGTAAAGCGGTGATGTGGCGGCCCTTTTTTGGGGGCATCAGATTGGCCCGGGGGGTGGCTGTGTCAGTTTCATTCCGGGACACTGTATTGTGATGGAATGAAGGTGCCCGGGACAGGCCTGCAAAATGCGGGACTGTCCCGGGCAATCCGGACACGTGGTCACCCTAGTATTGCCACGTCCACTGCACTCTATTTGCTCCATGGTTGAGTCCCCCTAACTCACCTGCACAGTGGCACTCTGGCATCCTGGCACCGAATATGGATGTCTGTCCGCTGTGTTTAGAGATTTCGGTAGAAGATATGGGAACGACGGCCCTTTATATTTCGATTTGGCGGTCTGTCGGGTACAAAACATACGGGAGTAACAAAGATCTGGGTGGATTTCAAGATACCTATATGTAGCAGAGCAGCTAATACCATTCACAAATTTAGGTAAATGTTCCTATAAACGTGCAAACCCCCCCCCCCCCCCCGAAAGAAAAGAATTAAAAAATACCCTCCAAAAAAAAAAGATAAAACAAACAAGAAAAAAAACCAAAAAAAAACCCAACCCCCCTCCCAAAAAAAGAAGAAAAAAAACACCCTCCAAAAAATAAATAAATAAAAACAAGAAAAAAATATATATTCTGCTGTTGTAAGGTTATCCCTGCCACCAGCCATTCTCCTACAAGTTTATTTAAATGTGATGTTTTACGTTTTTTTTTTTCATAATTAGCATCATCTTGTGTGAGTGCATTGTTCATTGATTACAAGATTGTGTAGGATTTTTCTTTATTTTTACTTGGTTTCCTTTATCATCCTTTCAATCCGGAATGGGTACATTGATTAATATGAATTGTTTTTCACTGACTGACACTTGATGCATTATATATTATATTATATTTCAAGATCTTGTATAAAATCTTACAATAATAATCTATGTATTGTTACAGCACTCTTATGCTGAGATTCCAGGTCCTGATGAAGCGGGGTTTCCCACGAAACACGTCGACCTTCATCAGTTGATCTGAAGGCCATAGGAACAGTAACATCAAATCGCTAACTTTAACATTTGGTTTTTAAAATGAATTTTATATGTTTAAAAAAAACAAAGGGTCAATATTTTATACCTTTTTTTTGTGTCTGTATCATACCTTTGGAGGTATATTTAAAGTCCCATTTTTGATGTACTTGTGTGCGTAAGGTTAACTGCAGCTTTATTGTCTTTGTAAACCCTCACATATACCCAGTGCAGTGACTGGCCTCAGGTGATACACAGAGATGAAACAAATCCTCCTACATAAGTTGTACCTGTTTATTTGCAGTCTTCTCTTCATCCATTCAAAGTAAATGATTGGATATTCTGGCTATAATATAGATAGATTGATTCAAGATTTATAAAGTCTTTGCTAACCAAAAAAAATCTGCCTGCCGGTATTTTTAATTTTTTTTTTTGTTTATTCTGCTTTAAAACTTCCCAATTGAAAAATTGCAAAAAGAGAAATTGAAGCTTTAACCCTTTCGATGCCACACATTGACCACATGTGACGTGGCTAAGAAAAGTGTGTTTTTGAGTTTTTTTGCACACGTTTAAGAAAATCATTTTAGGCTTGAAGATTAGTTAAAGCGATACTCCACTTTTGTTGAGAAAAAAAACAAAAAACATTCCCCTCTGGGTGATCTGTGTACATTGCAAGGATTTTACCAAACTTTCTTGCAGATTCCTACCATATTTATCCAGAAGAAATTACGGTTTGTTCTTCTGTGCCCCAGTGCCAAGTGAGTCTAAAGGGTCTAATGGGAGTGGTTTCATAATTATCAATCAGCTGCTGCAGCTGCAGGGCTCGAATGAGGAAAGCTGCTGGGTCTGCATCCCTTTAGGCCCCTTTCACACGGGGCGGAGCCGTTGGACGGACTCTGCTTGCTCAGTGGGGGATCGGAGCGATCAGTTGATCCCCGCTGAGCAGGCGGATGACAAGTTAGTCTCTGCTCACTGTGCCGAGACGGACCTGTCAGAGCCCCGCTCTCCTCTATAGTGAGATCAGATGAAAACAGACAGCCTGTCCGTTTTCATCCGATCTGCCAGACGGATGGTAAATAGGACCACCATCCATCTGGATTTGGCGGACAGAATTGGATCCAATATCGGCGGATGTCAGCGGACATGTCACTGCCAACGTCTGCTGCTCCATAGGGGTGAATGGATTGTCCGATCAGGTCCACCTGAGAAATGGACAGCCTGTGCGTAAGGGGCCTTAGACGTGATTTCCTATTGGGAGGATCTCACCAAAAATGTTGGTTGCAGGGGATGCCAAAAATCTGACTTGTATCTTAGTGCAGACTTCTGGGAAAATCAGTGAGCCAATCACACAAGCAGGAAATTGCGTATCTGGGGGGCGTTCTGTACACCAGTGGTTCTCAACCCTGTCCTCAAGTACCCCCAACAGGCCATGTTTGCAGGTTTTCCTTTTTCTTGCACAGGGGCTTTAAATCAGAGTCAATGGTTTGGTATTTTGGACAGCTATTTTATCTAAGAGAAATTCCCAAAACATGACCTGTTGGTGGTACTTGAGGACAGGGTTGAGAACCACCGGTGTATACCATCTGTGTACAGAACTCCTCCAGGTCGCCATATTGCACTTTACAGAATACTACAGAGCTGCAGATTAAAAGGGAAAGGTAATTTTTAATAGACATGTGCAATTAGTTTAGTAAGAAATGTGTTCATTCGGAAATATCCGAATTTTCGAATATTTGAAAAATTCTAAAAGTTAGAAAAATTCTAAAAAGTAGAAAATTTGCAAATCCGGAAATTCTAAAGACCGAAAACCTGAAAATTCAAAAAAAAAAAAAAATCCAAAAATTCAAAAACCCGAAAACTCGAAAATCTGAAATAACTAACTAATAATAACTTAACTATTAAATTATAGGTATTGGAATTTCCTTTCAAATTTGGCCATAATGAATACAAATTTATCCAAAGTTACGAATGCCATATCTAAACGAATGAAACGTAACTAATTAAATAATAATAAATAACAATAATAATAATAAAAACGTATTATTATTAAATTTTGTTACATTTGTTTAGATGCGGCATTCTTTATTTCGGATAATTCGTAACTTCAGATAAATTTGTATTTGTTACGTTCTCCAACAGCCAAATTTAAAAAGGAAATTCCAATACCTATAATTTAATAGTTAGTTATTTCAAAATTTTGGACTTTCGTTCTAATTTTCGGATTTTCCTTTCTTTTTTTCAGGTTTTCGATTTTCAGAATTTCCAAATTTTTTGAATTTCTAAATTCCGAATTGCCGAAAAAAACAAACAACGAATGAAACTGAATAATTTTGCGTCAGTACACGTCTAATTTTTAATAGCATTCAATTACAATATGACTTGTGTCACAACTGTATTCGCTATATTATTTTTTCTTTTTATTTGCCTTTTTTTTCCCATGAAAGTGGAGTTACCCTTTAAAACCCCCAAAACAGCATATATTTTCTAAAAGCAGAGACCCTGAAGAACAAACTGGCGATAGTTCCAATTTTTATGTTACTTGATTAACACAATGCTTTATTGAGTGCACATTTTAAAATAAAAATATTTTTAAGGAAATTTTAGGGCACATAGATGTAATACATTACCATTTTGTGGTAAAATATAAAAGAGGAGTTTACACCGAGTAGATGGATAACAAATGTGTCAGGAGCCAGGAGCGCCGGCAGGTGACCCCAGAAGAAGAGGATCAGGGCTGCTCAGTGCAAAACCATTACACAGAGCAGGCAAGTATTATATGATTGTTATTTAAAAAAAACAAAAAATACAGTTTTATCCTTTACAAATACTTTAATCATGAACAAGGACCATAGAATTATTGCTTTCACCAGGCAGGTGTAGCACAATCAACATTTTCATATGTAGGAGCCCCCAATGCATTGTATGTGGGAGCGGGTGGGTTCAACATTTTTTTGGGAGGGGATTTCAAGTGTTTGGGTGTAGCTTTATTTTATTTTTTTACACTTTTTTTTCACTTAAAGTGGTTGTAAACCTCAGACATTAAATATGAACAAAGCATAGCCTTCTATAGTGTGTACTGGTCTCAATCCAGGGCACTGGAAAGTGTAATTTCTGTCTGCTGCCTCGCATGAATCACTTCTGACAAGTTTTCCTGACACCAAGAGAAAAGTGGTGACAGGGGAGGGATCTCCAGCTGACTGACTGCCTCAGCTCGGTTCCTGTGTGTTTTGTGTGGAGGGGGGTGTGTCCCTTCCCTCCAATCAGCTATCAGAGCTCTTCTCACTAAGCACTGCAGTGCAGAGTGGGACTTCAGCTCTCCGCCCCCATCTGAACTCTCAGACAAGCTTTAAAATCCAGCACTTTGAACGGATGCATAGAAGAAAGGGCTGCAGATAAACAGGTACAACTCATGTAGGAGGATTTGATTCATCTCTGTATGTCACCTAAGGCCACTCACTTCACTGGGTATATATATGGGTTTAGAACCACTTTAAATTTATTTTTATCACATTGATGACCAAAAAGGCCCGTGTGATGTAGCGGCCGTAGATGTGTTTAAAACCCCCCTCAGCTGCCGGCGATTGACCTATGAGGGTGGCAGTGAAAGGGTAAAAAGCTTTCATTTGTCTTGTTGTAACTTGTTTTCAATTGGGAAGTTCTAAAGCAGAACAAAAAAAATAAAAAAATACCAGCAGGCAGAATTTTTTGGTTAGAAAAGTCTTTATAAACCTTGAATCTATCTACGGTATATTATAGCCAGATTATCTAACCATTTACTTATCCATCAACCCATCCATCCACTTATCCAACCATTTACTTATCCATCTACCAAGCTCTCCATCCACTTATCCTTACATCCAACTATTTACTTAGCCATCAACCCATCCATCCACTTATCCATCTACCAAGCTCTCCATCCACCCTTCCACTTATCCTTCCATCCATCTAACCATTTACTTATCCATTAACCTATTCCTCCACTTATCCATCTACCAAGCTTTCCATCCACCCATCCTTCCATCCATCCAACCAACAATTGACTTATCCATCAACCCATCTATCCACGTATCCCTCTACCAAGCTCTCCATCCACTTATCCTTCCATCCAACCATTTACTTATCCATCAACCTATTCATCCACTTATCCATCTACCAAGCTCTCCATCCACCAACCCATCTATCCACGTATCCATCTACCAAGCTCTCCATCCACTTATCCTTCCATCCACCCATTTACTTATCCATCAACCTATTCATCCACTTATCCATCTACCAAGCTCTCCATCCACCAACCCATCTATCCACGTATCCATCTACCAAGCTCTCCATCCACTTATCCTTCCATCCACCCATTTACTTATCCATCAACCTATTCATCCACTTATCCATCTACCAAGCTCTCCATCCACCAACCCATCTATCCACGTATCCATCTACCAAGCTCTCCATCCACTTATCCTTCCATCCACCCATTTACTTATCCATCAACCTATTCATCCACTTATCCATCTACCAAGCTCTCCATCCACCAACCCATCCATCCACGTATCCATCTACCAAGCTCTCCATCCACTTATCCTTCCATCCACCCATTTACTTATCCATCAACCTATTCATCCACTTATCCATCTACCAAGCTCTCCATCCACCCATTTACTTATCCATCAACCCATCCATCCACTTATCCATCTACCAAGCTCTCCATCCACCAACCCATCCATCCACTTATCCATCTACCAAGCTCTCCATCCACCAACCCATCTATCCACGTATCCATCTACCAAGCTCTCCATCCACTTATCCTTCCATCCACCCATTTACTTATCCATCAACCTATTCATCCACTTATCCATCTACCAAGCTCTCCATCCACCCATTTACTTATCCATCAACCCATCCATCCACTTATCCATCTACCAAGCTCTCCATCCATCAACCCATCCATCCACTTATCCATCTACCAAGCTCTCCATCCACCAACCCATCTATCCACGTATCCATCTACCAAGCTCTCCATCCACTTATCCTTCCATCCACCCATTTACTTATCCATCAACCTATTCATCCACTTATCCATCTACCAAGCTCTCCATCCACCAACCCATCCATCCACGTATCCATCTACCAAGCTCTCCATCCACTTATCCTTCCATCCACCCATTTACTTATCCATCAACCTATTCATCCACTTATCCATCTAGCAAGCTCTCCATCCACCCATTTACTTATCCATCAACCCATCCATCCACTTATCCATCTACCAAGCTCTCCATCCACCAACCCATCCATCCACTTTTCTTTTTCGTACATCACGGGACACAGAGCGACTTAGTCATTACTAATGGGTTATATAGATACCTTCAGGTGCTGGCACTGGCAACTTCCAAAACCGGAAGTACCCTCCCCTATATAAGCCCCTCCCATCCGGGAGCACCTCAGTTTTTTGCCAGTGTCTAAGGTGTTGGCCAAAGAGTAACATGTGTTTTCACTGGGCTTGCGTACAGGTTCTTTTATGGGCCTCAGTAAGCTGTTCCGGATCCGACCAAAAAAGCTTCATAGCTAAACGGTCGGTACCCGGGCCTTGCAACAGAAGAGCAAGGTTTTGCCTCTCTTAGGAGGGCTGGACCCTGGGATCCAGAGGTCTGGTCATACTCACGACCAAGAGGTTTTCTGTGCAGGGTGCTATACAGGTCCAGGGGAGTGGAATCCTTGGGAACCCGGTCCCTGAAGGTTTAATTACAATGCCTGCCGTGATAGGTGAAGTTTGGGCTTCTGTGGACCAAACAGAGTCCTGCGGCGGGGAAGAGGTAAGTGGGGGCCCCCAGGAACTTGGTTCTATTGGGGGACCCCCAAGCCTAATTTGTCTTTCTGTCTGTTACCTAACGGTATTCCCGCTAAATATCTGTGCATGCCTGTAACTACTGGAAAATGTAAAATTTTAATAGTAGTCAAGAAAAAAAAAAAAAAAAAAAAAGGGAGACCGCGGTGCCTGTGTTAAATCACTAGAGGCCGCTGTGGTCCATTTTTTCTTATCATGTGGATCTTTGTCTTTTCAAGTCAAAAGATCCAGGCAGTTGGTAAGTTCTCTGTGGGAATCCACTTCCTCTGCCCTGTTGCTGCGCTCATCCACCGCACAGGCCCTCCGGCAAAAAGGGCCCTGGCTCCTAGTCCCTGCTTATTTTTTCAAAAAAAGCGCCGAAGGCGCACGCGCGTGCACGCGCCTCCTATGTAGAGATGAGCGAAAAAAAGGGGCGGGGCTGGTGGATGACGCTCGATGCGCGCCGCGGCGCTTCTGCGCATGTGCAGGCGTCCCAGCATGGATAAAAGACACAGTACAAGTGTCAGCTGGATGCAAACAGAGCTAGCAACAAAACGGTGGCACACAGAGGCGGTTGATGCAGGCATCCCCATAGAAAGGCACTTTAGTGGACACCAGCTGGTATATAGCAGCAACTGTGCTAGACTATTACCAGTAAAAGTGGTGTATGACGACGGGAATACCTCAGCTCTGTGCTAAAAGGATATGTCGTCCAGACGCTCTGGAAATAAATCTTCCAAGAAGCAAAAGGGGTCTCCATCGGGCTCTGAGGATTTTGGGCATGCTTGTACTGCACCAATCTCCCCTGAAATTTCTGAGGTTAGTAGCCGTAGGAACCCCGCAGGAGTACCTGGTGCTGCGGCTGTCCCCAGTCCACCTGCTCCTGTATATATAACAGAGGAGGTTTTTTCCTCAACTCTGGGAGGATTGGAAGAGAGATTAACAGCATTGATCGCTGCTTCCCTGTCACAGGGAAAGCGCGTCCGATCTCCGTCTCCTCCTTCAGAGTGCCTGTTAGTGGAGGAACAGCCCCACACAGAGATCGACCTACCTGAAGGGGATCAGGATGAGGTTGATTCGGTTATAGAGGAATCAACAGTGGAAGAACCTTTCTCAGCATCTCAGGCTGAAAGATTATGGCTTCAGTCTCTGACTAACATGGTCCGATCAGCATTTAAAAATGCCTCTTGCGGAGCCATCAACCACTACTGTCTCCTCGCTGGGGTCGCTAAAAGCTCCCCAGACTGTCTGTTCCTTCCCAATCCACCCCTTATTGGAAGGGCTTATTTACCAGGATTGGGAGCATCCTGATAAAATATTTACTCCCCCCAAGAGATTTCCAGTGATCTATCCCATGGAGGATAAGTTCATACAAAAATGGAAGGTGCCCACAGTGGACGCAGCCATCTCTTTTGTGAATAAATCACTGACATGTCCAGTAGATAATGTTCCAATGTTCAAAGACCCAATAGATAAAAAATTGGAGTCTTTACTAAAATCTGCTTTCTCTACAGCAAGCATGGTGACACAACCTGCAGTAGCAGCTATTGGGGTCTGCCAAGCAGTGAAGGATCAGTTGAAACAAGTCTTAAGGGACTTACCAGATCAGCAGGCTCTTGCCCTAGCTGACCTACCCAGAGCCTTATGTTTTGCGGTGGACGCTATAAAGGATACAATCCAACAGGCCTCCCGCTTTACGCTGTCTGTAGTACATATGCGTAGGCTTTTGTGGCTCAAAAACTGGTCTGCTGAGGCTCCCTGTAAGAAATTGCTGATTAGCTTCCCATTTCATGGAGAACGCTTATTTGGGGAAGATCTGGACAAGTATATCCAGAAAATTTCTGCCGGTAAAAGTACACTCTTGCCGGTTAAGAACAAAGCTAGAAGTCCTTCTTTTCAGAGGCCTACTTCTCCAGTCCCTGGCACATCGGCTGTGAAACAGTTCCGACGGCCTCCGCGGTAAAATCCAGGGGGCAGAAATCAGGGACAATCACAGGGTAACAAGAAACCCTGGGTCAAGAGAGGTACGAAACCTCCCCCCAAGTCATGAAGGGTTGCCCCCACTCAATCAGGTGGGGGGAAGACTTCAGTTGTTCACAGAGACCTGGCGGGACACCATCAGAGACAGATGGGTGATCTCCGCAGTAAGTCTGGGATACAAGCTGGAGTTAAAAGACACTCCTCCTGCCCATTTTATGAGGTCAAACGTGCCAAGCGATCCCCAGAAGAGAGGATCCCTCCTTCTGGCACTAGAACAACTATTGCTCCAAGGTGTAATCATGAAGGTTCCCTTGGAAGAATGCGGGTTCGGGTTTTACTCAAACCTCTTCACAGTCCCGAAGCCAAACGGGGACGTGAGGCCCATATTAAATCTAAAAGGGCTAAACAAATTCCTACATATCAGGACTTTTCGGATGGAGTCGATCCGATCGGTGGCCACCGCCCTACAAGGGCAGGAATGGTTAGCCTCGATCGACATAAAGGATGCTTATCTGCATATTCCCATCTTTCCGGCCCATCAGAAATTTCTACGCTTTGCAGTAGAAGGGCGCCATTTTCAGTTCAGAGCCTTACCTTTCGGTCTGGCCACAGCACCACGAGTGTTCACAAAAATTCTGGCCCCACTATTGGCCAATCTAAGAACACGGGGTGTAACGATAATGGCATATTTAGACGACCTGCTACTAATAGACCACTCAGTGGAAAAACTGGAAGTAGCTATTCACGAGACAATCAAGTATCTGGGATATCACGGTTGGATTATCAACCGAGACAAGTCAGCTCTAAGACCAGTCAAAAGTCTGGAATACTTGGGGCTAAGGCTGGATTCAAATCAGAGAAAGATTTTCTTACCTCCAGAGAAGGTGTCGTCTTTGAAAGATTTGACCCACTTAGTGGGTACAAAAAGAAAACCATCCATACGCCTGTGCATGAGACTGCTGGGAAAAATGGTGGCTTCATTCGAAGCAGTACCCTACGGTCAATTCCATTCAAGGAACTTGCAGAGGGCCATACCATCAGCCTGGAACAAAAAAGTTCAGGCTTTAGACTTACCAATGTCCCTGTCCCCTTCCGTTCGCAAGAGCCTCCATTGGTGGTTGGTGCCCCAGAATCTGGAAAAAGGGAAACCCTTCAGTCCGGTTTCTTGGAAGGTGGTCACTACAGATGCCAGCCTCATAGGCTGGGGGGCAGTACTGGAGCAATGGTCTCTCCAGGGCAAGTGGTCAGAAGCAGAGAAGGCCCTGTCCATCAATCTCTTAGAGATACGAGCAGCCCGGTATGCCCTAGTAGCATGGACATCCAAACTCCAAGGGTCCCCTGTCAGAATTCAATCAGACAATGCCACAGAAGTGGCATATATCAATCACCAGGGTGGCACCAGGAGTCGTGCAGCCCAGAGGGAAGCGAATTGCATCCTGAAATGGGCAGAAAGATATGTCCCAGCCATATCCGCGGCTTTCATCCCAGGAGTGGAAAATTGGAGAGCGGACTTTCTAAGTCGCCAGCAATTATGCCCGGGGGAATGGTCTCTTCACCCCGAGGTTTTCCAGGCAATATGCCAGCGGTGGGGAACACCGGATGTAGAACTGCTAGCATCCAGATTCAACGCAAAGGTAGACAGATTTGTGTCTCGCACAAGGGATCCCCTAGCTTGCGGCTCGGATGCCCTAGTGTTCCCTTGGGATCAGTTCAAGCTGATATATGCATTCCCACCGCCACAATTGTTACCGCGATTAATCCGCAGAATCCGGGTAGAAAAGAAACCGGTGATTCTGGTGGCTCCAGCGTGGCCCCGAAGAGCATGGTACACGGAGATCGTAAAGATGTCAGTGGGGAGTCCTTGGACCCTCCCACATCATCCGGACCTGCTTTCGTAGGGACCGATATACCACCCTTCCTTACCAGCCCTAGGTTTGACGGCTTGGCTATTGAAGCCCACATTCTAAAAAAGAGAGGTCTCTCTAATCCGGTGGTATCTACCATGATCAATGCCAGGAAGCCGGTATCCAGGCAGATCTATTATAGGATCTGGAAGGCGTACATCGCGTGGTGTGAGGCCAAGAAATGGCATCCGCGTAAGTACGTAATAGGTAGGATTCTGGACTTCCTACAGTGGGCTGTGGTTAGGAAGCTTGCCTTGAGTACTATCAAGGGTCAGATTTCGGCCTTGTCAATATTTTTACAAAGGCCCTTGGCTTTGCATTCATTAGTCAAAGCTTTCATACAAGGAGTGATGCGTATTAGCCCTCCGGTTAGTATTCCCATGGGACTTAAACCTGGTTCTGTCGGTTCTACAGAAACAACCATTTGAACCATTGCAGCACATTTCCTTGGTTCTTCTCACCAGGAAATTAATTTTCTTAGTAGCCATTTGTTCGGCTAAAAGAGTATCGGAATTAGCCGCCATGTCCTGTAAGGAGCCATATCTGGTTGTCCATAAGGACAGAGTAGTGTTACGTCCTCATCCAGCCTTTCTTCCTAAGGTGGTATCGAGGTTTTCATTTGAACCAAGATGTGGTTCTTCCTTCTTTTTTTCCCAAACCTACCTCGGTAGAGGAAAAGTTATTGCATTCTTTGGATGTAGTAAGAGCAGTTAAAGCTTATCTAAAAGCCACTGCTCAGATTCGCAGAACGGATACTTTGTTTGTTCTGCCGGAAGGCCCCAGAAAGGGTCAGGCAGCATCAAAATCTACTTTAGCCAAGTGGATTCGACAGGTCATAATACAAGCCTATGGCTTGAAAAGGAGACCGCCTCCGTTCAAAGTTAGGGCGCACTCCACAAGAGCAGTTGGAACTTCATGGGCAGTGCATCACCAGGCCTCCCTGGCTCAAATCTGTAAGGCCGCAACATGGTCTTCAGTACACACGTTTACTAGGTTCTACCAGGTGGACGTTAGAAGTCAGGAGGATGTCGCCTTTGGGCGCAGTGTGTTGCAGGCCGCAAAAGATCCTCATGCCTGATGGCGCCCAGCTTATGTATAGTGTATCCCCCCCCTCATTTGGCATTGCTTTTGGACGTCCCATTAGTAATGACTAAGTCGCTCTGTGTCCCGTGATGTACGAAAAAGAAAAAGGGATTTTTATAACAGCTTACCTGTAAAATCCTTTTCTTGGAGTACATCACGGGACACAGAGCTCCCACCCCTCTTTTGGGGACACTTATTGCTTTGCTACAAATCTGAGGTGCTCCCGGTTGGGAGGGGCTTATATAGGGGAGGGTACTTCCGGTTTGGAAGTTGCCAGTGCCAGCACCTGAAGGTAATCTATATAACCCATTAGTAATGACTAAGTCGCTCTGTGTCCCGTGATGTACTCCAAGAAAAGGATTTTACAGGTAAGCTGTTATAAAAATCCCTTTATCCATCTACCAAGCTCTCGATCTACCCATCCAACAATTTACTTAGCCATCAACCCATCCATCCACGTATCCATCTACCAAGCTCTCCATCCACTTACCCATCCATCCAACAACCCATCCATCCACCAAGCTCTCCATCCACCAAGCTCTCCATCTACCCTTCCACTTATCCTTCCATCCATCTAACCATTTACTTATCCATTAACCTATTCATCCACTTATCCATCTACCAAGCTCTCCATCTACCCTTCCACTTACACTTCCATCCAACCGTTTACTTATTCATCAATCCACTTATCCATCTACCAAGCTTTCCATCCACCCATCCACTTATCCTTCCATCCATCCAACAATTGACTTATCCATCAACCCATCCATCCATCTACCAAACTCTTCATCCACTTATTCGTCCATCCAACTATTTACTTATCCATCAACCTATTCATTCACTTATCCATCTACCAAGCTCTCCATCAATCCATCCATCCACTTATCCTTCAATCCATTCAACCATTTACTTCTACATCAACCTATTTATCCACTTGTCCATCTACTAAGCCATTTATCCACCCACCAATTTTATCCTTTCCTCCATCCACATACCCATCAACCCATCCATTCCCTCATCCATCCATCCATCCATCCATCCATCCATCCGATACAGCATTTTATAAAATACATTGCTTTCTTTATTGGAAACCAAGGATATTTCATTTTTTTAATACAACCAGACAAGTAAACATACTCTTAATGAGGACAAGGAGGATCAAGGAATAAAAGTCCTCACCTTTGTAAAGTTCCACCTTTGAATAAAGTGTCTAGATGCATCCCTGGCAGCTTTACCTAGAATTACTGCACCTATGTCCCTCCATGGCATTCGTGGGTTTCTCAATCGATCAATGAAATCTAAAAGTAAAGAAATACATATGGGTCCTGTCCTTTCTCTTGCCGGATGACACCAACAGAAGAGAGCAACGAGTGTGTCCATCAATATATAATGTGTAACAGACAAAAGAAAAAAGGGAGCTATGGGGAAAATTTTTAATTTAAAACTGGTACACTTGGAATCTGGTGCAGCCATGCATGGTAGCCAATCAGCTTCTAAATTTAGCTTATTCATTAGGCTTTGACAATAAACCCGGAAGCTGATTAGTTTCTATGCAGAGTTGTACCAGATTTTAGACTTGGTTTTGTTTTAGTAAATAACCCCCGTGTGTCCATCTCCTCTTGCAGAATGATACATATAGAAGGGAGGTAGGCGTCTGTCCTCCTCCTGCAGGACGATACATATAGAAGGGAGGTAGGTGTCTGTCCTCCTCCTGCAGGACGATGCATATAGAAGGGAGGTAGGTGCCTGTTCTCCTCCTGCAGGACGATACATATAGAAGGGAGGTAGGTGTCTGTCCTCCTCCAAATCGTAACGTATTATATATATTATATATAGGTATTTCAGTCGGCAAGTGGGTAGAGAAAGGAGCGCTATGAGTAGGTCCCTGTAAGGTGGCACAGATCGAAGAGAGTAACGACTCTGTCCATCAACCTGTAAGGTGACACATAGAAGTGGTCTAGAAGTCTGTCCCCCCCTTTTTAAAATATAGCAGTCCCATAGATAGAAATAAGATATCTAGTAGGTCTATTACCTTCAAAAGGTTTGTCCAGTTGTACCCAGTCTTTAAATATCAAGTTACTGTAGTCTTTGCCCAGCCAGTATTGGGAGATCATCTCAGCCTCTTCTGGGGACGCGTCCACAGCTGCGGTTCCATTCTGCTGAGAGACAGCGGGATGCCACCTTATAGGAGAAGAGAGACAGACAGCGAGAGGACAGACCATGAAAGAAAAGAGACATCAGAGAAAAGAAGGAGATAATGGCGAAGGTTAAACGGAATATGAGGAGGAGCAATAGGGTCTGTCCACTGAAAGCAGATATTTAAATTATAATGGAGTTAAATGTACTAAATGAGGAGATGGAGAAATAGTTTTAGTTATGAGAAGTCACAAAGAGTAAACCTTCTGTAGCACCCTGGTGTTAGGCAAGGTTGCTAACAAATTTAGTTTACTAGGTGGTAACCAGCCTAGCTGATTATTAGTGAGATCCACTGACCTTTTCCTAAATCTGGGTTTGATGCACCTCTCTCTTCTGTCACTAGGTGGCATTGTTGCCTGTGGCATTAGATTGCTAAAGGCATAGTGAATCCAGACTAGGAGTGGATGGGTTGTCTCGGGCAATTGGCTGGGGTTTCTTTGCCCTTGGCCTGCTGGGAGAGCCCATTTATTCGGGAGGAGTCAGGTGATCGGGTTCTGTGCCACCTGGATGGCTGTCTGGGTGGACGTGTGTCGAAAAGCTCCTGGCTGCTAGACCAGAAGCCTGAGGCCTATCCGGGAGTACCTGGTTGCTAGGCGGTCTGAGGCCTATCCAGGTGGGAAGCAAGCAACGCAGAGTTGGAGCTTCAGGCTTGGAGTCCAACCAAGTTGCAGGGGGTTCTGTCGGCTGGAGAACAAAGTAGTTACCACAGGTGAAGGAAATCAGTTGCCGTCAGAGATGACCACTTCTGTTGCCAGAGGCAAGCGAGAACCAGAGTCAGAGGTAAAGGGGACACAGTCGCCAGCAAGGGACAATCTCTCCTGTTATAAGAGGCCAGGTTCTGTGGAGACTGAAGAAGTACCAGAGCAGCCTTTTTCACTAGATGGTGAAGAAGTTGGGAAAGCTTCAGCAGAGTCAAGCTAGGGACCCAGCAGAACAGTGTTGGTGACGCTTGCAGAGGATTCAACAGGTTAGCTGAAGAGCCAAGTCAGGGACACAGTGGGACAGTGTGGATGACACTTGGAAGCCACAGCGGGTTAGTTGTGAAGTAGCTCAAGGGATCCAGTGGCGGCTGGGGTCTGAAGAGTCTAGTGAGAGACTGGGAGATCAGTGAGAGGATCTACAACAAGATACTGTGAGTTGTGATCTGCATTTAAGTTGAAGTTACAAGTTCAGTTGCTATAGGAGACAGCGATCTACAGATACAGTTTGCTGCAATCCAGCCCTTGAACTGTATAGCTGTTCTCCTATTCCTATTTTTGTCTCGGAGTCTGCCAAGTGTTTTGCATCCGTCTTAAGCCTTGTACACACGGTCGGACTTCAAACAAACTTTTCCGTCGTTTTTTGTCCGAAGGGAGTTGGCCGGGCACACCCATAGCATACACACGGCAGGACTTTTCTGAAAACTTTCCCAAAACTTTCCCAACATCACGTGGTTTTTCTGCTCTTTACCGCCACCCTTTGGTCAACTTCTGCTATTGTTGGTTGATTTTAACATTGGTTCTGGGCATGCGTATTTGTACTTCGGACAAAAGTCCAATGGATTTCTGTACACACAGTCGGACTTTGCACCATCGGACTTTTGTTGCCGAAAAGTTTGTCCTTTTGCAGAGCGAACTTTTGTCCGATGAAAACCGAAAAAGTTTGTCCGATGGAGCGTACACACGGTCGGATTTTTTGGAAAACGTGCTCATTTTGAAGTTTGTTGGCAAAAAGTCCGACCGTATGTATGGGGCTTAAGAGTGTTCAGGCCTTAACCCTCTCTCCCCAGTTATGTTGAGACAATAAATCTCTTTTTGCATTCTCAATTCTCAAAGTGTCTGGCGCCCAACTTACTCTATCTACACCCTACCCACCATGCCTAGTAATCCATACTGTGAAGATGGATGTCGGTTCTCCCTGACTCTGGAGGTCACCATTAGGCCTCTAGGGGACGGGGTCAAGGCTACACTTCCTTTATAAGCAATGCATCATGGCACAAAGAATGACGAGCAGGCCCCATCCAGGGGTCTTCTTATTTTATTCCTGATCACCCCACAGCTTGGAGATCCTCTGCTGCCCCTTCCTAGCTGCTGTGACTATTGGTAAGCAAGTTTACAAAACATGAGCTGCTGCCCCTGTCTATAACTGGCCTATACAGCAAGGTAAGCAAGTCTACCCCATCCTGTATGAGGGCAAATAGTGAGGTGTAGAATGCCAGGAGATGGGTCAGTCATTGGCTTTCTTTCTACAAATCAGCATTTTGTATTGCTGTTGGTCACTGATCCAGTGCAACATGTTCAAATAGGTGCAAAAAGCTGAAGGGGCTGACCAGCCCATGGGGTTATTTACTAAAACTTGAGAGTGCAAAATCCATAGCTCCCAACTGTCCCTGATTTGGAGGGACTGCCCCCCGATTTGGAGGGACTGCCCCCCGATTTGGAGGGACTGCCTCCCGATTTGGAGGGACTGCCTCCCGATTTGGAGGGACTGCCTCCCGATTTGGAGGGACTGCCCCCCGATTTGGAGGGACTGCCTCCCGATTTGGAACAACGTCCCTCTTTCCCCCTCATTTTGGTCTGTTGTATATAAAAAAAACACACTTTTTATCTATCATCCAATTTGGAGGGACTGCCCCCCAATTTGGAGGGACTGCCCCCCAATTTGGAGGGACTGCCTCCCAATTTGGAGGGACTGCCTCCCAATTTGGAGGGACTGCCTCCCAATTTGGAGGGACTGCCTCCCAATTTGGAGGGACTGCCTCCCAATTTGGAGGGACTGCCTCCCAATTTGGAACAACGTCCCTCTTTCCCCCTCATTTTGGTCTGTTGTATATAAAATAAAATAAAAACGCACTTTTTATCTATCATCCAATTTCTAAAATTGATGCATTTGTAAATTCCAAAATTCAGTATAAAGAAATAGTAGTGGCAAAAAAAAAGCACTTGTGGTTTTAACTAATCATTTTTTTTGTATAATTTTCCTTTAAGGGGGTGTGTCCTATGCCTACATACTTTTGCTAATAAATGTCCCTCATTCTCATCTCAAAAAAATTGGGAGGTATGAAAATCTGGTGCAGCTCTGCAGGGCTGCTGTTAGAAATTATGGGGCCCCGTACAGCCTACCTGACGGGGCCCCCCCTTCAACCATGCCCTTGACCCCTCCCCTGGCTGTAAACAAAATGCAGGTTTGTCGCCGTTTACATATGCGTGCGGAGCCAACGTGTGCGCTTGCAATTGCGCATAAGCACAAAGTACCGGGGGCAGTTGAAATTTCTTTTAAATTGTATTTTATTTATTGCAAATAAAAAAAAATCTTACATTGCAACGTTACATTTTTTTAATTCTTTTTTGCTTTCACACGGGATGAACAACATCCCTACGGGGGAACCGCTACAGAAGCTTCTTTTGTTTTTTAATGCAGTAACTGTAATGCTGCTGGGGCCCCACTGTGTAGCTAATAGGGATGGGCCCGGTACAACAGGACCGGTTGTATCGCCCTATCAGCGGCCCTGCAGCTCAGCATAGAAACCAATCAGCTTCTAGAATTTTTTTTAATTTTTTTTTTGCCAATGCTTAATTAGAAGTTAGAAGCCGATTCTGAGCACTCTTCATTTAAAGTAAATCAATCCAATGTCTTTCTATTTTAAATTGACATTTGTGTATTATTGGAGTGCTCAAAAAGATACTGGATGGTACTTATAAACACACACTTGAAGGTGTTGCTTTTCATTCACGGTGCCACATTTCTATGGTTTTGGAGCATGATGTGTACTTTGAGTTTGAGAGACTAAAAGCCTCGTACACAGGATCGGATTTTCCGCAGACAAAGCGTCGGACTTTTGTCAGAAGGGCGTTGGCCAGGAACTTGTCTTGCATACAAACGGCACACAACTGTCGGACAACAAACACGAACGTAGTGACGCACTAAGTGGTTTTTAAGCTCTTTAGCGCCACCCTTTGGGCACCTTCTGCTAATGTTGTGTTTGGTGAGCATTGCTTCCGAGCATGCGTGTTTGTATTTGGACTGTTGTCTGACGGACTTGTGTACACACGATCGGAAAATCTGGACAACAGATCATTGTCCGCGGAAATTTTTAAAGCTTGCCATCCAACATTTGTCCGCGGAAAATCCGACAACAATTGTTCGATGGAGCGTAAAACTGATCGGATTTTAGGCCAACAGTCTGTCAACACACAATTCCCGTCAGAAAATCCGATCGTGTGTACGAGGCTTTAGAGATGTTATGGGATTTGGAAAGGGAGTGATCAGAGATCATATGGAGTCAGAAGTGGGTGAAACTTACTATCCATTTTTTTTTTTGTTCTTCCAGACTGGAGCTGAAAGCGTAGGGATGGCGGCAGACTGCCCTGGGTTCGGTTAGAGCAGAGTTGGGTGAACTTTAACCCCTTAACGACCGGCCACGGCATATATACGTCGGCAGAATGGCTCGTACAGGCACGATCACATAACTGTACGTCCCATTTAACTGCCTGCCGTGTGGTCGCACGCGTCGCCGGCGCGCTCGCGACCCTGCAGTCATCCCTGTGAGTCGGACCGCGGGTGCCGCGGACTCGAACGCCGCGGGCATTCCCGCGATCGTCTCACGGAGGGATGGAGCGGGGAGATGTTAGTGTAAACACAACATCTCCCCGCTCACCTACTGACACTGTCACCGAACTCCGCTCTGTGTAATCAGAGCAGAGATCGGTGACGCGTCACTCATAGCCACGCCCCCTAACAGTGAGAATCACTCCCTTACGCACACTTAACCCCTTCATCGCCCCTAGTTGTTAACCCATTCACTGCCAGTGTCATTTTTACAGTAATCAGTGCATTTTTATTGCACTGATCGCTGTAAAAATGACAATGGTCCCAAAAATGTGTCAGAATTGTCCACCATAATGTCGCAGTCATGAAAAAAAAAATAAAAAAAAATAAAAAAATCGCTGCTCGCCCGCCATTACTAGTAAAAAAAAAAATAATAATAAAAAGTGCCATAAAACTATCCCCTATTTTGTAAACGCTATAACTTTTGCGCAAACCAATCAATAAACGGCGATTGCGATTTTTTTTACCAAAAATATGTAGAAGAATACGTATCGGCCTAAACTGAGGAAAAAAAAATTTTTTTTTATATATTTTTTGGGGATATTTATTATAGCAAAAAGTAAAAAATATTGAATTATTTTCAAAATTGTCGCTCTATTTTTGTTTATAGCGCAAAAAATTAAAACCGCAGAGGTGATCAAATACCACCAAAAGAAAGCTCTATTTGTGGGAAAGAAAGAACGTCAATTTTGTTTGGGAACCACGTCGCACGACCGCGCAATTGTCAGTTAAAGCGACGCAGTTCCCGAATCGCAAAAAGGGGCCTGGTCTTTATGCTGCATATTGGTCCGGGGCTTAAGTGGTTAAAGAAGTTTGGATGCCAGACCCAAACCCCTTAAAATAAATGAGATCCGAATCTGTCAAATCAAAAATGCCAATTTTTTGAGTGAATAGGCAAAGGGCTGTCAAAAAATAGCATAGGATGGGTACTGCCCTAGGGTCTTTGTACCAGTGGAAACTTTTTTTTTTTTAGGAAATTTGTTTTAAAATTACTGGCAAAGGTCATTTCCCTTCTGACTTCTATGAAAAACAAAAAGAATAGCATACGGACCCCTTCAAATGTCCACCAAAACAGCAGTCTGCTATGTATTTTGGACCTTTGGAGGGTTGCATGTGCAATTTATTTATTTATTTTTTTAAAGACAGTCGGCAATGAATTGTAATTATTGCTAAATTTGTCAGCAATTTAAACTGTACCGGTATATATATTTTTTTATTTGTGTGGATGTCACATTTGCTGTAGAACATTCCTACAGAAGAATGAAAAAAAGAAAAAAAAGGAAAAAAAACTATTGGATTTTAAAAGGAAACCCACAAAAAAAAAAAAAAAATAAGGAAGAAAAATGTGTGAGGTTTCCCAGGAAATCAATACTGGACCCAGTACGGAGTCTTATGTAGTTCCTCATACAAATAATAAAAGTTTAAAAAAAAAGTGGTATCCCTAAAAATCCATGCCAGACCCCCAATTCAAATCCCAAGCATGTAGCATGGAACATGCAGCCCTCTTCCTCAACCATACCAGGCCACATGCCCTTAATATGTCCTGGCAAAGCACCTTGTCCCCATGGTCCTCCTCCCCTTAAAAGGGACAAGGGGCCTCTTCCCCACAATTGTTATTGAGTCGCGCTAAATATAGGTCCTCTTCCCCACAACCTTGGCCTGGTAGCTGTGGGGAGGTTTATCGGAATCTGGAAGCCCCCTTTAAAAAAAAACGGAGCCCCTAATATCATTCCTCCCCACGTGAATGAGTAAGGGGTACAAAGTACCCCTACTCTTTCCAAAAAAAAAAAAAATTGTACCCTCGAAATAAAGCCACCCAAATATTTGACAACTCTTTCAATTAAAAAAAAAAATCCCCCAAAAAGTCCCTTATTGTAAATCCATCATCAGTCATGATGCCCACCACCTGTCAACTCGCTAAAATTAAAAAAACTTGACAGACCCGGTGCACATGACCAATCCCAACGGTACTCCTGGCACAGGGCAGAGCTAGTAGTAACACCATTGACCAAATATGGTCAGTGAGCAAATTTGGGCAGTGATATCACAGCTATCCTCACCCCTCTGCTTACATGGTCAGGGATTCCCAGCCATGTATGCCAATGTGCCAGTGATGGCAGCTGTTGCTATGGAGGCAGCAGGCAGGTACAAGCACCTGCTTCCTTAGGGACCATTGAAATCAGGAGGCTGTCCTATATAGAAGCAGTAGAAATACCGCTTGAATATATAATGCTCAGCTCCTGCTGCACAGAAGGCCGAACAAGCAAAAGTTTTGGCGTTCTTCGTCATGTTGTGTAAAGCATGATATGGTAGCAGAGCAAGATGAAGCAACACTTATTGGCCAAAGTGACAGGAAGGGTAGTACGCATAAAATGGCGGAGCAGTAACATGGCTTAGGAGTAGTGTTAGTTTGGAGTAATAGTAGTAAAATGTTTAAGTAATAGTAGTAAAGTATCAGGGTAATAGAAGTACTGGAGTATAAGGTTACAGAGTCGAGTAGAGACCTCTTTACGTAGACTTGGTTGATACCTGTTGCTGCTGCATCTTGCCAGAGCCCACATCTGTAAGTCGATAATCGTGGTCATCCCATCGGCCATAGGCCAGATCCAGACCCCCCAGAAAAACGATGGACTGGTCAATGGCCACCATCTTCTCATGGTGAGCCCAGAGGAACACGATGGAGGAGACATGATCCGGGTGACGCATCACCTAAAACATAAGCGAGGCTGAGATGTCACCTCACTGTGCATGATGATGATGATGATGGATGGTGGATAATAATAAATTAAAAGAATGGCTAATTCATCATGAATGAACATAATGGATGATTTATTATGTGCATGGTAAATGAAATGTTTTACATGTATGTAGGTATGATCAATAGAAATGAGATGTACAGAATAATGAAGAAGGATCATGTATATTATTATGAATCATGGAAATGATGAATGAAGATGAAAAATTAGTGATGCATGATAAACCGTAAGTAATAGTATAGTAAGTCATAGAGGACGAATGAATAGGTCATGTTACATGGAAATTATGCATTTTGGATAAGTACAAATGAAGAGGACAATCATGCTTTCTGGAAAACAATACATGAAGAAAAATTGTATGATGTACGACGAATGAGGATGATGTGTAGATAAACAGTGAATGATTATCATGGAAGACATTCTAGACAATAATAATAATAATAATGATAAATGCAGATAAAAGGGTAATACTTTCTGAATGATGGTGAATTAGACATGACAGTAATGCCGCGTACACACGACCGTTTTTCCCGTCGAGAAAAATGAAATTTTTTCCTTTGGACGAGAAAAACGATCGTCTGTGGGCTTTTTGTCGTTTTTCGACGGGAAAAACAGCATTAATCACGACGAGAAAAATTAGAACATGCTCAAATTTTTCTCATCGTGATTCCCGTCGTTTTTTAACGCGGCAGTTTTCCCATAGGGAAACACTGCTGCGGAGCCCACACACGGTCGTTTTTCTCGACCAAAAAAAAAGTCGGGAAAAACGGACGTGTGTAGGGAACCAAGCCGTTCCCTTGTTTTTCCCGTCGATTTTCTCGACTGTGTTTTCACTGTCGAGAAAATCGATCGTGTGTACGCGGCATAAGATAATAAAAATGATTGAATATATATATATATATATATATTTATATTATTTTGGTTTTACAGTAAGAGGAAATAAGGAAATAGCCGATAGGTCACAGATGTCAAACACAAGGCCCGCGGGCCGAAACTGGTCCAGACAAATGTTACCACTTGGGTCATGGTGGAACTCTATTCTGCCACCTCCGGCTCTCACCCTCCGCTTCTGATCACTGCTGCCACCTTCTGTGCTTACAAGGGACAGCTTTGCTTTCAGCGACTACCAGATGTACGTAGTGCACCCCTAAACTCTGCACACTGTGCATAGTGCACCCCCTAAACTCTGCACACAGCATACACCTGAACTCTGAAACCCTGTACAGAGCATACGCCTGAACTCCACGCCCTGTACGCAGCACACGCCTGAACTCTGCACATAGCCTACTCCTGAACTTTTCACCCTGTACGTAGCTCACTCCAGAATAGTGCACCCCTAAACTCTGCACACAGCATACGCCTGAACTCTGCAACCCTGTACAGAGCATACGGCTGAACTCCGCGCCCTGTACGCAGCACACACCTGAACTCCGCGCCCTGTACGCAGCACACGCCTGAACTCCACGCCCTGTACGCAGCACACGCCTGAACTCCACGCCCTGTACGCAGCACACGCCTGAACTCCACGCCCTGTACGCAGCACACGCCTGAACTCCACGCCCTGTACGCAGCACACGCCTGAACTCTGCACATAGCCTACTCCTGAACTTTGCACCCTGTACGTAACTCACTCCAGAATAATAAAAGAGTAGCTACATATTCATACAGATACAACCAGCCCTTTAAGGGCAACCATAAGAGTTCTGTTGTATAGGAGAATATACTAGGATGGCCTCCAAACTAAATAATAATGATAGATGACAAATGGTGGATGAGGATTGATGATGATAGTTTATGAGCATAATGTTTATAATGACTGATGGAATCCCCCCTTAAAACTAGGAGTTCTGTTGTATAAGAGAAGATGCTAGGATGGTTCCAGACTAGATAATTATAATGGATGACAAATGATGGATGATGGCTGGGAGAATAACCGACGACATTGCCCTGTGTGGGAAATGATGCAGCCTTTATCTACACAACCTAAAACAGAGCTCAAAATTTCAAGTCCTGAGCTACTAGCCAGGCCTTAAGGGTTACTTTCCACCTGTTGTCCCACCCAACCCCTACCATGCCCCGTCCCCATACACATCCTCATAAATTCTCATGAAATGACACTTGAATGTTTTATGCAGAATTAAGTTACACAAATAAATATTAACAACAACTTTATCAGTGCCCATCAATGCAGCCTCACCCGTGCCCAACGCAGCCTCACCCGTGCCCATCATTGCAGCCTCAGCCGTGCAGCCTCAGGCATGTCCATCATTGCAGACTCAAAAGTGTCCATCATTGCAGCCTCACCAGTGTCCATCATTGCAGCCTCACCCGTGCAGAGGAAGAGAGAGGGCGGCCGATCATCATAGCGAAAGAGCGTGGAGGAAGAGGAGAGCCGGCTTGCGCCGGGTCAGGAGGGCGGGATTGTATGTGATGGCGAGCAAAATGCAATTCTAAAAGGCCCGTACACACGGTCAGACTTTTTGCCAACAAACTTCAAAATGAGCAAGTTTGACAAAAAATCAGACTGTGTGTACGCTCCATCGGACAAACTTTTTTGGTTTTCATTGGACAAATGTTCGGTCTGCAAACGGACAAACTTTTCGCTAACAAAAGTCCAATGGAGCAAAGTCCGACCGTGTGTACAGAAATCCATCGGACTTTTGTCCGATGGACAAATAAGCATGCCCAGAACCAATGTTAAAATCAAGCAACAAGAAGCAGAAGTTGACCAAAGGGTGGCGGTAAAGAGCCAAAAAACCACGTGATGTTGGGAAAGTTTGCAGAAAAGTCAGAGCGTGTGTATGCTATGGGTGTGCCCGGCCAACTCCCTTCGGACAAAAATCCACGGAAAAATTTTGTTTGAAGTCCGACCGTGTGTAGGAGGCTTAATGTAAGCTGTTACAGCCGGCAAACCCGGCTCTGATCTTCCTCCACGCTCTCTTCAGCTATGATGATCCAGCCGCCCTCTCTCTTCCTCCACACTCTTTTCCTCTGGGAGAACAACTCCCATTCATCCCTGCCAGTCGGTGGTGCTCGCCCCCCCGTGCTACCAGGCAGCCCATCTAGCGAGCCCTCATTTTCCACTCGCAAAATGAGAGTAGGCGAGTGGAAAATTTGAGGGCTGTCCTAAAAGGGTACAGCTGGCCTCTTACCTTGATATTCGGATGCAGCAGCATCAATGTCCTCTTGCTATATCCACTGTTAATTCCCAGAGCCATTTCCATCTCCTTGAACAGCAAGATACAAACCCGGACTCCAGCCTCCTGCAAGACAAAGGGGTAGATTTACTAAAGGCAAATAAACTGTGCACTTAGCAATTAAAGTTGCTCTCTGCAAATGCAGTTGCTCCAAAGCTTAGTAAATGAGATAAAGCTTAACTTTGCAAAGAATACCCAATCACATGCAAGGGGCATACAACCATTTATCTCTATGGCCGGCTGTACTCCCCACCTGCGTGTGAGCAAGGTGCAGTGTGGTGTGGTTGGCAGTGAACACACAGAGCCTAAGTTGGACAATAAAGTTAGTTATATTGTAGAAAGTTTTAACAACTTATTCAGGCCGGGCAGGTAGGCACACCCTAGAGCCACTTACAAACTGACACCGGTCTGAAGACTTGAAGATGCTAACAGCATCTGCAATGTGAGGAGTGGGAATGCGGCCTGGCCGGTCCACACCCAAAGGGAAGGCTCCCTGAAGAGAGGTAGACGTGGTCCCTGCACTATCCCTACTCCTCCAAAACCTTTCCCTACCTTTAAGCACTGTCCCTATCAGATGGGGAGCCTGTTCCTATGCTAGCCACTCACATTAAAGGGGTTGTAAACCCTTTTGTGCTGCAGCGTCCCCCTTTTACTGAACTGAGCCTGATCGTTTCAGCAACTAGGACGAGCACAGCAGCTCCAGCCGCTGTCTCGTGTCCTCATTGGATAGATTGATAGCAGCAGGAGCCATTGGCTCCCACTGCTGTCAATCAAATCCAGTGACACGGGAGCCTGGGGTGGGACAGAGTCCTGCTGTCTGTCAATAGACGCAGCAGTGGGACTTGTGAGCACGCCCGCATGAGTGCCCCCATGGAAAGCAGCTCTCCATGGGGGCACTCGAGAAGAGGAGGAACCAGGAGCGTGGCAGGCAAACCCCAGAAAAGGAGGATTGGGGCCACTCTGTGCAAAACCCTTGCATAGAGCAGGTAAGTATGACATGTTTGTTATTATAAAAAAAAAAAAAGCTTTACAGTCACTTTAAGCGCACCAAACCCAGGACCCGAGGTGTCTTAAATAGACTCTGCCTGATCCAAACCACTCACTGGAGTCACATGGGGCGCCACTGTCCAATCAGACAGATGTCTCCTTGTGAGTGCAGGAAGCCATAGAGGAACCACAACTTTCACAACTTTCTTCCCCTTCAGAACTGCCGCATTGGTGGTTGAAATCTGAAACAAAGTGGTGGGAATGCACACAGTTTACACTGCATTTCAGACAGACAATCTGTCCTAATCAGATTAACAAAGTAATTCATAAACATAAGAAGGTATTAGGAGCAGTGATGGGGACATAAAAAGGCAATCATATAGAACACACCGCCTTATGCTTCAGGATGATGTCCAGCCTCCACTTGTCATCGAGTGCTGGCCTCTTCAGGTGGACCTCCGGGCTGAGCCTGCATGAAGAAGACAAGACAGCGGGACTGTAGAGCAAACTATATGTAAAAAGAGTTAGACGCTCCAACCGAACTCCTGGTCGCCTCACACCCCGCTTTGGCTGAACCCTAATCTAACCTTTTGCAGTTCAACACTATCCCAGATCCGCAGGCCTGAGCTAAATATAAAATAGTGAAACTGGAACATTTCATCACAAACAAGGAGCTGTCCCCTTTTCACATTTTACAAACCAAATTCAATGTACCTGCACATGCTCGGTACCTTCAAATTGCTCATGCCTATAGGTGCCAGTTCCTAGGCCAACCAGTTGAGTTATCAAACTCAGAGCTTGAATCTACCCTCCGGGTGAGGGACACGGAGAAACCCACGTCCCAGCTTTATGGGTCCCTGCTCGTTGCTGCCGATCCCGGGTTGTCTCCCTCCACAGGAAATGGGTGGGGGACATCCCGGAACTGGATGATGATGACTGGAGAGAGATTTGGGACTTTCCCTTCTCCCCTCTAGTCGCAGCAAGAGATAAACTAGTCCAATTCAAAATTTTACACAGGGCTCACTATACACCCCACAGGCTCCATAGGATGTCAGGGGGCATACTCTCCATTGTGTTGGCATTGCTCACACCAACCCGGAGAGTTTTTCCACATTTTTTGGAACTGTCCAGCAATTAAACATTACTGACAAGAGGAAAAAAAAAAAAAGAGAGAAACGGGACTATAGCGGTGCTACTAAATTAATATCAAACACAATGGAAAACCAATTTATAAAAATATACAGTATTTTTATTTAATAATTATTAGTACACAGTTGATAAAAATTAGAGCATTATCACTGAATCAATTTGCGGTAGGGTGATTCCAAGGTGGTGGTTGCATCAATTGTAGGTTGAGAAGATCATACGTAGTCCCTACATGTTTCGCCCTTTGGGGCTTCGTCAGGGGAAGTATGTCTCAAACTTCTATACAGATAGCAACTACTAGATATAAAAGTGAAAAAAACAAAATCATCAATTGACCATTCTAGACATTTATCTAAAATTGGAGGTCTATCTGTAAACAGGTCCACAAGTGACAAGAAAGAGCAACTTGAACAGAGGCAAATGAGGGAAAATTGGAAAACACCACATAGGTGTGCGGGCGGAAAAAGCCACCCTTGGGACAGCAAGTGACCAGATTCCGAACAAGCGGTCACCCACAGTGAGTGCTCAAAAAGACCTGGCCGGAAAAGAAGATGACGAAAAAAAACAAAAAAACATCAAAATAGATTTATCTTGGAAAACCCTAATGGATACACACACACACACATATATAGAGATAGATAGATTTTTTACCAATTTATTATACACACACAATATATATATATATATATATATATATATATATATATATATATATATATATATACACACACACACACACACACACATACACATATATATACATATATATATATATATATATATATATATATATATATATATATACACACACACATACACACATACATACACACACACATATATACACGCACACATTAGGGTTTTCCAAGATAAATCTATTTTGATGTTTTTTTTTGTTATTTTCTTTTCCGGCCAGGTCTTTTTGCGCACTCACTGTAGGTGACCGCTTGTTCGGAATCTGGTCCCTTGCTGTCCCCAAGGGTGGTTTTCCGATAGATAGACCTCCAATTTTAGATAAATGTCTAGAATGGTCAATTGATAATTTTGTGTTTTTCGCTTTTATATCTAGTAGTTGCTATCTGTATAGAAGTTTGAGACATACTTCCCTTGACAAAGCCCCAAAGGGCGAAACATGTAGGGACTACGTATGATCTTCTCAACCTACAATTGATGAAACCACCACCTTGGAATCACCCTACCGCAAATTGATTCAGTGATAATGCTCTAATTTTTATCAACTGTGTACTAATAATTATTAAATAAAAATACTGTATATTTTTTTATAAATTGGTTTTCCATTGTGTTTGATATTAATTTAGTAGCACCGCTATAGTCCCGTTTCTCTCTTTTTTTCCTTTTATTAATACAATTTTGGGATGAGGTGCGTTATACTGGGCGTCTACCCTTAGTCAGACCACAACAATTCTATTACTGGCAAGAGGTCATTCAGGTAATTGCAAAGGTAACCAAGACCAGTGTTCCCTATGATCCTAAATACTGTCTCTGCTGGGGTTGGTTGAACAAATGTCAGTGATTAGAGCGAGAAAAGTACTTGTATCCCTACTACTGTATTACGCTCGTAAAGCCATCACGATGACCTGGAAGCAATCACCCCCCTCTATTAGATTTTGGAAAAGTCTGATAAATGCCAGTTTACCCTTAAACAAGGCCACTTACTCGAACAGGGGTTGCCCACAAAAGTTTGATAAAGTGTGGACATGTTTGGCTAGATGATGCCACCACAGCAAGTGAAGACGTACATAAGACCTAGATTGGTACTACATTTAAAAGTGAACTGAGCCCAGATATTTTTATTTTGAAGTATTCTGAAAACACCAGTTTGAGCACAGACTACCCCTGAACTGGAACCTCTCCCCACATTGGGGTAGTAGTTAGTAGTTTGTGTCAAGTTGTTCATAGAATTCAAGTTATGGTATGTTGCTGTAACCCAAGATTTGCCCCTGCGTGGGTAATAAAGATTTGGCCCCTGCACGGGCTACTATTTTTATTGAATTTTCAGTTTCATTCAAAACAATTATTTTTCAAAAAAAGAGAGTTAAAGACAGAGAACCCCCATCCACAGCCCTATTTGGTTAAAGCTCTGTCCTTTTTCTTTTGAACAGCTGTACTAAATATGCCCCTGCCTAAAAGTGATCCATGGAGTTTGATGGGTGGTAATGGGCAAGGTGGGCACTTTCCCCAATCCTTAAAATTACAAAAAACAGACATGGTCCAGGTTGCAAAAACGCCAGAGACATCCTTGATATCAAAACCTCAACTTACCACCAGTCAGTGATGAAAATCTCCTCCTGCGCCTGCATCAAAGCATCAGCCACCGCGGCAAAATAAGTAGCACCATTAACAAACCTAAAGGAGGCAGATACAGGGTAAAATCAGAATTAGTACCATGACAATAAATAGAATTACATGTGTAGCGGACCCCCAATAATTGGGGTCGCTATGCCTAAATTTAAGGGGTTGCCTAAACAAATAGTTAGGTTCAGGCTGTTGGAATTATCTAAATTGGCCTCTGCTCTGTTGTGATTTTGCCTAACAGTACAGTTCCCTGTGGCCTGCAGGTGGCGCTGTCGCCCAGGTCTCAGGTCGAACCACAGGTGGCATTGCAGCGCTATTGGGTGTCCCCTCTCGGCAGCTGTGCAGTGGTCTACCCTCTGTGCATGCTGGGAGAGGATACATAAGGGGCAGACGCAATTATTCGGGGAGCAGTTTGCGCCTCCCGGCCCTCCAGGGCCAGGGGTGCGCGTGTGTGTTCAGTCCCGGGCACCTTTAGCCCGAGGCTGCATCGTTCCAGGTAGGCCCAGCACCTTTAGCTGAGGCCTACACCAGAAGAGGAGTCCCAGGGTACCCGTGGGAGGGTGACCCGCTCTGAAGGAGAGGGAACCAGGGGAGGACCTATCCAGGGGATCGGTGAAGGAAGTCACTGTCGCGGGAGAGGCCTGGTTACCTGTCGGAGGGAAGGACTCCACAATCCGCCACAAGCCTTGTAACGTGCCCCATTGGCACCTAAGGTCTCAAGTGTTACAAGTGCTGGAAAGTTCAGGACTTAGAGGCTAATATATCCTGATCGTATCCTTAGGAAAATTCTAAGCAAATGTTCGTGCTCCAACCTGAGCAAAACCCACTCAGGCTTGAGTGGCGGCGAGTGATATTTGGGTGTTGCGTGCCTGAACCTGCCTCCCTGTTCAATTCTCTATCTCCAGCTTTCCTATCAAGTTCTATGCAAGCAAATAAACCTTTCTTTATTGGGTTTAATACTTTGTGGACAATGGCCTTATTGAACTTTCAAGGAGAATAGACTTTTCCCTACATTCTAGGGTGAGGAACCAACGGAAAGAGGTAACTCGCTGCAGGACCCAAATCTATTAACACCACTCACCCTCTACAAAGATGGAGGATACTGGGCATGTGGCATGGTGTGTCCCATTCTGCAAGCAGGGTAAAGTATCTGTGTGCTACACATGTAAGGCAATACTTCAGCCTAGCAGTTCTAGTGTCCTAGGTTCAGACCACCCACAGGGCTTTATCTGCACAGAGCAGGGTTTATCAACTAGGGTTCCTCCAGAGGTTGCTGGGGGTTCCTTGAGCGATGCGCAATTTCTGACTCAGATATGTTCCCACTGACACCATTGTTTTAGCTCTCTGTAAGGGGATAATTTTCTTTTTCGTACATCACGGGACACAGAGCGACTTAGTCATTACTAATGGGTTATATAGATTACCTTCAGGTGTTGGCACTGGCCAATTCCAAACCGGAAGTACCCTCCCCTATATAAGCCCCTCCCATCCGGGAGCACCTCAGTTTTTTGCCAGTGTCTAAGGTGTTGGCCAAAGAGTAACATGTGTTTTCACTGGGCTTGCGTACAGGTTCTTTTGGGCCTTAGTAAGCTGTTCCGGATCCCACCAAAAAAGCTTCATAGCTAAACGGTCGGTACCCGGGCCTTGCAGCAGAAGAGCAAGGTTTTGCCTGTAATGCCTCTCTTAGGAGGGCTGGACCCTGGGATCCAGAGCTCTGGTCATACCCATGACCAAGATGTTTTCTGTGCAGGGTGCTATACAGGTCCAGGGGAGTGGAATCCTTGGGAACCCGGTCCCTGAAGGTTTAATTACAATGCCTGCCGTGAGAGGTGAAGTTTGGGCTTCTGTGGACCAAACAAAGTCCTGCGGCGGGGATCAGGTAAGTGGGGGCCCCCAGGAACTTGGTTCTATTGGGGGACCCCCAAGCCTAATTTGTCTTTCTGTCTGTTACCTAAACGGTATTCCCGCTAAATATCTGTGTTTGCCTGTAACTACTGAAAATGTAAAATTTTAATAGTAGTCAAGAAAAAAAAAAAAAAAAAGGGACCGCGGTACCTGTGTTAAACCACTAGAGGCCGCTGTAGTCCATTTTTCTTGTCATGTGGATCTTTGGTTTTCTCAAGTCAAAAGATCCAGGCAGCTGGTAAGTTTCTCTGTGGGAATCCACTTCCTCTGCCCTGTTGCTGCGCTCATCCACCGCACAGGCCCTCCGGCAAAAAGGGCCCTGGCTCCTAGTCCCCTGTTTGATTTCGAAAAGGGCGCCAATGGCACACGGGCGTGCGCGCGGGCGCGTGCACGCGCCTCCTATGAAAAAAAAGGGGCGGGGCGGGTGGATGACGCTCGATGCGCGCCGCGGCGCTTCTGCGCATGTGCGGGCGTCCCAGCATGGTTAAAAGACACAGTACAAGTGTCAGCTGGATGCAAACAGAGCTAGCAACAAACAGTGGCACACAGAGGCGGTTGATGCAGGCATCCCCATAGAAAGGCTATATAAAAGACTGTTTGTGAACTCACTGCAAAGTATATTCCCATGGGCAATAAGTTTAAAAGGCTAAAAATAAAACCTATGTGGCTCACTGCCAAAGTTAAAAAAGCTATAAACTATAAGAAAAGAGCTTTTAAAAAATATAAAAATGAGGGAACACTAGTGTCATTTAAATGTTACAAAGAATATAACAGGATAGGTAAAAAGGAAATCAAGGATGCAAAAATTCAAAATGAACGACAGATTGCAAAAGATAGTAGGACAAACCCCAAAAAATTCTTCAAATATATTAATAGTAAAAAAGGTCAAGTCTGAGCATGTAGGCCCTTTACAAAATAATCTAGAGTGGGTGACTGGGGACAAAGAGAAGGCCAATTTATTAAATACTTTCTTCAGTTCTGTGTATACAAAGGAGCATGGGGGAGCTCATGTCCAAAATGGGGGTGGTAGTGACACAGCCCCAAATCCACAATGGCTCAAAAGTGATATGGTCCAGAAATATTTAGATGGAATAAAGGTGGATAAAGCACCTGGACCAGATGGCATACACCCACGGATCCTAAAAGAATTGAGCTCTGTAATTTCAAAGCCATTGTATTTAATTTTTAGGGACTCATTAATGACAGGAATAGTACCACTGGATTGGCGCAGGGCCAATGTGGTGCCTATATTTAAAAAGGGAATTAAGTGTTTACCAAGTAACTATAGACCTGTTAGTTTAACTTCTATAGTTGGGAAGATACTGGAGAGATTAATAAAAGACCACATAGATGAGTTCTTGCTGGAAAAAAAACTATTTAAGCAACAGACAGCATGGATTCATGAAAGACAGAAGTTGTCAAACAAACCTGATTTCTTTTTATGAAGAGGTAAGTAAGACCTTGGACAGAGGGGTGGCGATGGACGTGGTATACTTGGACAGAGGGGTGGCGGTGGACGTGGTATACTTGGACAGAGGGGTGGCGGTGGACGTGGTATACTTGGACAGAGGGGTGGCGGTGGACGTGGTATACTTGGACAGAGGGGTGGCAGTGGACGTGGTATACTTGGATTTTGCAAAAGCGTTCGATACAGTTCCCCACACACGGCTCATGTGTAAGGTAAAGTCTACAGGATTGGAAATATCAGTTTGTAAATGGATAGAAAACTGGCTAAAAGACAGAATTCAGAGAGTAGTGGTTAATGATTCTTACTCTGAATGGTCCAAGGTTATCAGTGGTGTACCCCAAGGTTCAGTGCTGGGACCCTTACTTTTTAATATGTTTATAAATGATATTGGGTCTGAGATCAAAAGTAACATTTCTGTCTTTGCAGAGGACACCAAGCTATGCAGTGGAATAACGTCCTTACAGGATGTCGCCAATTTACAAGCCGACCTCAATGCTCTGTCTAATTGGGCGACTATGTGGCAGATGAGGTTTAATGTTGATAAATGTAAAGTTATGCACTTGGGGGCTAATAATATGAATGCATCATACATACTAGGGGGAGTACAACTGGGGGGATCCGTAGTGGAGAAGGATCTGGGGGTTTTGGTAGATCATAAGCTCAATAATGGCATGCAATGCCAAGCTGCGGTTTCCAAAGCGAGCAAGGTCCTTTCTTGTATTAAGAGAGGTATGGTCTCCAGAGAGAGAGATCTAATGTTGCCCCTGTTCAAATCATTAGTAAGACCTCATCTGGAATATGCAGTTCAGTTTTGGGCCCCAGTTCTCAAAAAGGATATTGGGGAACTGGAGAAAGTGCAGAGAAGGGCAACCAAACTGATAAGAGGCATGGGGGAGCTCAGCTATGAGGAGAGATTAGAGGAACTGAATTTATTCTCTCTTGAGAAGAGGAGATTAAGGGGGGATATGATCAACATGTACAAATACATAAGGGGTCCATATAGTGAACTTGGTGTTCAGTTATTCACTTTACGGTCAACACAAAGGACAAGGGGGCACTCTTTGCGTCTAGAGGAAAAGAGATTTCACCTCCAAATACGGAAAGGTTTTTTCACAGTAAGAGCTGTGAAAATGTGGAATAGACTCCCTGCAGAGGTGGTTCTGGCCAGCTCAGTAGATTGCTTTAAGAAGGGCCTGGATTCTTTCTTAAATGTACATAATATAACTGGGTACTGACATTTATAGGTAAAGTTGATCCAGGGAATATCCGATTGCCTCTCGGGGGATCAGGAAGGAATTTTTTCCCCTGCTGTAGCAAATTGGATCATGCTCTTCTGGGGTTTTTTTGCCTTCCTCTGGATCAACTGTGGGTATAGAATTGGGTATATGGGATTGTACGATATATGTTTATTTTTATTTTATTTTATTTTTTTACGGTTGAACTGGATGGACTTGTGTCTTTTTTCAACCTGACTAACTATGTAACTATGTAAAGGCACTTTAGTGGACACCAGCTGGTATATAGCAGCAACTTTGTTAGACTATTACCAGCAAAATTGGTGTATGATGACGGGAATACCTCAGCTTTGTGCTTAAAGGATATGTCGTCCAGACGCTCCGGAAATAGATCTTCCAGGAAGCCAAAGGGGTCTCCATCGGGCTCTGAGGATATTGGGCATGCTTGTACTGCACCAATCTCCCCTGAGAATTCAGAGGTCAGTAGCCGTAGAAACCCCGCAGGAATGCCTGGTGCTGCGGCTGTCCCCAGTCCACCTGCTCCTGTATATATAACAGAGGAGGTTTTATCCTCAACTCTGGGAGGATTGGAAGAGAGATTAACAGCATTGATCGCTGCTTCCCTGTCACAGGAAAAGCGCGTCCGATCTCCGTCTCCTCCTTCAGAGTGCCTGTTAGTGGAGGAACAGCCCCACACAGAGATCGACCTACCTGAAGGGGATCAGGATGAGGTTGATTCAGTTATGGAGGAATCAACAGTGGAAGAACCTTTCTCAGCATCTCAGGCTGAAAGATTATGGGTTCAGTCTCTGACTAATATGGTCCGATCAGCATTTAAAATGCCTCTGGCGGAACCACCATCCACTACGGTTTCCTCGCTGGGGTCGCTAAAAGCTCCCCAGGCTGTCTGTTCCTTCCCAATCCACCCTTTATTAGAAGGGCTTATTTACCAGGATTGGGAGCATCCTGATAAAATATTTGCTCCCCCCAAGAGATTTCCGGTGATCTATCCCATGGAGGATAAGTTCATAAAAAAATGGAGGGTCCCTACAGTGGACGCAGCCATCTCTTCTGTTAACAAATCACTGACATGTCCAGTAGATAATGTTCCAATGTTCAAAGACCCAATAGATAAAAAATTGGAGTCTTTACTAAAATCTGCTTTCTCTACAGCAAGCATGGTGACACAACCTGCGGTAGCAGCGATTGGAGTCTGCCAAGCAGTGAAAGATCAGTTGAAACAGGTCTTAAGGGACTTACCAGATCAGCAGGCTCTTGCCCTAGCTGACCTGCCTAGAGCCTTGTGTTTTGCGGTGGACGCCATAAAGGATACAATCCATCAGGCCTCCCGCTTTACGCTGTCTATAGTACATATGCGTAGGCTTCTGTGGCTCAAAAACTGGTCTGCTGAAGCTCCCTGTAAAAAACTGCTGGTTAGCTTCCCATTTCATGGAGAACGCTTATTTGGAGAAGATCTGGACAAATATATCCAGAAAATTTCTGCCGGTAAAAGTTCACTCTTACCGGTTAAGAAAAAGAGTAGAAGTCCTTCTTTTAAGAGGCCTACTTCTCCAGTCCCTGGCACATCGGCTGTGAAGCAGTTCCGACGGCCTCCGCGGTCAAATTCAGGGGGCAGAATTCAGGGACAATCACAGGGTAACAAGAAGCCCTGGATCAAGAGAGGTACAAAACCTCCCCCCAAGGCATGAAGCGTTGCCCCCACTCAATCGGGTGGGGGGAAGACTTCAGTTGTTCACAGAGACCTGGCGGGACACCATCAGAGACAGATGGGTGCTCTCCGCAGTAAGTCTGGGATACAAGCTGGAGTTAAAAGGCACTCCTCCTGCCCAATTTATGAGGTCAAACGTGCCAAGAGATCCCCAAAAGAGAGGATCCCTCCTTCTGGCACTAGAACAACTATTGCTCCAAGGTGTAATCATGAAGGTTCCCCTGGAAGAAAGCGGATTCGGGTTTTACTCGAACCTTTTCACAGTCCCCAAACCAAATGGGGACGTGAGGCCCATATTAAATCTAAAAGGGCTAAACAAGTTCCTAAATATCAGGACTTTTCGGATGGAGTCGATCCGATCGGTGGCCACCGCCCTACAAGGGCAGGAATGGTTAGCCTCGATCGACATAAAGGATGCTTATCTGCATATTCCCATCTTTCCGGCCCATCAGAAATTTCTACGCTTTGCAGTAGAAGGGCGCCATTTTCAGTTCAGAGCCTTACCTTTCGGTCTGGCCACAGCACCACGAGTGTTCACAAAAATTCTGGCCCCATTATTGGCCAATCTAAGAACACAGGGTGTAACGATAATGGCATATCTAGACGACCTGCTACTAATAGACCACTCAGTGGAAAAGCTGGAAGTAGCTATTCACAAGACAATCAAGTATCTGGAATATCACGGTTGGATTATCAACCGGGACAAGTCAGCTCTAAGACCAGTCAAAAGTCTGGAATACTTGGGGCTAAGGCTGGATTCAAATCAGAGAAAGATTTTCTTACCTCCAGAGAAGGTGTCGTCTTTAAAAGATTTGACCCACTTAGTGGGTACAAAAAGAAAACCATCCATACGCCTCTGCATGAGGCTGCTGGGAAAAATGGTGGCTTCATTCGAAGCGGTACCCTACGGTCAATTCCATTCAAGGAACTTGCAGAGGGCCATACCATCAGCCTGGAACAAAAAAGTTCAGGCTTTAGACTTACCAATGTCCCTGTCCCCTTCCGTTCGCAAGAGCCTCCATTGGTGGTTGGTGCCCCAGAATCTGGAAAAAGGGAGACCCTTCAGTCCGGTTTCTTGGAAGGTAGTCACTACAGATGCCAGCCTCATAGGCTGGGGGGCAGTACTGGAGCAATGGTCTCTCCAGGGCAAGTGGTCAGAAGCAGAAAAGGCCCTGCCCATCAATCTCTTAGAGATACGAGCAGCCCGGTATGCCCTAGTAGCATGGACATCCAAACTCCAAGGGTCCCCTGTCAGAATTCAATCAGACAATGCCACAGCAGTGGCATATATCAATCACCAGGGTGGCACCAGGAGTCGTGCAGCCCAGAGGGAAGCAAATTGCATCCTGGAGTGGGCAGAAAAATATGTCCCAGCCATATCCGCGGTTTTCATCCCAGGAGTGGAAAATTGGAGAGCGGACTTTTTAAGTCGCCAACAATTATGCCCGGGGGAATGGTCTCTTCACCCCGAGGTTTTCCAGGCAATATGCCAGCGGTGGGGAACACCGGATGTAGATCTGCTAGCATCCAGATTCAACGCAAAGGTGGACAGATTTGTGTCTCGCACAAGGGATCCTCTAGCTTGCGGCTCGGATGCCCTAGTGTTCCCTTGGGATCAGTTCAAGCTGATATATGCATTCCCACCGCCACAATTGTTACCGCGATTACTCCGCAGAATCAGGGTAGAAAAGAAACCAGTGATTCTGGTGGCTCCAGCGTGGCCCCGAAGGGCATGGTACGCGGAGATTGTAAAAATGTCAGTGAGGAGTCCTTGGACCCTCCCACATCGTCCGGACCTGCTGTCGCAGGGACCGATATACCACCCTTCCTTACCAGCCCTAGGTTTGACGGCCTGGCTATTGAAGCCCACATTCTGAAAAAGAGAGGGCTCTCTAATTCTGTGGTATCTACCATGATCAATGCCAGGAAGCCGGTATCCAGGCAGATCTATTATAGGATCTGGAAAGCGTACATTACGTGGTGTGAGGCCAAGAAATGGCATCCACGTAAGTACGTGATAGGGAGGATTTTGGACTTCCTACAGTGGGCTGTAGATAGGAAGCTGGCCTTGAGTACTATCAAGGGTCAGATTTCGGCCTTGTCAATATTTTTTCAAAGGCCCTTGGCTTCGCATTCACTAGTCAAAGCTTTCATACAAGGAGTGATGCGTATTAGCCCTCCGGTTAGTGTTCCCATATGTCCTTGGGACTTAAACCTGGTTCTGTCAGTTCTACAGAAACAACCGTTTGAACCATTGCAACACATTTCCTTGGTTCTTCTCACCACGAAATTGATTTTCTTAGTAGCCGTTTGTTCGGCTAAAAGAGTATCGGAATTAGCCGCCTTGTCCTGTAAGGAGCCATATCTGGTTGTCCATAAGGACAGAGTAGTATTACGTCCTCATCCAGCCTTTCTTCCCAAGGTGGTATCGAGGTTTCATTTGAACCAAGATGTGGTTCTTCCTTCTTTTTTCCCCAAACCTAGCTCGGTAGAGGAAAAGTTATTACATTCTTTGGATGTAGTAAGAGCAGTTAAAGCTTATCTAAAAGCCACTGCTCAGATTCGCAGAACGGATACTTTGTTTATTCTGCCGGAAGGCCCTAAAAAGGGTCAGGCAGCATCAAAATCCACTTTAGCCAAGTGGATTCGACAGGTCATAATACAAGCCTATGGCTTGAGAAAGAGACCGCCTCCGTTCAAAGTTAGGGCGCACTCCACAAGAGCAGTTGGAACTTCATGGGCAGTGCATCACCAGGCCTCCCTGGCTCAAGTATGTAAGGCCGCAACATGGTCTTCGGTACACACGTTTACTAGATTCTACCAGGTAGACGTTAGAAGTCAGGAGGATGTCGCCTTTGGGCGCAGTGTGTTGCAGGCCGCAAAAGATCCTCATGCCTGATGGCGCCCAGCTTATGTATCCCTCCCCTCATTTGGCATTGCTTTGGGACGTCCCATTAGTAATGACTAAGTCGCTCTGTGTCCCGTGATGTACGAAAAAGAAAAAGGGATTTTTATAACAGCTTACCTGTAAAATCCTTTTCTTGGAGTACATCACGGGACACAGAGTTCCCACCCCTCTTTTTGGGACACTTATTGCTTGGCTACAAAACTGAGGTGCTCCCGGATGGGAGGGGCTTATATAGGGGAGGGTACTTCCGGTTTGGAATTGGCCAGTGCCAACACCTGAAGGTAATCTATATAACCCATTAGAAATGACTAAGTCGCTCTGTGTCCCGTGATGTACTCCAAGAAAAGGATTTTACAGGTAAGCTGTTATAAAAATCCCTTTATTCCCAATGTTCATACGTGTAAGAATCATTCTTCCCACTGACTACTTGATGTCTCCTAATTTCTAACTTGTCATGGAAGGATAAAAGTTGTTTGGAGAAAAATTATATGAGGTTGGGTGTGATACATATGAAAAAGCATCCTCACCACTTCACTTGCGTCCTCTCTCGCACAGGCGCATGGGCTTCAAACCGATGTATGCTCAAGAAGTCCTTCCCATGGTCTTCGGCAATCTGGTTTATCTGCTGTGCCCACCAGCGAGCCTGTCGGTAGCCGCTGCATTTTAAGATCAATGACCTGCAAGATTTGTAAAATAGTGTGAAAAGTGGAATTATTAAAAAGTGTTTCAACAGTTGTAACTTGGAGAAGATTTACTCTAGCCTCCCTTCATTCTAGTACAATTGTAAAGGCTCCTCTCCTGTACTTAAATTGTTTACACAATGTGCATTAGAAGCTACAGCAAGTTAGAGCCTACCTCGTTTCCTGGCCAGCATCATCTAGCCCCGGGGTCTCCAAACTTTTTAAAGAAGGGGCCAGTTTACTATCCTTCAGACTTTAGCGGGGCCGGAGTGTGGCTATCGGGAGTCAAACATGTCCAGGTGTCCAGTGGGAGTAAACAATACCATCTCTTTGGTGTCAGTGGGAGGAATAGTGCCCCACCGTTGGTGTCAGTTGGAGGAATAGTGAATGAATGAATGACTTGTATAGCGCTACACATGCAAACTGAATCGCCTGCAGGCGCTTTTTGCAGCCAGTGTCTGCTTGGCTGGTGCGGTCATTTTACCCCGTAGGATCTCGACACGCTTGGGACACACAGTGGTATACATATATATACTGGGCCAATTTGGACAAGATCCAATTAACCTACCAGCATGTCTTTGGAGTGCCCCACTGTTGATGTCAGTTGGAGGAATAGTGCCCCACTGTTGGTGTCAGTTGGAGGAATAGTGTCCCAAGGGCCGGATGAAGGCAAGCAAAGGGCCACATCCGGCCCCAGGGCCGCAGTTTGGAGACCCCTGATCTAGCCCTTCAACCACCAAGCCAGGGACCTCGCCGGTTAGCAGGGGTGAAGCTTGAGAAGTATCTGGAGTGCCAAGCTAAGGACCCAGCAGGGAAGTGTGGGTGGCGCTTGAGGGGATACCACCGCAAACCTTGGAGGAGCTCAAGGGACTAAGAGTCAGTGAATCAGAGGGTCTAGTGAGAGACCAGGAGCTCAGTGTTGAAGAACTACAAGAGGCAGTTGTAGTGGAGCTGAAAGGACTGTTACATTTGAGTTAGGAACTGTTAAAGACTTACCATAGGAGACAGCATTCCTGCATGTGCAGATGTGGCGCTTTGCTGGGGCCTTTCCCTGAACGTCTGTTTTCCTATTGAAGTCTCGAAGTCTGCCAATTGAATCTACAACTGCTTAAGGGTTTTCTGGCCCTAACCCGCTTTCCCCCAAAAATACAAAAAGGACTGTTAAAAGAAATAAAACCTCTTTTACATCCAAGTAGTGTCTGGCGCCCAATGACTTTCACCATTTTTGCACCCACTATACCTCACAACCCACTACATATTGAAGGATGTCAGCTATCTTTGGCCTTGGAGGTCCTCATTAGACTGGACAAGGCCGGAGACCTTGCTACATATACAAGTGCTGTGCCCATTATGAGAGGTTCCCACCATTCCTGTACTAAGTTCCTGGGTCTGTACACCTGTTTTGCCCGTTATGAGGAATTCTCACCTTCCCCGTGTTGAGTTCCTGGGTTTGTACACCTTCTGTGCTCATTAAGAAGGGGTACCACCATCCTTGTGCCAAGTTCCCAGGTCTGCACACCTGCTGTGCCGATTATGAGGAATTCCAACCATCTTTGTGCTCAGTTCCCAAGTCTGTACACCTGCTGTGCCCATTATGATGGGTTCCCACCATTTCTGTGCCAAGTTCCTGGGTCTGTACATCATCTGTGCCCATTATGTTGGGTTCCCACCAACCCTGTGCTGAGTCCCTGGGTCTGCACACCTACTACCTACTGTGCCCATCATGAGGGGTTCTCAACATTCTGGCTGGATTTTTTTATTTAAATTATGTAGGATGCAAAAGGAGGAGCTGGGACAGCCAAAACTGGAACAGTTTCAAGGGTTATGCTTAGAAGAGCTCACTGTTGGGAGTATCTAAGAAATCTGAAGCTGACTGAGCCCACCGGGCTCCACCTTTAGCAATTTTTGGTGGACTGGCTAGTTAAGAGTTAATCATAAAGTGGACCTGTCAGGACAGAAATACAGAAGCCCCCATTGCTGAATGATTTGAAAGGGGCAGGTTCCAGTGTGGTTATTCCGACCTTGTCCAGGATAAGGATAATATTCCTGAAATATGCACCGTTAAAAAGTCAGCAATGGTACCCTTCATCCTAACAAATTCACTTTACATTTATTAGAATCACATGAAATAAAAAAAAAAAGAATAAATGGAAAAAGAAAAGAAAAAAGAAAAAAAGAAGAAAAAAAAAAAAAAAACAAAAGGCTACATGGAATATACAAGGTTGTGTTTCTAAGATAAGAACAATCTGGGCCATTTCCCAAGATAAACAGCAGAGCGGACTCGTGGCAGCAAAGCTCAGCCGGCCCACCAGACTTGGCAGTCATAGAGAGAACGGAAAGAAAGGAATGAAATCTTCCTGCCAAATGTGGCGGCAGAAAGTCTTTATGTAATGGTAATGTTTTGAGCAATTTTAAAGTGTGAATATTTTGGGTTATTTTTTACTGTTTATGTTCTCTTCCCCCCCCCCCCCCCCCTTTTTGTGATCAATTCTAGTTTTCTCAATAATCCAAATCGATTTGTTTCTGTTAAATATTTTATATTATTATTATTAAATAATCTCATTCAGATTCACCAACCCATTTTTTTTCTCGAAGGTAAGGAAACAATACAAACAACAAAGGAAGTTGCAGAGTATTTCAGGAGAGGAGAGTCAAGCCTAGTACACAGGGCCAAGAATCTCGTTGCAAAAAAAAAAATAGGATTTTTATAACAGCTTACCTGTAAAATCCTTTTCTTGGAGTACATCACGGGACACAGAGCGACATAGTCATTACTAATGGGTTATATAGATACCGTCAGGTGCTGGCACTGGCAACTTCCAAAACCGGAAGTACCCTCCCCTATATAAGCCCCTCCCATCCGGGAGCACCTCAGTTTTGTAGCAAAGCAATAAGTGTCCCTAAAGAGGGGCGGGAGCTCTGTGTCCCGTGATGTACTCCAAGAAAAGGATTTTACAGGTAAGCTGTTATAAAAATCCTATTTTCTTTCTCGTACATCACGGGACACAGAGCGACATAGTCATTACTAATGGGATGTCCTAAAGCAATGCCAAATGAGGGGGGGGATACACCATATATAAGCTGAGCGCTATCAGACATGAGGATCTTTTGCGGCCTGCAACACACTGCGCCCAAAGGCGACATCCTCCTGACTTCTAACGTCCACCTGGTAGGACCTAGTAAACGTGTGTACTGAAGACCATGTTGCGGCCTTACAGATTTGAGCCAGGGAGGCCTGGTGATGCACTGCCCATGAAGTTCCAACTGCTCTCGTGGAGTGCGCTCTAACTTTGAACGGAGGCGGTCTCCTTCTCAAGCCATAAGCTTGCATAATGACCTGTCGAATCCACTTGGCTAAAGTAGATTTTGACGCTGCCTGACCCTTTCTGGGGCCTTCCGGCAGAATAAACAAAGTATCCGTTCTGCGAATCTGAGCAGTGGCTTTTAGATAAGCTTTAACTGCTCTTACTACATCCAAAGAATGCAATAACTTTTCCTCTACCGAAGTAGGTTTGGGGAAAAAAGAAGGAAGAACCACATCTTGGTTCAAATGAAACCTCGATACCACCTTAGGAAGAAAGGCTGGATGAGGACGTAACACTACTCTGTCCTTATGGATAACCAGATATGGCTCCTTACAGGACATAGCTGCTAATTCCGATACTCTTTTAGCCGAACAAATGGCTACTAGAAAAATCAATTTCCTGGTGAGAAGCACCAAGGAAATATGCTGTAATGGTTCAAATGGTTGTTTCTGTAGAACCGACAGAACCAAGTTTAGATCCCATGGACATATGGGAATATTAACCGGAGGACTAATACGCATCACTCCTTGTATAAAGGCTTTGACTAGTGAATGCGAAGCCAAGGGCCTTTGAAAAAATATTGACAAGGCCGAAATCTGACCCTTGATAGTACTCAAGGCAAGCTTCCTATCTACAGCACACTGTAGGAAGTCCAGAATCCTACCTATTACGTACTTATGTGGATGCCATTTCTTGGCCTCACACCACGCGATGTACGCCTTCCAGATTCTATAGTAGATCTGCCTGGATACCGGCTTCCTGGCATTGATCATGGTAGATACCACCGCATTAGAGAGCCCTCTCTTTTTTAGAATGTGGGCTTCAATAGCCAGGCCGTCAAACCTAGGGCTGGTAAGGAAGGGTGGTATATCGGTCCTTGCGAAAGCCGGACGACGTGGGAGAGTCCAAGGACTCCCCACTGAAATTTTACAATCTCCGCGTACCACGCTCTTCGGGGCCACGCTGGAGCCACCGGAATCACTGGTTTCTTTTCTACCCTGATTCTGCGGAGTAATCGAGGTAACCATTGTGGCGGTGTGAATGCATATATCAGCTTGAACTGATCCCAAGGGAACAGTAGGGCATCCGAGCCGCAAGCTAGGGGATCCCTTGTCCGAGAGACAAACCTGTCCCCCTTTGCGTTGAATCTGGATGCTAGAAGATCTACATCCGATGTTCCCCACCGCTGACATATTGTCCAGAAAACCTCGGGGTGAAGGGACCCTTCCTCTGGGCCTAATTGCTGGCGACTTAGAAAGTCCGCCTTCCAATTCTCCACTCCTGGAATGAATACCGCAGATATGGCTGGGACATATTTTTCTGCCCATTTCAGGATGTAATTTACTTCCCTCTGGGCTGCACGACTCCTGGTGCCCCCCTGATGATTGATATATGCCACTGCTGTGGCATTGTCTGATTGCATTCTGACAGGGGACCCTTGGAGTTTGGATGTCCATGCTACTAGGGCATACCGGGCTGCTCGTATCTCTAAGAGATTGATGGGCAGGGCCTTTTCTGCATCCGACCATCTGCCCTGGAGAGACTATTGCTCCAGTACTGCTCCCCAGCCTATAAGGCTGGCATCTGTAGTGACCACCTTCCAAGAAATCGGACTGAAGGATTTCCTTTTTTCCAGATTCTGGGGAACCAACCACCAACGGAGGCTCTTGCGAACGGAAGGGGACAAGGACATTGTAAGTCTAGGGCCTGAACTTTTTTGTTCCAGGCTGACAGTATGGCCCCTTGCAAATTCCTTGAATGGAATTGACCGTAGGGTACTGCTTCGAATGATGCCACCATTTTTCCCAGCAGCCTCATATACAGGCGTATGGACGGCTGTCTTTTTTGTACCCACTAAGTGGATCAAATCTTTCAAAGACAACACCTTTCCTTGAGGCAAGAATATTTTTCTCTGGCCTGAATCCAACCTTAGCCCCAAGTATTCCAGACTTTTGACTGGTTTTTAGGGCTGACTTGTCTCGGTTGATAATCCAACCGTGAGATTCCAGATACTTGATCGTCTTGTGAACGACCACGTCTAGTTTTTTCACTGAGTGGTCTATCAGCAACAAGTCATCCAGATATGCCATTATCATTACACCTTGTGTTCTTAGATTGGCCAATAAAGGGCCAGAATTTTTGTAAACACTCGTGGTGCTGTGGCCAAACCGAAGGGTAAGGCTCTGAACTGAAAATGGCGCCCTTCTACTGCAAAGCGTAGAAATTTTTGGTGGACTGGAAAGATGGGAATGTGCAAATAAGCATCTTTGATGTCGATCGTGGCTAACCAATCCTCCCCTTGTAGGGCAGTGGCCACCGATCGGATCGACTCCATCGGAAAGTCCTGATATACAGGAATTTGTATAGCCCTTTTAGAATTAATATGGGCCTCCCGTCCGCGTTTGCTTCGGGACTGTAAAGAGGTTTGAGTAAAACCCGAACCCTCATTCTTCCAGGGGAACCTCCATAATTACTCCTTGGAGCAATAGTTGTTCTAGTGCCAACAGGAGGGACTCTCTCTTCCGGGGATCCCTTGGCACGTTTGACCTCAAAAATGGGAAGGAGGAGAGTCTTTTAACTCCAAACTGTATCCCAAACCTACTGCGGAGAGCACCTATCTGTCTTGATCGTGTCCCGCCAGGTCTCTTGCGAACAACTGGAGTCCTCCCCCCACCCGACTGAGTGGGGGCTTCAATGAATTTAACTTTGGGGGAGGTTTTGTACCTCCCCTGACCCAGGGTTTCTCATTACCCTGCTACTGTCCCTGTTTTTTACCCCCGGGATTTGACCGAGGAGGCCGTCGGAACTGTTACACAGCCGATGCCCCAGGGACTGGAGAAGCAGGCCTCTTAAAGAGGGACCTCTAACTCTGCTTTTAACCGGCAAGAGCGTATTTTTACCGCTGGAAATTTTCTGGATATATTTGTCCAGGTTTTCCCTGAATAAGCGTTCACCATGAAATGGGACGCTAACCAGCCATTCTTTACAGGGAGCTTCAGCAGACCAGTTTTTGAGCCATAGGAGCCTACGCATATGTACTATAGACAGCGTAAGGCGGGAGGCCTGATGGACTGAATCCTCTATGGCGTCAACCGCAAAGCCTAAGGCTCTAGGTAGATCAGCTAGGGCAAAGCCTGCTGATCTGTCAAGTCCCTCAAGACCTGTTTCAACTGATCCTTCACTGCTTAGCAGACCCCAATAGCTGCTACTGCTGGTTGTATCACCAAGCAGATTTTCATAAGGACTCCAATCTTTTATCTATTGGGTTCTTGAACATTTGGACATTATCCACTGGACATGTCAGTGATTTATACATACAAGAGATGGCTGCGTCCACTGTAGGGACCTTCCATTTTTTTTTTTTTTTTTGATGAACTTATCCTCCATGGGATAGACCACCGGAAATCTCTTGGGGGAATAATATTTTCTCAGGACGTTCCCAATCCTGGTAAATGAGCCCTTTCAGTAATGGGTGAAGTGGAAAAGAACAAACAGTCTGGGGGCTTCTAGCGACCCCAACGAGGATACAGTAGTGGTTGATGGTTCCGCAAGGTGCATTTTTAAATGCTGATCGGACCATGTTAGTCAGAGACTGAACCCATAATCTTTCAGCTTGAGATGCTGAGAAAAGGTTCCCCCACTGTTGATTCCTCTATAACAGAATCAACCTCATCCTGATCCCCTTCAGGCAGGTCGATCCCTGTATGGGACTGTTGCTCTGCTAACAGGCACTCTGAAGGAGGAGACGGAGATCGGGCGTGCTTTCCCTGACAGGGAGGCAGCGATAAATGTTGACAATCTCTCTCTAATCCTCCCAGAGCTGAGGAAAAAACCTCCTCTGTTACATACACAGGAGCAGGTGACTGAGGACAGCCACAGTACCAAGTACCCTGCGGGGTCTCTACGGTCACTTACCTCTGAACTTCAGGGGAGACTGGTGCAGCAGGAGTATGCCCAAGATCCTCCGAGCCCGATGAGACCCCCTTCGCTTCCTGGAAGATTCAGTTCCGGAGCTTCTGGACGGCATATTCCTAAGCCTAAAGCTGAGGTATTCCAGCCGTAATACACCACTTTTACTGAGAATAGTCTAGCACAATTGCTGCTATATCACAGTTGGTGTCTACTAATGTGCCTTTCTAGGGGATGCCTGTATCAACCGCTTGCTGTATGCCTTTAAATGTTGCCAGCTCTGTCTCTGTACTTCATAGCCAGCTCACTACAATATTGTGTTTTTTTTAAACTGCTGGGACGCCCGCACATGCGCAGAAGCGCTGCGGCGCGCACAGAGCGTCATCCCCCAGGCTCCGCCCCCTTTCCCGACTCACCTCTATATATAGAGGCGCGGGCACGTGCGCCTTCGGCGCTAATTTCAAATATGGTAACAAGGGACAGGAGCCAGGGCCCCTCTTTGCCGCAGGCCGGGGGATGGACGAGCACTGCAACATGGCAGAGGAAGCAGTTTCCTATAAGAGAACTCACCATCTGCCTGGACTTTGCTCTGCTGAGAAGAAGCTAGTCCACATGACAAGAAAACATTCCACAGCGGCCTCTAGTGGACAAACACAGGTACCGCAGTCTAATATATTACATATATATATAAAAAAAAAAAAAAATTTTTTTTTTTTTTCGTGACCACCATTAAAAATTATTACATTTTTTTTTTTTTAGTAGTTACAGGCATGCACAGAATTTTGCGGGAATACCATTAGGTAACAGACAGAAAGACAAATTAGGCTTGGGGGTCCCCCAATAGAACCAAGTTCCTGGGGGCCCCCACTTACCTGTTCCCCGCCGCAGGACTTTGTTTGGTCCACAAAAGCCCAAACTTCACCTATCACGGCAGGCATTGTAATCAAACCTTCAGGGACCGGGTTCCCAAGGATTCCACTCCCCTGGACCTGTATAGCACCCTGCACAGAAAACATCTTGGTCGTGGGTATGACCAGAGCTCTGGATCCCAGGGTCCAGCTCTCCTAAGAGAAGCATTACAGGCAAAACCTTGCTCTTCTCTGCAAGGCCCGGGTACCGACCGTTTAGCTATGAAGCTTTTTTGGTCGGATCCGGAATAGCTTACTGAGGCCCAAAAGAACCTGTACGCAAGCTCAGTGAAAAACACATGTTTCTTCTTGGCCAACACCTTAGACACTGGCAAAAAACTGAGGTGCTCCCGGATGGGAGGGGCTTATATAGGGGAGGGTACTTCCGGTTTTGGAAGTTGCCAGTGCCAGCACCTGACGGTATCTATATAACCCATTAGTAATGACTATGTCGCTCTGTGTCCCGTGATGTACGAGAAAGAAACATTGTTTTTCTCGACGGGTTTCTTGTCAAGCTTGACGAGCTTCTTGTCAAGCTTTCCTTGCATACACACTGTCAATCCAAAATCTCGTTGGATTAAAGCGCGGTGACGTACAACACATACGACGGCAGTATAAAGGGGAAGTTCCATTCTCATGGCACCACCCCTTGGGCTGCTTTTGCTGATTTCGTGTTACCGCGTGTTAGTAAAAGTTTGGGGAGAGACAATTCACGCTTTTCAGACTTCGTGCTTTCAGTCCGTTACAGCGTGACAAATGTGCGATCTCCATTACGAACGCTAGTTTTACAAGAAGGTGCGCTCCCGTCTCATACTTGATTCTGACCATGCGCGGTTTTTGAAGACTCGGAAAAGCATACACACGAACGGTTTTCTCGTTCAAAAACAGTCTGACGAGAATCACAACGAGAAAAAAGAAAGCAGGTTTTCTTTTTTTCTCGTTGAGATTCACAACAGTTTTCTCGACGAGAAACCATACACATGAACGGTTTTCTCGGCAAGAAAGCTCTCCCAACAGAGAAAACCGGTCATGTGTACAAGGCCTCAGAGGAAGGCGCAGAGTCCTCCAGTATTGCAGAGTATTTCAGGATATTAACACAAGAGGTCAAACTTTATGGTTGTAGATGGACGGTCCTCGCTTACCTGGAGTAATTCTCTACCCTGACACCATATTTGATCTCGGTGTGTTTTTTGCCAACTTGTGTTCGGAATTCAGGGTCGAAGAGCAGCACAAAGGAGATCTCCCCAGAATCTGGTTTCAAGTAGAGAAGAAAAGAATCCTTCACCACCAGCCACCTAGACGAAGAAAAATATTCCATTCACATTACAAACGGTATAAATATTCCTTACATCAGAAACACGAAGGACAACCTTCAAGAAAAGGGCAACTGCTTCCCCTGACATATAAGTGCACTACATACAGCATGGGAGGACTGGAGACATAACTAAACATCATAGTGGCTCCTAGCAGCGGTGTAACTACAAATGGGGGTCCGCAGCGACCTTCCTCTACGACACTTGGCAATGACAAGTAGGATAATAGTGTGATTGTTCCTAACAAAGTATGTCTACACCATGGAGAAGCAGCAGGCGAGCGGTCAGCATAGTCAGCACATTACTAGGAGTGGAGGGCTGAGGATAGAAGTTGCCAGGAAAGAGCAGCAATACCGGTGTTCTGCCGAGCTGGTTCCTCCTATCGATATGGTTCCCCCCTTGACTGCGCAGGCGCAATCCGAGGCGACGGAAATCAGAGGTTTAACAGCTGTTCGGCAGCTGCAGACGCGCTCGCTCCCGTTGCTTAGTTACACACGCCGCTTTCTTCTTCATGCCGCTGTATACAGCAAGGGGCGGATAAGATGTGATGATATTGAGCAGTGCGATTTGTTTGTTTATACACGCTGCTGAATTCCAAGAATGAATCATTCTAACATAACACATATGATGAAATAAAATGATCAACTTAGCGAATGGATCCGAAAAGAATTTTTCCGTCGTACACATGTCTATCAGCAACCAGCATCCTAACTGTGCAGAGCACTTTTGCTGTAGGGCTGATCATGCTGTGCTGCCAGGGAGTAGCAGGTACATGGACACACCAGGGACATGTATATGTCTGCACCAGGGCCGGGACAAGGGGAGGGGGGGTCAGGAGGGGCAGTTGCCTTGGGCGCGGTGATATCATGTGAGCCGGGGGGGGGGGCTCCACAAGGAGATTGGAGGGAGAGGATTCGTGCTCAGAGGGGAAATTTGGGGGTGTCAGAGGGAGGGAAACATTTTTTATGGGGGTGGGGGGGAGGAAATTTGTGGCTAGACAGCTGGGGATTGGGGGGAATTTGTACTGCGAGAGGGGATTTGGAGTGGGGGGGGGGGGGGATTTGTGCTCAGAGGTGAACTCTGAGGAGTAGAGGATTTGTGCCGAGGGGTGATTTTTTTTTTTGCGGCAGGATTAGTGGAGAGAGAGGATTTGAGGATGAAGGGGGTGCAAATATTTGTGCTGGGGAGGGGGGATTTCAGTATGGGGGCAGATTTGGACTGGGAGGAGGGGGAATATGTAGGGGGTAAACATGCAGATTAGTGCTCGATTATTATTTTTTGCTGACACAGAATGCTCATACATCTTTGGGGGGGGGGGGGGGGGGTCAGTTTGGCATGTTCACGATGACCTTGTCTGGGCACTGGTCTGCATTGACCAGGTGATCCCAGTATAAAGCTGGTGGCCTCCTAATACATTCTCCATACATAGTGAGAGATACTTCTGTGGGGCACGGAAGCGCTCAGGGTAATAAAAGCTTGATACAGAATGCACATTTATTTGAAAACCAATGAATGGCATGCTTCTGACTCACATTCCTAAACCAAATATATATTATACATTTCCTGAACTGTCACTGCTGATGGGGTCAGCCGGTACATCACATTTTATCCAGCAGGAAAAAAAAAAATTGCGGTATGTGGCTTAGATGCGTCATTCGTTGTACGTGGCTTCAGGGGAATTTCCTAGGACTGAGTACAGAGGTAAACCTCCCTCTATATACCGAACACACATTTTGTTACATTTTCCTATATTCATAGACAACTTATGAATTAAGTTTCCTCTCTGTAATAGGTATATTGGAGTATATAAAAAAAAAGATATCTATAGAAGGATCACGTTATCGTCACCTTTCATCTGGGAGTATGAAGAATATGAACATTTGTAACTAGTTCCATCTCTTGTGGGAGATCATAGGAAAAGATGGGGAAACAAAAGCCAAATTTTGTCCGTTTCCTAAAAACTTTTTATCTGAGATCATAGCACAAAGCATTTTGTGTCACCATGGATATGGAGAGCAAAGCCACATCTAAGTTTAGGCAAAAGGCTATATTGCAGGGGTTCTTAACCTGGGGTCTATGGATCCCCAAGTGGTCCATAGATGGGTTTCATGGGGTCTGTGAGAGTTTAGATGAAAAAAATAACATTTACCGTATATACGCGAGTATAAGCCGAGTTTTTCAGCCTATTTTTTTGTGCTGAAAATGCCCCCCTCGGCTTATACTCGAGTGTGTCCATCTTCAAATTTGTGCGCCTGATGCCGGCCAGCCGTAGGTCCCCTGGACCCCATACTTGGCACACATGTAGTCCTACTCATCCTCTACAAGTGTGCAAAGTTGTTGTTCGGGGGACCTACGGCCGGGGAGCACAGATTTTTCAAAGCCGGGCACCCCTTCCATAGACTCCCATGTTAAACAGTCATTTCTTCTGTGATTTTGGGGAACCCAGTACCGGCTGGCCCTAGGTTCCCTTGACCCCAAACTTGGCACACATGTAGCCCCACTCTTCATTTACAAGTGTGCAAAGTTTGTTGTCCAGGGGACCTACGGCCGGGTCCTTAGACTCCCATGTTATACGTCAGTCTAGTCACACAGCGCCGGAGATCAGGTAGGGAGATTGGGCACAGTGAGGCATGGGCTAGGGTGATCAGACATCCCCAGTTTCAGGGGACAGTCCCCGGATTGAGGACACTGTCCCTGGACCAAATCTGTCCCCGGTTTTGTCCCCGGATTGGATTTGAACAGGGGCTCGGGAAATTTCAAAAGACAGTCAGTGCAGAATTAAAAAAAATAAAATAAAATCTGAATTACACCCCCCCGCTCTGCCACTCCTACTAGCTTAGAGGGGTGTATTTTTTTTCCATTATCTGTGCCCCTTTCTGATGATCACGTGCTGGTCGGAGCGGAGTGAATATTTCTTCAGTTTCGGATGTATGCCCATTCAGCTCCGCTCGCATGTTCTTCTGCCTTGGCTCAAGTCCCGGCCAGCCACCTGCCTGCTCATCTCCTTGCCTTCCCTGGTGGAGTGATCTTCCTCCGCTCCCCACCCAGTAGTAGCCGGGGCCCGGAGAGCAAGACTTGACAGGCTGCAAAGCGAGTGGCGGCGATGGGCAGAGAGTCGCTGATTGCCGCCATTACTAGTAAAAAATAAATAAATATGTCCCCGGATTTAAATAAAAAAATCTGGTCACCTTAGCATGGGCACAGGGAGGCATGGGCACAGTGAGGCACAGTGAGGCATGCACATGGACACAGTAAGGCATGCAGATGGACACCCTAGGCTTATACTCGAATCAATAAGTTTTCCCAGTTTTTTGTGGTAAAATTAGGTGCCTCGGCTTATACTCGAGTATATACGGTACATTCACTATAAAGCCGCCCCCACCCTTGTTCCAATCAATGGTTTCCCATTGAAAGAAATTAACGGAAACGCTCCCTGCCACTGCTTATAGTGCCGACCTCTAAGCAGACTTAAAAAAGGGTAAGAACCACTGGTATGCATAGTGGGAGGAATAGAAGGGTCATCTAAGAGGAAGAAGGAAGCCATTTCAGTTCTATGAAAGATGATGGAATACAGGATATAGTGTCGGCGGCAGTGGGAGGAACGGTGCCACTATTGTCGGCGGCAGTGGGAGGAACGGTGCCACTATTGTCGGCGGCAGTGGGAGGAACGGTGCCACTATTGTCGGCGGCAGTGGGAGGAACGGTGCCACTATTGTCGGCGGCAGTGGGAGGAACGGTGCCACTATTGTCGGCGGCAGTGGGAGGAACGGTGCCACTATTGTCGGCGGCAGTGGGAGGAACGGTTCCCACTATTGTCGACGGCAGTGGGAGGAACGGTTCCCACTATTGTCGACGGCAGTGGGAGGAACGGTTCCCCCTATTGTCGGCGGCAGTGTGAGGAACGGTTCCCCCTATTGTCGGCGGCAGTGGGAGGAACGGTTCCCCCTATTGTCGGCGGCAGTGTGAGGAACGGTTCCCCCTATTGTCGGCGGCAGTGGGAGGAACGGTTCCCCCTATTGTCGGCGGCAGTGGGAGGAACGGTTCCCCTTATTGTCAGCAGCAGTGGGAGGAACGGTTCCCCCTATTGTCGGCGGCAGTGGGAGGAACGGTTCCCCCTATTGTCGGCGGCAGTGGGAGGAACGGTTCCCCCTATTGTCGGCGGCAGTGGGAGGAACGGTTCCCCCTATTGTCGGCGGCAGTGGGAGGAAAAGTTCCCCCTATTGTCGGCGGCAGTGGGAGGAAAAGTTCCCCCTATTGTCGGCGGCAGTGGAAGGAACCGTGCCCCAATTGTCCGCGTCAGTGGGAGGAACAGTGCCCCAATTGTCCGCGTCTGTGGGAGGAACAGTGCCCCATTGTTGGCATCATGGGAGGAATAGTACTCCATCATTATTGTCAGTGAAGTGAATAATGCCCCATCGTTGGTGTCAGTAGCAGTAAATATGCCCCATCGTTGGTGTCAGTGCAAGGAATAGTTCCTTGTATACAGTGCCTTGCGAAAGTATTCGGCCCCCTTGAACTTTTCATCCTTTTGCCACATTTCAGGCTTCAAACATAAAGATATAAAATTTTTATTTTTTGTGAAGAATCACCAACAAGTGGGACACAATTGTGAAGTGGAACGAAATCTATTGTTTTTTTGAAACTTTTTTAACTAAGAAAAAAATGAAAAGTGGGGCGTGCAAAATTATTCGGCCCCCTTGCCCCCTGCAAAGCAGGCAATAAAATCCATCTCCTCCCCAAGTAAAAGCACTTCCCACATTACACAAAAACACTGGCTAGGCACACAGTCATCCCTTTGATCGCCCCTGATGTTTAACCCCTTCCCAGCCAGTGTCAATTTGTGTCAGATTGTCCACCGCTACAAGTCGCGGATCGCCGCCATTACTAGTATAAAAAATATAAATATAAATTCCAGTATACAGTATTTCCCATAGTTTGAAGATGCTATAAATTTTGCGCCAACCAATCAACATATGCTTATTGGGAATTTTTTTTAACAAAAAATATGTAGCAGACTACATATTGGCCTAAATTTATGAAAAATTTGATTTTTTTTCTATTTTTTTTTGTATTGAATATGTTTTATAGCAGAAAGTAAAAAATGTTTTTTTCCCCCAAAATTGTCGCTCAATTTACTAAAACTGGAGAGTGCAAAATCTGGAGCAGCTCTGCATAGAAACCAATCAGCTTCCAGGTTTTATCGTCAAAGCTTAATTGAACAAGGTGAAGTTAGAAGCTGATTGGCTACCATGCAGCAGATTTTGCACTCTCCAATCAGCTTCTAACTTCAGCTTGTTCAATTAAGCTTTGACAATAAAACCTGGAAGCCGATTGGTTTCTATGCACAGCTGCGCCAGATTTTGCACTCTCAAGTTTTAGTAAATCAACCCCAGTGTGTCACAAAATCAAATTGTGGAAGGTGACTGCTGTAAGTACCCCTGTACAGTAATACCTCGCATTGCGAGTAACGCGGTTAACGAGCGTTTCGCAACACGAACTATTATTTAAAAAACATCCTGACTCGGTTTGCGAGTGTTGTCTCGCAAAACAAGCAAGATTCGAACCTCTGCGGTGTGCAGTACCGCACAATGAGCCGTTTCCGAGCCTCAGAGTTTCCGAGTGCATCCGAGCGGTCTCCGGGTATTTCCGAGTCTCTCCCCCCACCTCTGGCCACATGCTGTACTGCATACAATAGAAGTCAATGTGGAAGGAATTATCTTTGTTTCCATTGACTTCTATGGGGAAACTCGCTTTGATATGCGAGTGCTTTGGATTACAAGCATTCTATTGGAACGGATTATGCTCGTAATCCGAGGTTCCACTGTATATGTTCTAGTTTGTCCCAACTCCTGTCAGTATTACTTTTTACTTCTTCACAGCTGACCCAATTTCACTCGTTTTCCAGAACCATTTTTATGGGAAGAACAAAAAAAAAACAGTTTAGACTGTTGCTGACCTCTTTGACCAGCGGTAACAGAACTGATGATGACCGGCGCAGTTAAACCCTTGAATCCGGTGTCCTCCCGATCTCTTCAGTATGAAACCTTCCCTGCAAAAAAAAGGAATAAATGCAGTCAGAGACATGGGATGTTCCAACCAATCAGAAATCACTTTTCAAATACTAGATTTTAAATCAAAGGATGTGGGGCGGGAGGGTGGTGACAGGACCACCCACAGAGCAAATCTGCATAGTGTATGGCCAGCTTAACTCCAGCCAATTGTTTTTCCTGTTCTAGAGAGGGTGGGGAAGAATTAGGTATTGATTGCACCAGTCCATCACCTCCTGTCCTAGTGACCCTCCTGGAAGTGCCAGGAACTCTCCCTAACAAGGACAAAGGCAGCGCTTAACATTTTTTTTCTTGGTGCAATAAGAAGGGGTGAGATGCAGAATTTAATTTCTGGAAGTGTAATGAGCAAGTCCTGTAAATCTGTTTTATTGAAAGTCACATTTGGCACAGCCGCCATGTTTCAGGAGCTCGAGAGGTTCCCCTTCATCAGGGCTGAAAAGTGCTTCTGGAAGGTACTTTAGATGCTGGACTTATGCAATATGGAATGATCTCAGTGGAATAAACAAGACAGAAAATGGCAGAGGATGCCAGGCTGGTAAAGCACGTTCACTATTTTATTGTAAATAAAAAGTATATTGTGCTCATTGAGTAATCCAGCATAGAAGAGAGAAACTCTCCTGATGGGCATTAAGAGGATAAAAAGTCCAAATCACAACATAAGTGGCAATCAAACAGCAAATACTATTTAAAAAAAAAAAAAACAAGCACACTGGCCTAGTGCAACACCTTCCAACACCATTAAATTAATACAAAAGTTTTTGATTTAAAAAGTTAAAATCACAGGCATATTGTCTGGCCCTGGGGTCATACTCCTTTCCCATCTAGAGAGTCTCGACTAATGTCCTCTCCAACACATACTGTACAGAGGAATACTAGTAGGTGAGGAATAGTTTATTCATTTCAAGGGTCAAGCCCTCTTCATCAGGGCTAACTTACAGTTCCACCAAGTCAGGGGGATCTCTTTCTACTCGTACTGAAGATTACCCCAGGTGGAAAGGAGCTGCACGGCCAAAATGAACCTTACACAACAGCTTATCTCTATCGTTTTAACATGGAGGAACCCTTCAAACAATTTCAGGTCACAGGGAACCCCCGACAATAATAACTCACAGCATTAGCATGGTGGTCAGTAAGAAGAATGCTCCTTACATTGGTGGTCTTGGTCTATGAGAAGAGTCCTCCTTTCATAAGTGGCCACGGGAAGAATGCCCTTTACATTGGTGGTCAATGAGGAGAATGCTCCTGATAATGGTGGTCTATAAGAAGAATGCTCCTTTCATTGATGCTCCTTACATTGGTGGTCAATGAGAAGAGTGCTCCTTTCATAAGTGGTCATGGGAAGAATGCCCTTTACATTGGTGGTCAATGAGGAGAATGCTCCTTACATTGGTGGTCAATGGGAAGAATGCTTCTGATAATGGTGGCCTATAAGAAGAATGCTCTTTCTTTAAAGCTCCTTACATTGGTGGTCAATGAGAAGAATGCCTCTTTAAATTGGTGGACTGTGGGAAGAATGTTCCTTACACTGGTGGTCAATGGGAAGAATGCTCCTTACATTAGTGGACAGTGGGAATAATTCTCCTTACATTGGTGGACAGTGGGAAGAATGCTCGTTTTATTGGTGGTCTATGAGAAGAATGCTCCTTTTATTGGTGGTCTATGAGAAGAATGCTCCTTTTATTGGTGGTCTATGAGAAGAATGCTCCTTTTATTGGTGGTCTATGAGAAGAATGCTCCTTTTATTGGTGGTCTATGAGAAGTATGCTCCTTTTATTGGTGGTCTATGAGAAGTATGCTCCTTTTATTGGTGGTCTATGAGAAGTATGCTCCTTTTATTGGTGGTCTATGAGAAGTATGCTCCTTTTATTGGTGGTCTATGGGAAGAGTGCTCCTTTCATAAAGTGGTCATGGGAAGAATGTGCTTTACATTTGTGGTCAATGAGAAGAATGCTCCTTACATTGGTGGTCAGTAAGAAGAATGCCCTCCTTACAGATATGTAAAAACATCATTGGTATCAGTGATTACTTATTTGAGAGGGAGAAATTCCTTATTGCTCAAGGAACCCCTTGTAATCTCTGGAGGAACACTAGGCTTCCACTGAACCCAGGTTTAGAAAGGCCGTTATACACCATAGATACTGTGCAATATTATCAGAGGAAAAGCTCTCCAGCTCAGTGTGCCATGTTCAGTTTTAGCAATACATGGACATGGACATTGTGAGCATAGAAAGGGTTTTAATGGGCTCTGACGAAATGCGTCAGCCATTACAACATTTGCTGTTAATATACCACCTGTGAATGCTAAAAGGGTATCTTTGGACTTTTTATCCTTTCAATTCCCCATCGGTCTGCAGAGTTTTATGCTTCTATATGCTGATTTACGCTATTTATGTTGGTGAGTGCCACATACAATATTTTATTTCCAATAAACAGTTGAACACACTTTATGAGGCTGGTGCCTTTTCAGCCATGATCAAGAGGAAGCTTTCAAGCCCCCCGAAACAGGTTGGATATAACCAAAATGTGAAAACTAAAATTTCCTGGACTCCAAAACATCTTGTACGTTCGTTTGCTCACCACGCATCAGAATACACGAGACACCATAGGTGTACGCAGCCTATTGCATTAGGGTGTGCACCCCAAAGTTTAAAAACACATGAATGCCACCTGCTATCACAGGGAGGAGGCTCTGGTGGTAGGAGATAGTTGACTGGGACCATATATTGACGGGTGTAATGTGTTCCTAAAGTTGAACCTAGAATTTAATATAATGGGGGCATTTACACTGGCAACTGGCACCTCCAACCACCCACCTGGTGCTGCCCCTGGATAATGCTAATGCACATAGGGTTATTAGGGTGTGCCCAGGCACACCCGGCACACCCTGTGCGCACGCCTATGCGAGACACACAACCCATGCTTGCACAATCACCTCAAAAGGTGGGACTTTTTTCAGAGCTGCTTGATAAGGAAATTTGTCCTCCAGTCACCAGAAACAGCGGTCCATCACCCTACCCCTCATCTTGTAGGGTTTTATTGGTGCTTTATTTCTCACCTGGTAAAAATTTGCCTCACTTTTTGTCCCACTGAAAGGTTTCACTAAGACAGGATATAAAGAGAAACCCCCAGCGGAGTCACAGAGAGCTATAAAAACCTGACAGATCTAAGCTCTTCCCTGCTCTATATAAAATTTATCAAAATTAACTAGTAAAAATGGGAGTTCCTGGTTTCCAATTGACAGCCTCAAATACTTCAATGAAATCTTCCACATCCCTTATTCTCAAAAAAAAAAAAAAAAAAAAAGGGAACCAATCAGCGGGACTTTTTAGGCACAGAAAGAGAGAGATAGATGTGTGTATGTATATATATATATATATATATATATATATATATATATATATATATATATATACACACACACACACACACACACACATATACATACATACACACACACACACACACACACACACACACACACCTGGATCAGTGGGAACGCAGTTCTGCCACCTTGCTGGGTTGTGCTGGAGGCTCTACTGATGCTGGCTCCTGTGGGATTTATTGTTGCTGGGGTGGGAGTCTTATGTCCTTAGGGGATCAGTTGTTGCTGGCTGGGATCTACCATTGAGGGAGGGTTCTATTGTTTCTGGCTGATCTACTAATGCTGGCTGCTGTAAGATCTACTCTAGTGTTGGGGACAGGGGTCTATTGTTGCTGTGGGGGCTCTATTGTTGTTGGGGGTTATTATGTTGCAGGGGGTCTAGTGTTGCTGGGGTGAATCGATTGTTGCTGGAGGGGGGGCAATTGTTGCTGCCTGCAGAGGAACTATTTTACTGCTTTTCTTGTGATTAACCAATTTTATACAAAGTAATTAGCACCACAAAATGATACTTGGTTCTATATTCTCTGAAGGGGGTGGAGACAAGGGGTGACTCAGAATGGGGTACGTTCACCTATTCTAAGAGAAAAAAAAAAAAGCCTGCAAAGGATTTATACCTATGTAGCGACCTCACCCCTCACTCCCTCCTTCTCTGTCAATGTCAATGGCTCTCGTCTAGGGGACCAGGGAGGAGAGTGTGACGCACCACCAACTCACATCCTCCAGTGTGTAGAGGTCTGAGCTATACCCAATTACCTTCGGGTCTGTGCCCTTGTCCAGAGCCAAAGCTCCCCATGAGGATGATCCTTTAACTCCCAGAAAGCCAAGTTCCACACCATAGAAAGTCCAACACTTATTTATTCTTTTAGAGCAATAAATAGTCCTTTGAGAGCAGACTGGTTAGACAACGAACAGACAAGGTGGTGAGGAAGGTCCAGGCACAAACATGAACTTGTTACTCTCCTGTTCCGGTATGCGCAAACAGGCTTGGCGCACGGTAGCTGCCACCGACCGGGATGGTGGTCGCTGCCACCAACCGGGTGAAATAGAATTTGAGGTCTCTGCCACCGACCTGGGTTTCAGTTGGGTCGCTGCCACCGACCATGAGAACGTGGACTACCTTCTTGAGATGCGGCCCTTGTCAGGGGAGTCATCCATCTGGACGGTCATTAGAGGCCTCCGCCGTCACCAGCCAATGCTGCGCTGGATCTCCGGAAGGGTCACTTCTCTGGTCCCCCTCACCCGAGATTCGGGTGTCCAATACCGGAGGACACCCTAGGAATCCTCCATCCCTCGCGGGACCCAGTCGAAGGTACTAGGCCCCAGGCCTCCAGAGAGTACCTCACCCCAGACTAAAGGTGTCTGGGGTGGAATCGCAGCTCCATCCACGGGCCGAGGGCGCCCGGAGACCACCAGCACTCACACCCAGGCTGAAGGTGCCTGAGCGTGGACCCCGAGCGGAAGATGTCTGCCCCTTTTATCCCCTCTCCCAGCATGCACAGCAGGTTCCCCGCCCCGCTGTACCACCGCCTCGAGAGGACAAAAAGGGTACAGACCTGCAATGGTGGTTCAACCCCGGCCTATGGCGACAGCGCCACCCACAAGCCGCAGGGAACCGGACACCCTAGCATCCTCCACTGGCATAATTGGTCCATGAATCCTAACAATTGCTGCATCCGAGCCATTTATCACTCAGATGCCTCCCCTAAACGTAACCAACCGCTACACCTATATAATCCTATAACAAGAAAATACAAAGACACCCCCATCCACGCTTATACTGTACACATCCAAACAGTATTAGTTAGAATATGTGGACCTCTATAGGACCAATAAGCACCTTCAAGTACTTTTTGATATAATAAAATAATTTTTACTCAAAAATTGATTACTACTCAAATACTACTTTTGGCTGCTAAAAAAAACCCCTTGAGGGAATTTCCATTCTATAAATGAGATCATCAACCACCAATGGAAACACGAGGGTTCTTCAAAAAGTTTCTGCAATTTTTTTTTAACTCTTTATTAAAAGGAGAAGTATGGGATGGGTTAAATAACTAGTACATATCACGTTAGTCACATATCAGCCAATCTTTTTTTCCTACCTCGTTTTTACACTATGTGCACATGAACTTTCCTTCAGCTGGCAAAAACGGTCCACTTTCAGTTTGAAAAGTTCTCAGGGGTTGTGAACATCTCCACCAACACACCCCCTGCCTCTGTCCCCCCTCCCCTAAGAGATGTGTCTGTGCTCATAGATAGGGAGGGGGAGGAGGGAGAAGGGAGGGGGGAGCAGCTACGCTCTGTGAAGTCTCAGAAACAAGCAGAGGGTGGAGAGCCGACATCAATCAAGCAAAATTACTGGAAAGGGGGTGGATCCAGACTCTATATTCACACCATTGTCTGGATGATGCTGTATGAGACTGTAGAACCTCCCACAGGTATATATCTAGATTTTAACAGAATGGGGGCACTTCTGTGAGGGCTGGGAGGGTTTATAGATATCAGCAGCTCACATAGAATAGATGTAAGCAAAAAAAAGGAAACCCATACTTCTCTTTTAAGAAAAAGTGTGGAAACTTTTTGAAGACCTTTCATATATCTACTTACTAGAAGTATGCCAGAAGATCATTAATGGATTATGTAGCGGACTCACCCCATCTCTTTTGTCTAGGGGTATCTCATACGACAGGGTGAGATGCGCTACGGCCCATGTCCTCCCCATAGCTGTGGGTGAGGTGAAGGCCAGTACCAGTTATTTCCTCGGGCCTATGTGTTTCTGTCAAGGATTAAGTCCTGCTGTGCCAACACTTTCCTTTGCTCCCATTAACCAGAGTTCCACACACCGATCACAGTCCAACTCTTGTTTTTTTGCATAATTCACAATAAACAGTGCTTCAGTAGCCAACTGGTTGGGATCCAATAACAGTTTGATACAGTGGAATGAGCAGGCCGAGGCACTGTCCTGATTGTCAGCTAAACCACTGTGGTTTCACCAGCGGTTACTATAGCCTTGGCTAGAGAGAGCTTGAGAGTCTCTACCAGCGACTCAAGAGAACGTAGATAGGAGTACCTTCGCTGCGTTGTGGCCCCTGTCAGGGGAAGATGTCCCTCCAAGGGAGTTACCAGAGGCCCATCCGTCACTGGGTTGATGCTGCTCCAGACTCTCCGAATGGGTAACCTCCCCGGCCTCCTCACCTCAGACATGGGCCCCATCCACTTCAGGGACCCTCAGACTTCTAAACCCTCGCGGGACCCAGTCGAAGTCACTGGGCCCCAGGCCTCCTGGTTTAGTACCTCACCCCAGGCTGAAGGTGCCTGGGATGGACTCCAACTCCACTCCGGTCAGGCCTAGGGCACCTGGGCCGGAATTCAGAACCGCCCGCACCCAGGCCTAAGGTGCCTGGGTGCATGATAAGGGACCTCCAAAAAGAGCAAGACCTCGTGACCAGGACGTCTCCCCCTTTTATCCCCTCCATCGACGTCACGGCAGGTTCCCCGCCCTCGCCGCACCATCTCCGAGAAGGGACAAAAAGAACAGCACTATGGCAGCAAATCTACCTTGAGCCGGCGGGCACCTGCCACCCACAGGCCAAGGAGATTATTACACCGCCCATTCCTCCACGAATACAAATGGTCCAATTACTCCCATAATCTACACACCTGTATCATATTACCACCCAGGTGTACCCCACCTAAATTTAGAGACCCCGCTACAATTATAATATAGCATGGCCAGGCTATAAGTATAAGGCAGCAATGAAGTGCTACTTCTAGTATACATGATGGCGAGGCTTCAAAATAGGAAGTGTCCAACGTGAACCCAAGTCTGCTCAAATATCCATCAACAATCACACATCCTCTGGTGTAAAAGAATACAAAATTAAATAAATAAAAAATAAGAAGAAGTTTTGGCTGGTCATGTAAGCATGGGAAGTTTTGCTACTCACAGTCCTTTAGGTCCAAGGTCTGTAATGAAGGACAGACGGCCGACCTCCAGAAACTCCATCTGGAAATAAAGAGAATAAACAGAGTGATAAGGACAGGAGACCCTGAACATGATACATATCGGCCAGAGCCCAGAAACCACAAAATACGCAGTTCAGGAACTGCCCCAGGCAGGAAGTTTATGTCTCGTGACAATGTCACCCTTCAGAAGTTAATGCTTGCAGGGGAAATAAAAAAAAATGCATGTATGTTATGTTGGTAGTATGTGCTGTGGAGCCGTTCAGTATGTTGGAAAATAACTGCAATTGGCAAGCATTTCCTATTCAGCGCAGACAAAGGAAAGTGGCTGCCTATTTGCCAACTTGGCGAATTAATGGTTCCATAGCTCCCAATTTTCCTTGATTTTGAGGGACTGTCCCTGATTTGGAACAATGTCCCTCCGTCCCTCTTTCCTCCTCATATGTCCCTCATTTTGGTCTGATCTTTATAGTTGTCTAAAAAAAAAAAAAAAAAAAAAATGTAGCAAGGTGCTAAATTTAGGGGAAGTGTTTGGGTGGTAGTTGTGCCCAAACACCCTAATTGTTAGAGTTCTTGAAACCATTTTTGTCCACAGGTGGAGTATTGGTGCACAGTTCCCTGTGGCCTAGAGGTGGCGCTGCCATAGTAGGCCAGGGTTGAACCGCCGATACAGAGCTGTGCCTTGTGTGTCCCCTATCGGCAACCATACAGTGGGTGTGGTCTACCTGCTAGGCATGCTGGGAGAGGATATAAAAGGGGCAGAAACTGCCTGTTTGGGGTTCTCGTTCCTGTCAGCCTTGGGCACCTTTAGCCCAGGGGTGGGTCTGCGGTTCGTTGTCAAGGGTCCCAAGCACCTTTAGCCCTGGGACTGCGCCAAAGGTCTGGGCCCAGCACCTTAGGCTGGAGCCCACCGGGGATCGAGGAATCTCAGGGTGCCGCCTTGCAAGGGAACCCGTATCCTAGATGAGGAGGCCGGGGGAGGAACCGTTCCGAAGGACTGGTGCGGAAGTCACAGTGAAGGAAGGGTCCCGGTAACTCTCTGGAGGGGTATCTTCTCCTTGAACAGAGACCAAGTTCACCAGGTCTGTGGCAGAGACCAAGTTCACCAGGTCTGTGGCAGAGACCAAGTTCACCAGGTCTGTGGCAGAGACCAAGTTCACCAGGTCTGTGGCAGAGACCAAGTTCACCAGGTCTGTGGCAGAGACCAAGTTCACCAGGTCTGTGGCAGAGACCAAGTTCACCAGGTCTGTGGCAGAGACCAAGTTCACCAGGTATGTGGCAGAGACCAAGTTCAACAGGTCTGTGGAAGAGACCAAGTTCAACAGGTCTGTGACAGAGACCAAGTTCAACAGGTCTGTGGCAGAGACCAAGTTCAACAGGTCTGTGGCAGAGACCAAGTTCAACAGGTCTGTGGCAGATTTCTGTCAGAGACTGTGTTTTATAAGAAATAAACCTCTACGTTGGAGTGCAGCTGGTGTGGACATTCAAGTTACTGTGGGGATACAAGGACTTGTCTTTATTCAAAATTGAGGTGAGAGACATTCTCTGGTTGTCTAACTGTGGAAGACCCATCAACAACACCGCTCAACCTCTTCACATAGGATGGTACGGGCTTGTGGTGCGGTGTTCCTCTCCCTTCCTGCGAGGAGCCAAAGTTAATGCAGGTAAAGAAAGGGGTCTGTGTATATATATATATATATATATATATATATATATATATATATATATATAGCGGGTATGCGATTTTAAGGGAGGCATCTGGGTGGTAGTGTAACCCAGATGCATTGATTGTTAGGGAATCTGAGACCCTTTTATGGTTCTTGGAGGACTCTGGTGGTGTGAGGTTCCCTGCGGCCTGCAGGTCGCGCTGTCACCCTGGGCTGCAGCTGAACACTCACCGCAGGACTGCTTCCCTTTTTGTCCTTTCCTGGCTTTGGTACGGTGGGGCGGGAACCCGCTGTGATGCAAAAGGAGAGGAGATAAAGGGGGCGGACGCCCTGACCTTGGGCTTCAGAGTCGGAGGACACAGCCGTGCCCAGGCACCTTCAGCCTGGGTGCTGGCGTTCCGGAGTTCCGGGCCCAGGTGCCCTTGACCTGACCGGAGCGGGAGATGGAGTCCATCTCAGGCACCTTTAGCCTTGGGTGAGGTACTATGGCGGAAGCCTGGAGCTCAGTACCTTCGTCCGAGTTCCGCGAGGGTGGAAGAATCCGAGGGGGCCCTAACTCCTTGGGTGCCCGTGTCTGAGATTGAGGAGGCCGGTGAGCGGAACTTCTCCGGAGAGTCCAGCGCAGCATTGCTGGTGACGGAGAGGCCTCCGGTGACTCTCTTGGACGGATGTCCTTCCCCTGATAGGGGCTACGTTAGCGAAAGGTAATTCATGTTCTGTTCAATATAGTCAGTGGCAGTGACTATTCGCTGCAGTGGTTAGCTCTATCTAAAAGAATTGTGCCTTGGCCTACTCCCCACAAATATATGGGTCTCAACCGGTCTGTGCTGTATGACTATTTATTGAGAAGAATAAATACGAGTTGGACCCTTTCAGTGTGTGGAACTCTGGTTACTAGGAGCAAAGGGGAGTCAATCCGAGGAGAGGATTGGACTCTGGGACACATACACAAAACCCGATAGTTCTGGCTTTCACCTCTACACATTGGAGGACATGGGCCGTGGGGTATCTCATCCCACCCCCTGGGAGACTGGGTGAGCAGCATCCTACACTTTCTATACCGATACTTCTGGATGATTAAAACCCGAAGCCGGTACCGGCACCCCTTTTCCAGAGTTCCAGCAGAGAAAGACACAATACAAGTGTAGCGGGTGTCAACATTTAGAGGGAGTATCTGGGTGGTAGCATGGCCCAGATACACTAATTGTTAGGGATCTATGGCCATTTTGGTTCGTGGAGGATATAATGGTGTTCAGTTCCCTGCGGCCCCTGGGTGGCGCTGTCGCCTTGGGCTGGGGTTGAACCATCATTGTAGGGCCATGCCCTTTGTGTCCTCTCGCGGCAGGATAATGGCGGGGAACCCGCTGTGCCTGCTGGGAGAGGGTATAAAGGGGGCGGACATCTTGCGCACGAGGTCCGAGCCCCAGGCACCTTCAGCCTGGGGGCTGCTGTTCTGTTCGTCCGCGCCTAGGTGCCTTCGGCCTGGGTTCAAGGGAATTCGAGTTCTATCCCAGGCACCTTAAGCCTGGGGCGAGGTACTAGCCGAGGCCTGGGGCCCAGTACCTTCGACTGGGTCCCGTATGGGAGAAGATACCTAGAGGCCCACTGAGTGAGGGGACCAGAGTCTCGGGCGAGGAGAACCAGGGAGGTGACCTGGCCTGAAGATCCAGCGCAGCATTGGCTGGTGACAGTGCAGGCCTCTGGGGACCGTCCGGGATGGATCATCTCCCTAACAGGGGTCGCCATTAGTAGTCCATGTTCTATGGTCTTTGCAAAGACCCAGCTACATCAGGTCGGTGGCAGAGGCCCATCCAAAGGTCTGTGGCGGAGGCCTCATCGTTCACCCGGTCTGTGGCAGGGACCAACCTCACGGTCGGTGGCAGCGACCGTGCGCCAAAAGTTGTTGTGAACTCCTAACAGCTTCTCTGATCCGAAAGGAATTGTGCCTGAACCCTCTCCCCACCAAGTTCGTGTTTGTATCAACCTGTCTGCTTGCAAAGAGGCATATTTATCTCTGCGGAAATAAATATAGATTTTGTACTGTCACCTGGTGTGGGCTTACTTTTCTGGGAGCAAAGTGTTCTACATTCACCTATCTACCTGTCATATTTGAAGTGGAATCTCTGGACAGGGACACAGACCCGAAGGTAAAGATCTTAGCTCAAACCTCTACACACATAAGAGGTGCGAGCTGGTGGCAGCACCTCACCCCTCCCCCTTGGTCCCCCCTAGACGAGTTAACCAGCCGTAAAGAAGAGGAGGGAGGGCGGGTGAGGGCGCTACACAAGGTTCTTAAGGTCGCAGTATATGCATGGTTATATGTATATAGTTATATATAGTTGACTTCTTACACAGTCCAGCCATAATGTTTAATCACATCTCCCCCACAATTTCTGAAAAAACGATCTTAGTGATGCAAAGTCAGATCCAACCCATCACTGGCTCATCTCCTCAGGGCTCCTATTAACTCTACAGAGTTGTAGGATTAATAATTTCCTCAGTCCATGTGACATTTCCAGTTACAGAAAGGATGGCATGCGTGTCCATACCTTGGGCAAGCCAGGTGCCCATACCTCAGGCTGAAATTAAAAGTAAACCTGTAATGGGTAGTTACTTAGCAGTTGAAGTCGTACCAAGAAGGCAGCACAGCGGTTCCTTAAAAAGGTAGCTTTTTTCCCCAAAAACTGAAAAAAACAGCAACACTCTAAAGTCTTTGGATTTCACAACCGACACAAGATAAGAAGAGTTCACTTCTTACGTACAGGACACCATGTGAAGCTTCCGAAAATAATGGTTCTCTTTGCATTCGTAACCCCACTAATTACTAGACATCTCTTTTGGCAACGCATCTGGTAGACAAGTCCTCCTCTAGAAATTCCGGCACTCTGTCTCTCTTGAGGCTCCAGGTCTACAACACACTCCAAACTGAAGGGTAAAAAACTTTGTAGGAAGTCTAAATGTCCCCTAACACACAGGTTCCTATCCCCCTACCTGGGATTCCTCAATCCAGGAACCCACTGTGATGCAGATTGCGCTGCTCATAGCAAATCTGCACTCAATATAGCTGCCAAAATCTTACCAAAATGTTAGTGTCTAAATTTGACACCGACTTCCCCAAGATGGTGACTGGTGCCCATAATAGAGGACCATTTAGTCCCAAGTGAGGCTTCCCCAAGTGCCATTGGTAAATCAAGTGTCAGGTGACTATTTAGTTTACAGTGAAGAAAAGGAAATGACTTAGCAATGACATGATCACTGTATCATTTCCTGGGCAGTTACCTCAACAGAGCAATTACGGAGATCAACACCAACCCAAGGTCGCCCCTGGGCTTCCATCTGACCCCCCCCCCCGCTACAGGCCTGATACTTTGCCAAAATTAGGCAAAGCCAAAGGGTGGTCTTGTAGGCACAGTAAGCATCCTGTAACCACCTATCTATACTCCCCAACAACCTCAGCCCAGAGAATGCTCTTCTACCAGCTATAAGGGAAAACAGGAAAAACTCCCAGAAGTGTTGATCTCCTTGATCCCCCACTAGGCTTAGTGGTTCCTCCCACCAACCCCCAGGTCACTATGGGACACAGTAGTGATATGGAGGTCAGCAGAAGGAACCAGTGAGTGCAGTGGGGGACCAGGGAGATTGACACTACCAGAGCTGGACCAATGTAACTATGTAAATATATCCATACCTGGAATTCTTCTTTAACTGCTTGCCACCCGTTCACAGTAGTTTACTGCGGACGAGAGGCACAGGCAGGCCGGACAATGTACCTGCACCTCCCCGGCTTGCTTACAGGTTTGGAGCACATGTGCAAGACGCCTCCTGCTGGCACGTGCTGCGATTGCACACAGCACGAGTTTAGCAGCCGATTTCAGCCAATGATTTTGGCTGAAGTCAGTTGATCGGCTGTAGCCAATAATACAGAGAGTTCTGTGTTTACAAATACACAGAACTCTGTGTACTGTGAACAGCGTTCTGGCGGATTCTTCTCCCTGAAAAGCAGGGAGAAAAAAAACTGCCAAATAGTAAAGTAAAAGTAGCACACATTGTTAGGCACACAGTTAATACCTCTGGATTGCCCCTAGATATTAACCCCTCCCAGCCAGTGTCATTGGTACAGTGACAGTGTACAGTATTAGCAATGATCACTGTATTAGTGTCACTAGTGATGTCAGTTAGGGACACTCCCAGCCAGTGTCTGTTAGCATCAGATTGTCCGCCACACTAAGTCGCTGATCATCGCCATTACAGTATAGCTTCCATAGCTGCGCAAATTCCAGTATATATTCCATAGTTTGCAGACGCTATAAATTTCACACAAGCCAATTAATATAGACTACCAAAGACATGTATCAGAGTCCATTTTGGACAAAATTTATGAAGAAATTTGATTAGATATGTTTTATAACAAAAAGTAGAAAATAAACGCTCATTTTTTTTCCTTTTTAAATGTTGGTCTTTTTTCGTTTATGTAATAAAAAAAAAACCCCAGTGGTAATCAAATACAGTACCACCATAAGAAAGCTCTATTTGTGTGATAAAAATGGTATAAAATTTTGTTTGGGTACAGTGTTGCATGTTGCAATTGCCAGTTAAAGTAGCGCAGTGCTGAATAGCGAAAAATGCCCAGGTCATGAAGGGGTTAGAACCTTCCAGAGCTCAAGTGGTTAAAAAGAAAGTGTCAGAGAGGGAATGTTAGTATCAGGAGAAACAGTAAACGAGACTCACCATGGCATGATAGTTCCGGTAGAAGGATTTTGCCAAAAGTACATTGAGGTATTCTGCCAGGTACTTCTAAAAAAAAAAAAAAAAAAAAAAAACACACAAGCAGGGACCAGGTAAAATAACAAGTAAACTCAAGGACAATCATCGGAAAGAGAAAACCAACAAACAGGATCACTTCAGGTAGGGTACAGTAGCCATGGAGGGCAGAACTCTAACTTGGAGCACTGGGTAGAAACCCACTGCAATTGGGCAATGATCTAAAGTCCATGTATCAACCCATGAAGGTACCAGTCAGCTAAACCGAATACTAGATTGTTGCAGGTAGGGTAGAGTACCCATGGAAAGCAGATCTCTCATATGAGGAGCACTAAGCAGATACCTGCCATGCTCCAGATACAAGTTATCGTATACATGAGTGACATCACCACTCTTCAGATAGAAGATACACTATATTGTCAAAAAGTATTGGGACGCCTGCCCTCACACACACACGTGAACTTTAATGGCATACCAGTCTTAGTCTGTAGGGTTCAATATTGAGTTGATCCACCCTTTGCACCTATAACAGCTTCAACTCTTCTGGGAAGGCCGTCCACAAGGTTTAGGAGTGTGTCTATGGGAATGTTTGATCATTCTTCCAGAAGTGCATTTGTGAGGTCAGGCACTGATGTGGTACGAGAAGGCTTGGCTCTCAATCTCAGCTCTAATTCATCCCAAAGGGGTTCTATGGGGTTGAGGCCAGTCAAGTTCCTCCGCCCCAAACTCACTCATCCATGTCTTTATGGACCTTGCTTTGTGCACTGGTGTGCAGTCATGTTGGAACAGGAAGGGGCCATCCCCAAAATATCTTGGTATGCTGACGCCTTAAGAGTTCCCTTCACTGGAACTGAGGGGCCAATCCCAACCCCTGAAAAACAACCCCCCACCATAATCCCCCCTCCGCCAAATGATTTGGACCAATTCACAAAGCAAGGTCCATAAAGACATGGATGAGTGAGTTTGGGGTGGAGGAACTAGACTGGCCTGCACAGAGTCCTTTGGGATGAATTAGAGCGAAGACTGCGAGCCAGGCCTTCTGGTCCTACATCAGTGCCTGACCTCACAAATGCACTTCTACAAGAATGGTCAAACATTCCCATAGACACACTCCTAAACCTTGTGGACAGCCTTCCCCAGAAGAGTTGAAGCTGTTATAGCTGCAAAGGGTGGGCCAACTCAATATTGAACCCTACGGACTAAGACTGGGATGCCATTAAAAGTTCATGTGTGTGTAAAGGCAGGTGTCCCAATACTTTTGGGAATTTAGTATAAGTTATATTATACAGGCGTGACATCACCACTCTCCAGATATAAGATATATTATACAGGAATCACATCACCGCCCTGAACCTTTTTTTAACCGGATTTACTATATATTACTATGTGACGTGTGTCATCCCAGCTATTTGCACTTCTTGTGTAATAAAACATGTAATCTGCTGATGGGTCATCCAGACTGACAAACCCTCCATCATCCTATTATAAGGAGTGCCTGTGTATATCATTATATATGTGGGAACTCTGCTCACTCATGCTGTATCCATCCCATCATTACAGGATTATAGACCTCCTATAACCTGGAGACGGATTTAGTCTGGATTTGGAAGATTCCCTTCCAGGAAAAACAAACCTGTTTGCTCGATGTTCTCCTGGAGGAATCGCCAGATGCGTGCGGCAGTGAGGGCATCTCCACGGAGGTTGTTTCCACGCGCGAACGCATCACGGTGAATCTGGGGAATTAATGATAAATTCAACATGTCGTCATATGCTAAACGTCTTTAGAGACCACAAAGACCTCGCTGTTTGGATCAACGTCTGCTGCGAGAGTGGAACCTCCCAAAAAAACTTTCCATAACTGTTCAGAGCCTTACCGTGACAGAGGGTTGAGGGGAAGGAGGGAGACAAATATCTTGTGTCTCAGCAGATCCCGGTGAAGTTCCTGGAAATGCCGGAATTTCTTCTTTATGGTCCATTGGAAAGGGCCGTGTGTCAGATGTACAGAATATAAAGTGCTGTCATGGATCTAAAAAAAAAAGATGGAAAGCAGCTAATACAATACAAATATATTCAGTGCGCCCTGCACATATGTACCACTGTCACCCTGCAGGAGGACGACGGACTCATAGCCCCCACCGGAGTCACCCTCCCAGAAAACGACAGACTCATAGCCCCCACCGGAGTCACCCTCCCGGAAAACGACAGACTCATAGCCCCCACCGGAGTCACCCTTCAGGAGGACGACAGACTCATAGCCCCCACTGGAATCACTCTTCAGGGAGGATGACAGAATCATAGCCCCCACCAGAGTCACCCACCAGAAGGATGACAGACTCATAGCACCCATTACCCTCCAGGAGAACAGACTCATAGCCCCCACCGGAGTCACCCTCCCAGGAGATGACAGACTCATATCCCTCACCGGAGTCACCCTCCAGGAGGACGACAGACTCATATCCCTCACCGGAGTCACCCTCCAGGAGGACGACAGACTCATATCCCTCACCGGAGTCACCCTCCAGGAGGACGACAGACTCATATCCCTCACCGGAGTCACCCTCCAGGAGGACAGACTCATAGCCCCCACTGGAATCACTCTCCAGGGAGGATGACAGACTCATAACCCCCACCAGAGTCACCCTCCAGAAGGACGACTGACTCATAGCTCCCACCGGAGTCACCCTGCAGGAGAACAGAGTCATAGCCCCCACCGGAATCACCCTGCAGGAGGAGGACAGGCTCATAGCCCCTTCTGTTTATTTTTTTTACCTTTGTTCCGGTGGTATATCGTTCGGTCTGCGATATGTTCGCGGTCACCGGAACCCCCTTCAAGAAAACGGTGCCTTGATGTTTCAGCGGTTTCAGGTCATAAATGGCAAGGAAGGGGCTATATGGTGAACCTGAAACAAATTTAATAAATGCAGAAATATTTTAAGTATGTACATACAATAATGAACAGGAAAAAAAAAAAGAAAAATGCAGAAATATTTTGAGTATGTACATATAATGGATGAACAGAGAACATGGGTAAGGTCGGAATTTTCACCACTGGGACTCATAAGCACACCATTTATGGTAATTAAAGTGCAACTCCGTGTCCGATAGAGCAAGAAGATGGGAATGTTGTGTTTAATGGAGGCCATACACAGACTTCAACATATAATCAATTTATTTTGTGATTGGAACAATTGATATATAGGTCGACAACCCATTCGATCAATATGCCACTCACGGGGTAAGTGGATTTCGATCGATCGTTAAGATACAATTGTATCTTAGGATCATAAGTGTAGCGCACCTCACGTAGGAGATGAAGGTGAACTGGGACATCCCATCCTGCACAGCCAGGCACACCGAATTTTCACAGTCTCCCATAGTCCAAAAACAGTCCAGCACTTTGTTTTATTGAGGGATTAATAACTTGGGTGGGGATGGGGAAATTATGGGATGCCCACTTGACTTAAAAGCAAACTTCAGGGACAACTCCCAGTATATACGGTCCTGTATACAGCTCCGTTCCATCCTCCAGTACTTCACTTGCTTGCAGAATCTCCAGCAGGGTCACTCTGAAAAAGTCTGTAGCAATGGCCCATTACAGGCAGGGACTCGTAGCCCCTATACTTGTGGAATGTAGAGTGACACCACTAACACATTTACTGCACTTCCTCCGTTGGTCACTGGTCCCAGCACCACCTCTTCAGACCCTGCCAGCCCTCCTGGCTGTAGCAGCCCCTTTCACTAGCCCCCCCCCCCCCAGCTACTTCTTTACAGTCCTTCTGATTGACACCACAGTCCTCCCAGGCTACTCACTCACAAGCCCACACGGCTGACTCTCCTCAACGTGCTGACCTGCTCTTGCTGTCCTCTCCTTGCTCCCGTGCCTCCAGGAGGGATTTCCTCTGTGTGTTGTAGAGGGTGGCTCCAGCACCAGAGCCCCAGGCCTTAAGTCAACCCCCCAGACTAGGGGGCACCCTCAAAAGGCCACCGACAGCCTCCTCCATTTTCCACCCGACTGCCCCTGCTGGCATGACCCATGAGTATTTATGAGGTGCCTGCCCCCTGCCAGCCCATTTTGCTGGGGCCCTCATCAATACTCCAAGCAGCTCCTCCTAGACTACTTTCTCTACTTCTGGAAGCTTCTCCAAGTTTCCAGAGAGCAGGAGGAGTTACCAGATGTGCTGCTTGGTGAGTCACCCAGCCTTCCTGAGTGACTCAGCTCCGACACAAATTTAATCCAGGCCTGGCTGTTAGCCAGGCCAAATCTTCCCACACTAACAATTAACCTATTCTAGTACACTAGAGGGTGCTACATAAGTATCGATCACATTTCCATCATGTAATATCATCTAATCAAATAGTTAATTGATTATTGACCACTTCTTAATTCACAATTAGCACTGGGAAACACTTTTTGAAAGATAAAAGGTGCATTTAACATACAACTATATAGATCAGACCAAAATGAGGGACAAATGAGGAGGAAAGAGGGACAGAGGGACTTTTTTAAAAATCAGGGACAGTTGGAAACCATGTTGTAGAGGGCCCCCCCCCTCGGTCTCTCCCTAGAAGCTTCCAGTGATCAGCGTTGGGAAGCAGAGGGTGAGTGGATGCTCCAGTCTCCCTGCGGCAGCCCTTGGCGCTGAGGACTGAAGAATTGTCTGAAGGCATCGGTCAGCCAGCCACCTTCTCCACCACTGTTTCTGTTACTGAACGAAGCCTCAGCAACACGTTGTCCAGCACCAGAAAATTGTAACCTCCCAGGCTCTAGAAACGCATTGCACAAATCTCTCTTCAAGGCCTCCAGAAGAAGATGTTTCATCCTCTGTTCCCTCTGCGAAGGCTGGATAAGTTCTGCAACCTTACCCTTGTAATGTGGATCAAGAAGAGTTGCCATCCAGTAATGATCCCTCTCCTTGATACCACGAATCCGGGGGTCCTTTCGCAGTCTGTGCAGGATCAGGGAGGCCATGCAGCGTAAGTTTGCAGAGGCATTCGATCCTGAGTCCTCTGGGTCACTAAGGATCACATGATCCGCAACCACCTCCTCCCAGCCACGTACAACTCCATGGGTTTCTGGGGACTGAAACGATCCCTTGAAGACTGCTGCTGAGTGTTATCCTCCACCTCCATGCTGACACATGAAGAAATAATTCCGGGCGGCTGCACTTCCAAAAAATGCTTTTATTGAAGCTTCATATGACAAGTGGTTGACAGATGGAGCAGGGGACAAAGAGGTAGACGCGTTTTGCGCAAATGTCACCTGGAGCAGCTTTTCTTGTTCCATGCTGACACAATCCACCTCCTTCTCCTCCTCCTCCTCTTCCTGTGTGTTCGGCGGGCCCGCAGGAATACTATCTGGATAAAGGGGGCCTTGAGAGGTAAGAAAGTCCTCCTCTTCCTCCCGCTGTTCTGCCTCAAGTGCCCTGTCCATTATTCCACGAAGCGTGTGCTCCAACAGAAAGACAAGAGGGAAAGTATCACTGATGCATGCACTGTCACTGCTCACCATCCTCGTGGCCTCCTCAAATGGTGACAGGACAGTGCATGCATCCTTGATCAGTAGCCACTTGCATGGTGAAAAAAAGCTAAGCTCCCCTGACCCTGTCCTGTGCCATACTCACACAGGTACTCATTGGTGGCCCTCTGCTGCCTGTGCAGCCGCTGCAGCATTGCCAACGTTGAGTTCCACCTGGTGGGCATGTCACAAATCAGGCAGTTCTTGGGCAGGTTGCATTCCTTTTGAATGTCAGCCAGCCGAGCACTGGCATTATATGACCTGCGGAAATGACCACAGACTTTCCTGGCCTGCCTCAGGAGATCCTGTAAGCCCGGGTACCTGCTCAAGAACCGCTGCACCACCAAATTCAGGACGTGAGCCAAACAGGGAACATGGGTCAAGTGTCCCTGTCGGAGGGCGGAGAGGAGATTGGTACCATTGTCGCATACAACCATTCCTGGCTGAAGCTGGCGTGGCGTCAACCACCTCTGAGCCTGCCCCTGCAGAGCTGACAGAATCTCTGCCCCAGTGTGGCTCCTGTCCCCTAAACAGACCAACTCAAGCACCGCATGGCATCTTTTTGCCTGAGTGCTTGCGTAGCCCCTTGAACGCCTACGGAGCACCGCTGGTTCAGAGGACAAATCTGCAGAGGGAGAGGCCATAGAGGAAGAAGAAGAGGAGGAGGTGGAGGGTAGAGCTGTGGCAGAATCACCACTAGCATTTTCGAGGCGAGGTGGCGGAACAAGCTAAAACAATACTGTACCCTGTCCTGCATCTCCCCCAGCTGCCAGCAGAGTTACCCAATGCGCAGTGAAACAAAGGCAACGTCCCTGTCCATGCCACCATGAGTCAGAGGTAATATGCACCTTACTGCTGACCGCCCTGTCCAACGAGGCCAAGAAATTGCTGGTAGAGAGCCAGAATGGCCTTCCATGAAAAGAAATGGCGTTTGGGAACCTGCCACCGAGGTACCGCACATTCCAAAAATTCACGAAAGGGGGCAGAGTCTACCAGCTGAAAAGGCAGCAGTTGCAGTGCTAGCAATTTGGCCAAGCTAGCATTCAGATGCTGAGCATGTGGATGGCTGGGACCAAATTTCTTTCTACGGTTTAGCAACTGGAGTAGGGAAATTTTCCTGCTAAAATCGGATGTTGGTGTACCGCTAGCAAATTTGCCGCAAGTACTTGGGACACCTATTGCCAGGGGCAGGCTGGGCCGGGTTGCAAGGTGGAGATTTCCCCCCAGGCCGTCCTGACTTATATCCAAAACGGCCGTGGCCCTCGCTGCCATTTTATTTTTTTAATGAAGTCGGCCAGATGCACGGCCGCATGCTGTGGCATTCTGGGACTTGTAGGCGGCAGGCTACACAAACGCCTTGCGATTGGCCGAACAGGGTCATGTGCGGCCGCACGCTGTGGAATTCTGGGACTTGTAGTCATGATCCGAGCCTCGCATCATGACTACAAGTCCCAGAATTCCACAGCGTGCGGCCGCACATGACCCTGTTCGGCCAATCACAGGGCATTTGTGTTGCGTGCACCCTGCAAATGGATCGGCGGAGCTGGTCACGTGTGGATGCGGCCAAGCGGGGCTGGTCGTGACCACTTGCTGGAGTCCTGCCTCTCTGCGTGTTTCTAAGGTCTCTAGGTCTCATCTACCCCCCTCTCTGTCAGCGCCCCTCCCCTAGCCCCCTCTCTGTCAGCCCACCTCCTCTCTGTCAGCCCACCCCCCATCTCAGCCGACCCCGTCAGCCCACCCCCACTCTCAGCCCACCCCCACTCTCAGCTCACTCCCCCCTCTGTCAGCCCACCCCCATCTCAGCCCATCCCCGTCAGCTCACCCCCCCCTCTGTCAGCTCACCCCCCATCTCAGCCCATCCCCGTCAGCTCACCCCCCCCTCTGTCAGCTCACCCCCCCTCTGTCAGCTCACCCCCCCCCCTCTGTCAGCTCACCCCCCCCCCCTCTGTCAGCTCACCCCCCCCCCCCTCTGTCAGCTCACCCCCCCCCCCTCTGTCAGCTCACCCCCCCCCCCTCTGTCAGCTCACCCCCCCCCCTCTGTCAGCTCACCCCCCCCCCTCTGTCAGCTCACCCCCCCCCTCTGTCAGCTCACCCCCCCCCCTCTGTCAGCTCACCCCCCCCCCCTCTGTCAGCTCACCCCCCCCCCTCTGTCAGCTCACCCCCCCCCCTCTGTCAGCTCACCCCCCCCTCTGTCAGCTCACCCCCCCTCTGTCAGCTCACCCCCTCCCTCTGTCAGCTCACCCCCCCCCCCCTCTGTCAGCTCACCCCCCCCCCCTCTGTCAGCTCACCCCCCCCCCCCCTCTGTCAGCTCACCCCCCCCCTCTGTCAGCTCACCCCCCCTCTGTCAGCTCACCCCCCCTCTGTCAGCCACAGCAGGGAGCCAGGCCAGCCACCTGCAGCAGGGTCCACTGTGCCAGCCAGCCAGCCACCCACCCACTGACCCACAGCAGGAAGCCAGGCCAGCCACCCACCCACAGCAGGGTGCACCGTGCAAGCCAGCCACTGACCCACAGCAGGGAGCCAGGCCAGCCACCAACAGCAAAGTGCACTGTGCCAGCCAGCCACCCACCCACCCACTGACCCACAGCAGGGAGCCAGGCCAGTCACCCACAGCAGGGTGCACAGTGCAAGCCACCCACTGACCCACCCACTGACCCACAGCAGGGAGCCAGGCCAGTCACCCACAGTATCCTGCACTGTGCCAGCCAGCCACCCGCCCACCCACTGACCCACGACAGAGAGCCAGGCCAGCCACCAACAGCAGGGTGCCAGGCAGCCACCCACGGAAGCCAGCCACCCACGGTGACCCACCCAGAGCAGGGCCAGTGTGCCAGCCACCCATGGTGACTCATCCACAGCAGGGCCAGGGTGCCAGCCAGCCACCCACGGTGACCCACCCACACCAGGAAACCAGCCAACCACCCACAGGAGCCAGCCAGCCACCCACAGAAGCAAGCCAGCCACGGTGACTATCCACAGCAGGATGCCAGCCAGCCACCCATGGTTACCCACCCACACCAGGGATCCAGCCAGCCACAGCAGGGTGCCAGACAGCCACCAACAGGTGCCAGCTAGCCACCCACAGGAACCAGCCTCAGAGGATGCGGGAGCCAGCCACAGCTACAGCACCCATAGTTAAGTTAAGAGTAGTGCTACAATTTTATTTCTACTTTGTGAGAGGTTGGGGCAGGAGTTAAAGTCATGGCACAAAGAGGGGGTCCCATTAGACTCTGTTGTAGTCCCTAATGGGGCCTGGAGGGGACACTTTCTAACAGACTGTCCATGGGACACTGTTAGAAAAAGACCCCCCTCCAGGTCCCATTAGACTGTTGTTAAACAGTGTTTTTTTTTTTTTAAAGGTAGTACTTTGTACAAATTGAAGGGGCGGGGCCAGGGTGGGTCATGATAGGGCCAGGAATGGGTCATGGGCAGGGCCTGACAGGGGGCCCTTGCTTTATTTGGTCTGGGGGCCTTGGGTGTTGTCAGTCCACCCCTGGGCAGCAAGGCGCGCCAGGGAGTTGGGACCCACATGATTGGCTTGGGCTGCAAGTTTACTTGACCCCAGGACCCACATGTGTGGGTCCTGCTGGGAGCTGGCCACTGACCAGTGGGTCCTGCTGGCCACTGACCTGTGGGTCCTTTTGGCCACTGACCTGTGGGTCCTGCTGGCCACCAGCCTAGGGTGACCAGACATCCCCGGACTGAGGACACTGTCCCTGGACCAAGTCTGGCCAATTGGGAGCGGGTGCACCGCGAGATGGGGCAGTGGGAGGGCGCCCAGGGTCTGTGCCCATTGGGCTGCCTCGGAGGGGGAGCGCTACCAGATTTCACAGAGCGGGGATCTCCCACTTACCTGGCGGCCACTGTCATACAAAGTCCCGCCTTCTGGACTGGCTCTTATGATAGACAGCACACTGATGACTTCCATCATGGGAGCGGCCACGCTGGGCAAGTGGAAGATCTCCGCTCTGTGTAATCCGGCTGCTCTCCTCTCTAATCCCCATGCACTGAACAGACTGTGCTGATGGGCACCGGTGAGGCTGCGCTGATGGGCACTGGTGAGGCTGCACTAATGGGCACTGGGGATGGTGAGCTTATTCGGTGGTTTAAAGGGCCACTTGACTGGACTTGCCCCCCCAGGCCTAAGGCTGCCAGCCCTCCCCTGCCTATTGCTATACCTACATTTCTCTCAGTGCAGGTTTCGGAGAGGACTGGAGGTATAGTGGGGTTGGAGATTCCCAGATGAGGAGCAAGGAGAGGTCCGCCTTGTTCTTTGATGTGGGTCTTTTAAGTGCTCTTGCCAACGGACTGCATGGGAGGTAGTCATATGTCTGGTCAAGCATGTGGTGCCCAAGCGGCTGCTGTTTTGGCCACACTTGATCCGCTTCAGACATATGTTGCAAACAGCAATGATGCGATCTGCAGTACACATGTCAAAAAAGCCCCACACCAAACAACTTTTCAAAATAAGCGGGGAGTCAGCAGCGCCCTTCACCTGCTTAGCTCTGCGGTGTGATGCAATAGGGTGGCTGCCCTTAAGCTGCCCCCTGGAGGGCATCCTGCCTCGTTGGAGATGTGCCTCCTCCTCCTCTCTTCTATCAGGGATCCAAGTAGAGTCAGTGACCTCATCATCCCCTCCCTGCTCGTCACTGGAGCAAACTTGGCAGTATGCTGCAGCAGGGGGAACATGACTGCAGGTTTCTTGTCCTTCTTGGGCACCCCCTCTCTCTAGGCTCACGTTACTCCCTTCCTCAACCTGGGTATCATTATCGGAGCCTTGAAATCGATGCGCATCCTCCAGCAGTATGTACCCGACACTGTGGTCGAATAGTTCGGGGGACTCCTCCGTGCATGATGGTGGGGCTAGGGAAGGAGTAGCTATTGACAAGGAGCTGATGGAATAGGCCGCTTTGGCAGCTGCATTGGCAGGCAAACTACTCTGAGCCTGGGTGACAGAGGATGAGGAGGACGAGGACAGCTTTGTTATCCATTCCACCAACTCTTCTGCATGTTGTGGCCCAATAACACGGCCGGTTGCAGAAAAAAAGGACAAGCGTGCCCCACATCAATGTCTCGGCGGTAGCAGCCCCCCCCCCTCCCACTTCTCTTGAAAATTTAATTTAGTTGTTAATTCAGCATGGGGCCCCCAAATTCCTTCAAATGGCCCTGCGTGCAGAGGATGCACCGTGTCCACGACCAGCACTGTTAACTGTAGACACAGAGTCTGCTTGCCCTCTTTTAGTAGCCTGTGAGCGTCTGCCTCTCCTTGGTGGCCTTCCGGACATGATGTAAATTTTGTTTAGCAAAACCACACTACACTGTATTGTGTACTGTGTAGACCACCAGAAAAAGTAGTAGCAACTGCACTAGGGGTGCACGGTATTGTGTACACCACCAGAAGTCTAATAGCAACTAAAACCAGTGACGTACGGGCGGCGCTGCACCAGGCAACCCAATGGAGTGTGAGAGTGAGGCTTGGAGAGCAAGCAGCAGCAAAGAAAAACGAGCCTGAAGATAGAACGGAGGTAAAACGAGAGCAAGATCAGCAGGGAACGAAAGAAAAAAAGAAAAAAAAAAAAGAAAAAATAAATAAAGTTAAAAACAATAAGAAAAAAAAAAAAGGGAAAAGGGAGGAGCGAAGGAAAAAGATAGAGAAGAAAACAAGAAAAAAAAAAAAAAGGGAAAAGAAAAAGAAAAAGGAGCAAGAGTGGGAAAAAAAAAAAAAGGGACGTGGTCTGAAAGAAAAAAAAAAAAAAATTAAATTAAAAAAATACAAAAATAGGGGGGGGGGGAGAAAAAAAGGAGGGGGAAAAAAATACGAAAGAAGGGAAAAAAAGAAGGAAGAAATAGAGACAAGGCGATGAAAAGAAATCCAGAGAAAATACATACAAAAGATACGTCAGAAAAATGTTGAAGACACGAAATAAATAATAATGATAAAAAAAAAAAAAAAAAAAAAAAAAGGTAATTAAAATAAGATTAACAAAAATGAATAAAATGGAAAAATGTCGAAAAACTAAATAAAATAAAAATGAATACAAAAATGAAAATTCATGAAAATAAAAATAAAATCAAAATCAAAATCAAATAAAATGAAATAGACTCAGAACAAACAGTATGTAGACAATAGAATAAAGATGACTGAAAATGCAAAGTGGAAGTCAAAGCATGTCGCTACCAAGTGAAAACACTAAATGCTAATGTCACGGCAGGAGCTCAGGATTTATAAAAAATAAATAAATAAATTTTTAATCTGGTGTGTGCTAAATGGAGCTCCATTTAGCACACGCCAGATTAAATTTTTTTTTTTTTTTTTTTTTTTAAATCCTGAGCTCCTGCCGTGACATTAGCATTTAGTGTTTTCACTTGGTAGCGACATGCTTTGACTTCCACTTTGCATTTTCAGCCATCTTTATTCCATTGTCTACATACTGTTCTGAGTCTATTTCATTTTATTTATTTTTATTTTCATTTTTGCATTTAGTATTAATTTTTATTTTATTTTTCTAAATTTTTCCATTTATTTTTGTTAATCTTATTTTAATTTAGTTTAATTTATTTTATCATTATTATTTATTTAGTGTCTTCAACATTTTTCTGACATGTATCTTTTGTATGTATTTTCTCTGGATTTCTTTTCATCACCTTGTCTATATTTCTTCTTTTTTTTCCCTCTCTTCCTTTTTTTCCCCCCTTCTTTCGTCCCCCCCCCCCCCCTTTTTTGTCTTTTTAAATTTTAATTCCTTTTTTTTTTCAGACCATGTCCCCTTTTCCCACCCTTGCTCCTTTTCCTCTCTCTTTTCTTTTTCCTTTCCCTTTTTTCTCTCTTTTTTTTTTTCTTTTTTTCTTCTCTAGCTTTTTCCTTCACTCCTCCCTTCTTTTCCCTTTTTTTCTTATTGTTTTTTACTTTTCTCACCCTTTTTTCCCTCCTTTTTTTCCTTCTTTTTTCTTTCGTTCCCTGCTGATCTTGCTCTCATTTTATCTCGGTTCCATCTTCAGGCTTGTTTTTCTTTGATGCCGCTTGCTCTCCAAGCCTCACTCCCACACTCTCTCACTCATTGGGTTGCCTGGTGCGGCGCCGCCCGTACGTCACTGGTTTCCGTGATGACGGCGGCCCCGCAGCCTGGTGTCCTCCTCGTTCTCCTGGCATTATGGCTCAGGCGCATGCGCAGTATACATGGCACGCCGTGCCTGGCGGCCAGCGTTGCTGATCGGCTATTGGACCACTGTGTCATGGCAAGAACGAACTCCCGACTGCAGCATAGTGTCCGCACACCCATGATAGATGTGCGGTTGATACTGTGCGTGTACTAGGCTGCAGCAGCATTGTCCATGTAAGTGATCTCTATTGCCTGCTTTTTATTGCCGGATTGTTTATAAAGTGTTTCGGCGGGATTCTGATGCCTTGATGACGTCACGGGGAGGGGGTGTTAATCTTTTTTCATTTTTCACACGATTTGATTGGTGGCTGTTGTATATATATTTTGTTGATGCACTGGTACACTTTATCACATGCCTGACAAAGGGGTCCTGCGTGACCCCGAAACGTTGCACTTTTGTGATGTGATTTTTTTTTTTGCAATAAATCTTTTTTGGACGTAATTGGACGATCCTTGGTGTGCTGGCGAATATGTTCGATTGTTTGAGGTCTCCAGGACCCAACTGGTATTCGTTGCAGCACCCGCCATTGTTTATGAGCCATTTTACCAGGAACGCGTGCGATTGGAATATTGATCAGACATGTGAAGACCAGTCTCTCTCAACCTTTTGAGCACAGAGGAACCCTTGAAATTATTTTCAGGTCTCAGGGAACCCCTGCTAAATATGGCTAGATCTACAACTCATGATACATTAGTGTGATGGTCAGTGGGAAGAATGGTCCTTACACTTGTGGACACTGGAAAACATTATCCTCTTACAGATAGCTAAAAATATTAAATGGTGTCAGTGGGAACTTATGCGAGAGGCAGAAATTGCTAATTTCTCAAGGAACTCCTAGCAACCTCTGGAGGAACCCTAGAGTTCCATGGACCCCCCGGGTGACAAAACCCCGGTGTAGCCTATCCTACACACGTCATGAAAGAACATCCATTTACTTTTGCATCTATTTCCCTTGACATCCAGACTTCTCATGGGCTAATGTCCAGAAAGATTTACTACCTACTTCAATTTCAAGGTTTTTTTTTTTTTTTATGACCAACAGATAATAAAGCCATAAAATTATCCAGATCCTCTCTTTAGTAAAGCGGAACTCTAGCTCTTCAGTTTTAGACAGAATGATGGAGGTTTGGAACTGGTGGCAGTTTGTTTTTTATTGCGCCTTTAACCACTTAAGGACCGCCTCACGCCGATATACGTCGGCAGAATGGCACGGCTGGGCACAAGCACGTACAGGTACGTCCTCTTTGAGAAGCCCAGCCGTGGCGCGACCCGGTCCTGAGCTCCGTGACCGCGGGCCGCAATCGGGTCACAGAGCTGAAGAACGGGGAGAGGTGAGTGTAAACAAACCTCTCCCCGTGCTTCCTAGTGCGAATGTCACTGATCGTCTGTTCCCTGTCATAAGGAACGACGATCAGTGACGTCACACCCCAAGCCACGCCCCCACACAGTAGTAATCACTCCCTAGGAAACACTTAACCCCTTCAGCACCCCCTACAGGTTAACCCCTTCACTGCCAGTGTCATTTTCACAGTAATCAGTGCATTTTTTTAGCACGGATCGCTTTAAAAATGACAATGGTCCCAAAATGATGTCAAAAGTGTCCGATGTGTCCGCCATAATGTCGCAATCACGATAAAAATCGCTGATCGCCGCCATTACTAGTAAAAGAAAAAAAAAAAATATCAATAGAAATACCATAAAACTATCCCCTATTTTGTAGACGCTATAACTTTTGCGCAAACCAATCAATAAACGCTTATTGCGTTTTTTTTTTTTTTACCAAAAATATGTAGAAGAATATGTATCGGCCTAAACTGAGGAAAAAAAAAAAGTTTTTTTTTTTTTTTATATATTTTTGGGGGATATTTATTATAGCAAAAAAGTAAAAAAAAATATAGAATTTTTTCCAGAATTGTCGCTCTATTTTTGTTTATAGCGCAAAAAATAAAAACCGCAGAGGTGATCAAATACCACCAAAAAGAAAGCTCTATTTGTGGGGGGGGAAAAAAAAAAAAAAAAGGATGTCAATTTTGTTTGGGAGCCATGTCGCACGACTGCGCAATTGTCAGTTAAAGTGACGCAGTGCCGAATCGCAAAAAGGGGCCTGGTCTTTTAGCAACAAAATGGTCCGGGGCTTAAGTGGTTAAATACATAAAAAAAGGTTTCAATAGAGTTACAAAAACGAAAAAAACAAACAAAAAAAAAACAAAAACACACAAATAGAATAAATACACCACAATAGTTTCCCTTCGAGACAGCAAAGATCCTTTATGGTTATAATTCATGCCTGGGTCAACAGCTAAATTGCTGCCAAATATAAACCTAAAAAAGGACCTTGACAGTTGTGCAATGATTGACTGGCTTCCCTGGAATGTGGATAGACGACCTGAGAAATATTTAATTCCACTTTGTTTTAAGAGAAAACAAAAGATTCAGAGTGCTCCGGGAACACTACAGATAAAATGAAGCAGTGTAACCAATCATGGCGGCCAATAATCCCTTATAAATGTGATAACAATGGACTGCGGTCTGGTCTTTGTTTTTACTTCTTTTCTGAGACGTGTCGCGCCGGTCCATCTACATCCTTTGGAGATTGTTGTGTTGACCATTGTGATTATTACTCAGGACATTATACAGTTTATTCATATTTTTAGGTTTTATACATACCTTCTCTAGTAATGATAGTTATTCTTAGCTCCTGAGCTACCAACTTAAAGAGACTCCCCTGAAAGCTCATAATAACTGGAAACTAATGCCGCGTACACACGATCATTTTTCACGTCGGGAAAAATGACATTTTTTTTTTTCGCCAAGAAAAAACGATCGTCTGTGGGCTTTATGCCGTTTTTCTCGTTGAGAAAAACGGCAGGAAAAACGACGAGAAAAATTAGAACATGTTCTAAATTTTCTCATCGTTTTTTCCATCATTTTTTTCCGCGGCAGTTTTCCCATAGGGAGACACTGCCGCGGAGCCCACAGACGGTCGTTTTTCTCGACAAAGAAAAAAATGACGGGAAAAACGGTCGTGTGTGGGGGAAAATGCCGTTCCCTCGTTTTTCATTTAATTTCATGTCGTGATTCACGGCGGTGTTTTCACCGCCGTGAATCACGATCGTGTGTACGCGGCATCAGAGTGCTTCTTGATGTGAATTCTTACGGGCTACATAAGCAATGACACAAAATCCAAAATGCTAATGCGTTTCAGCTTACAAAGCCTTCCTTCCTTGGCTTTGTGAGCCGAAACGTGTTAGTAACTTGTATTTGGTGTCATTGCCTATCTAGCTAATAAAGAACTTGTATCAAGTAGCACTCAAAGTTGCCCGGCTATTATTATTATTAAAGACTTATGTTCTGGGAAGCGAACACCTTAGCCAGAGCACCGGTCTCCTGCCTCTATATCCCAAACACAGCAGTAGAGGTTGGGCAAGATGTGTTCCTTTCTCTTGAAAGCTCACTTGCTGTCCAAGTTTTACTCACCTCCCCCCCCCACTCCTTCGTCAAGGCCTGGAGGATGATGTCAGAGCTTACACACACAGTGTTGATGACATCACCTCTTCAATCACTTGCCATGGTTTGGGCCTCGCGATTGGCCCTAAGCACTCCATCATGGGTGGTCTCATATTCCAGCAGCACCGATAGAAGTAGGCGAAAGTGAGTAAAGGCGGGTTAAGAGGGCGAGCTTTTAAAAAACAAGCAAATTGCTCTGATTGGGCTGTATTTTTGCTTTTTTTTTATATGTAGCGGGTATGTACTTTCCCGGGTGTAAATTTGAACTTGGCAGAGACATTAGTGATGTGTAATTCCCCGCAGCCCAGTGGGTGGCGCTGTCGCCCTGGGTTGGGGTTGAATCATTGCTGTGTGCCGTACCTCCTTTTTGTCCTCCCTCGGCAGCGGTATGGTGGGGCGGGGAACCCGCCGTGCTTGCCGGGAGAGGGTATAAAGGGGCCGGCCATCTTTGTCACGGGGTCGAGTCCCAGGCACCTTCAGCTTGTGGACGGTGGTTCGTGTCGGTTCTCTGGGTGGCCTAGGCCTAGAGGACAACCGGAGGTCGTGTTCCATCCCAGGCACCTTTAGCCTGGGGTGAGGTACTCGGATGGAGGTCCGGAGCTCAGTACTGAGTTCCGCGAGGGAAGGAGATCCTAGGGAACCCCGGGAGTGGGTACCCGAATCCGGAAGGCGCAATGGACCGGGGGGAGCTCCTCACTTGAAGACCCGGTGCAGCATATTGCCGGTGACAGGTGAGCCTCTCGTTGGAGACCGCCTGGAAGGAAATTCCCCCCCCCCCCTCGTGCGGAGACCGTAACCCACTTTCAGGAAGGAAAGTGGAGAACCAAATTGTGTCTGGGCTTATTCGCATCCACACCTCCTTTCCTGTTCTGTTAACCAAGGGAGTTCAACTGATTGTGTTCATTCGCAGAAGAATAAAGGAGTGTTGAACTTTTATGGTGTGGGGCTCATTTCCTAACAGACATTCTTCAAGGTGACTCTTGGAGGGAGGATCCAGGTGCACAGCACTGACCCGAAGATAATACAAGAACGTTGCTTATACCGCACTGACACATGTGGTGGAAGCCAGGCGTGGTGTCCCCGCTCCCTCCCCTCTAAGGTACCCCTAGACAAGAGACGAGATGAGACAAGAGAAAGAGGGGAGTGAGGAGGGCGCTACATATATTTATCCAGATGTTTTCAGGATGGTCACGTAACATGCAGGTTCTGCTTCGAATCCTCAGTTCTCATCAGTGATGCAGAGAGGGGCACTGCTCTTCGTATAATTAGAATTTGAGCACAGGGTGCCATTGTGATGCACCCTCAAAAGGTGGATCAATGAAACCCTACACTCCTTGTATGTCTCGGTCAGGGGCCATGCTCGGAGACCATTAGTTATAGCAGTTGAGGGGTTCCCACCAGATGGATAGGAGCAGCAGCAGGTCAGCCTGGCAGAAGACAAGAGCTCACCTGAGGTGTCTAAGCACTAACCAGTGTTCACTAGAGCTCCTGATGGTGGAGATGTGTTTTGCTGCATTTTAGTACCAGTTTGCAGTCCTCTGGATCGCCACACCAGGAGGTGAGCAAGCTGGGGTCTAGCAGCGGATAGAGCAAGTAGGGATCAAACAGAAGCATAGTCCGTAAACAAGCCAAAGGTCGGTAACTAAGGGTGGGATCAAGCAGAAGCATAGTCGAGGAACAAGCCAATGGTCGGTAATGAGTGATAGTGGAGATACGGATGGCAGCAGGAGTGACAAGAGCGGGATATTATCTGGAGTGAGCACAATAATCTGGCAAAAAAGACCCGCAAAGGCATAGCTTTCCAAAAAAGTTTATGGGAAGAGCAAAGGGTTCAAGTCAAGATCGTTTAAGGAATTGTTCAGGAAGCTGTCCAGCATCCCAGGTGGCTCAGCAAGAAGAGACACAGCAGAGGTCGCAGGTTCAGATACGGATCCTGACACACAGTATGTCCTCAGTCTTCCGGGTTGAATGACACTGTGCATAATTCAACATGCAAGACTGAGGACATCTTGTGAGGAGCTGTGCCATAAAAAAAGTTAACCATCACTGCCAGAGCTGCTTTTTTATTTTTAAACCCTCGCTTGAGAATTTATGTCCCTAATTCATTGTATCCTGCTCTATACCAGAATTGGTATCATATAATGGTCTATAGATGTTTTTCTACACACTCATGCCGCGTACACACGACCGTTTTTATTGTCATGGAAAAAAACGTTTTTCTCAACGAGATTCTTCTGAAGCCTGCTTTGCATACACACGTTTGTGAAAAAAAATGCTCAAGCAAAGCGCGGTGACATACAACACGTACGACGGCACTATAAATGGGAAGTTCCATTCGGATGACGCCACCCTTTGGGCTGCTTTTGCTGATTTCGTGTTACCACGTGTTAGTAAAAGTTTGGTGAGAGACGATTCGCACTTTTCATTCTCTGTGCTTTTCAGTCCGTTACAGCGTGACGAATGTGCCATCTCCATTACGAACGCTAGTTTTACCACAACGAGCGCTCTCATCTCATAACTTGCTTCTGAGCATGCGTTTTTTTTCCGTCAATAAAGCGTACACATGGCCGTTTTTCACGACGAGAAAAAAGACGACGTGAAAAACGACGAGAAAAAATAGAGCATGTTCTAAATTTTTAATGGCCATTTTTCTCGACGAGAAAAATGCTCTGGAGCCCACACACGATCGTTTTTAATGACCAAATAAAAAAATGGAATTTTTCTCATCATGAAAAACAATCGTGTGTACGCGGCATCATAAATGACAAGGGCAAGATAGGGATAGGCACTGCCATCTTGCCACACTCTTGAAGCCACCAAGGGGTCGAAGGCACTTAACGTCTTATAAAAACACAGATATTGGATGGGAAAGGGAAACTCATTTGTTAAACTCTCATTATATTCGAATAGGATTTAACCACCACCCCACCTAACTGTCAACTCAACGCCCAAATTGGTCTCACTGCTGAGAAATATCTTAACAAGCCTCTGCTATGATTTTACCATCATCATCTTCTCGTATGGAGTCCAGTTCATCCAGTTCAATGTCCAGGGCAGCCGTGTCCAGATGTTCGGGGAGGAAACATCCATCTGGCGTGTCCGGGGACTGCATGGTGGCCGACACCTGCAACGGCAAGGGAAACAGATGAGGAGAAATATTCACAAAGTATATAATTACCCGATTGCTTCCACACATCCCCACACGCTTCTCTGCCATGTTTCCTGGGGTCTATGCTCACACCTGTAGACCCAGGGCTGGCATAGGTGGTGCCCTGGGTAGAGGGGAGGGAGACCAGCAAACATCTGTTCGCTCGTCTCTCCTACCCAGTAGGCAGAGGCATAAATAGAACTGTAGCGGGTATTTGAATTTAAGGGAAGCATCTGGGTGGTAGTGTAACCCAGATGCACTGATTGCTAGGGAATCCGAGACCCTTATGGTTCTTGGAGGACTCTGGTGGTGTGAGGTTCCCTGCGGCCTGCAGGTGGCATTGTCGCCCTGGCCGGAGTTGAACCCACACCGCAAGACTGTGCCTTTTTGTCCTCCCCTGGCGCTGGTACGGCGGGGCGGGGAACCCACTGTGACGCAAAAGGTAGAGGGGATAAAAGGGGCTGACGCCCTTACCACGGGGTTCAGAGTTCGGAGTCGGAGGACACGGCCGCACTCAGGCACCCTCAGCCTGGGTGCTGGCATTCCGGTGTTCCGGGCCCAGGTGCCCTTGACCTGGCCGGAGCGAGAGATGGAGTCCATCTCAGGCACCTTTAGCCTGGGGTGAGGTACTATGGCGGATGCCTGGGGCTCAGTACCTTCGACTGAGTTCCGCGAGGGTGGAGGAATCCGAGGGGGCCCTAACTCCCTGGGTGCCCGTGTCTGAGGTCGAGGAGACTGGTGCGCGGAACTTCTCTGGAGAGTCCGGCGCAGCATTGCTGGTGACAGAGAGGCCCCCGGTGACTCCGTTGGACAGATATCCTTCCCCTAACAGGGGCTGCGCTAGCGAAGGTAATTCATGTTCTACCTCATATAGTCAGTGGCAGTGACTATTCGCCATTGGTGACACCACAGTGGTTAGCAATACTTTAAAGGATTGTGCCTCGACCTACTCCCATTAATACTGAACTGTTGCAAAGGTCTTAACTTGACTGTGCTGTATGTTTATTCGCTGAGAATAAAACTGTGTTGGATCTATTCAGTGTGTGGAACTCTGGTTACTAGGAGCAAAGGGGGAGTCAAGGACAGAGGAAAGGATTTGACTCTAGGACACCTACACAAAGCCCGATCTTTCTGGCCTTCACCTCTTCACTATAGAGGACATGGGCCGTGGTGTATCTCATCCCTCCCCTCGGTACTAACACCCCTAGACAAAGACAGACAAGCCGAGAATGAGAAGAAGGGGTGAGGTCGCTACAGAACCTTCAGGGCTCGGTGCAAGAAACTATAAAGGGCCCCCCCACGATGACGGAAAGCCAGGTCCCGGTCAAGTGTGACTTTTGTGACCCTGGTAGTTCCGCCACTGGTGTCTGTAGTTTGTTAGTTTACTTTTTATTATTTGTGACCATTATATTTTATTTATTTTTTACAATTAAATTTTTTCATATTTTGTTAGTAGCCCCGTTAGGGGCTTTGGTGAAATATCAGGGGTCTAAATAGACCTCTGAAATTTCACCTTCTAGACAGAGAAAGGAGATTGAGGACACAGCCCTCAATCTCCTTCTCAGGCAGCCTCATCTGCACCGAATGAACAGGAATAGCTCTGTACAGAGGCTTCCCATTCATTTACAAACTGAAGCATAGTAAGCACAGTTCACCAATCTTCAGTTATGAATGGACAGAGTCAGAGATCGGTATGGATCACTGTGTCAATTCATTAACACAAGGAAGAAGCCGGTAAATTACACATTTACTGGCCCCTTCCCTGCTCTCCATCCTGACATCCCCTGCAGCAGCCGGCAGGAGAAGGGAGAGGGGAACCTAGCAGCGCTGAGGGGGATGGGGGGGGGGGGCACAGAAGCCCAATCACAGCAGGAGGTGGAGAGGAGGAGCAGCATGTAGAGAAACCAATCCCCTCCATTTTCCTCCTGCAGCTGCTAAAAGTGTCCCGCCCCTCTTATCCAGGTGTACATGGGGCCGCACAGACGCCCTAGAGAATGGTTCCCAGGTTGCAATTGTGAGTCCGGTACATACGCCCCTGTGTACTACATCAGAGTTCAGTTGCTGCAACCAAACTGATGACCTGTAGGCGGCTTTTAAAGCGTCAACTATAGAAACCGTAGAGTACCAAATTTCGGCACGTCACGACGCACGCAATTTTAAGGCTCGACATGTTGGGTATCCGTTTACTCGGCACAACCTCTTCTTATAAATTAATTATATATAATTAGAATTTGAGCACAAGGTGCCATTGTGATGCACCCTCAAAAGGTAGGTCAATGAAACCCCTACACTCCTTGTATGTCTCGGTCAGGGGCCAGGATCGGAAACCATTAGTTATAGCAGTTGAGGGGTTCCCACCAGATGGATAAGAGTAATATATATATATATATACCCACAATATGGATCTGTGTGTCCTAACATTAATCTTTAGTGTATTTGTTTTACAGCCCCTCCCTCTTTGTACTTCACAGCTCTCTACTGTTCTGGGAGTGTCCATTTACAGTCTGAGCTGGTCCAGCTCCTCTGCCCCTCCCATCAATTCCCTACATAACTGTCTACGGAGCTGCTGAGGGTGGGAGGAGTGAAACTTGAGTGACAGCTCTGAGTCTGCTGACATCACATCCAAGATGGCGGCAACCAGCAGCAGTCTTTTGGATGTCTACACAAGGGAGGCTTCTACAAGTAACTAGCACGCATAAAATGCAATAAATGCACATAGTCTTATAAGAAGATTGCTGTAGAAATGAATGGTCTGGTGACAGGGTCCATTTAAACATATAAAATAGGGGACCTCGTGGCGCCGCACAAATGGCGACGTGATCCCATCTGTTAGCACACCAGGGTATCTCTTCCCCTCTGTGCCCTATGCGGGACGCTGGGGGCTGGCCTGCAGCGGCGCTCCCCTACATAGGCTTCCTCCTTAGCAGGGTCTCACATACTATGCCTCTTCACACCCAGGAATCCATGCACCAGTACACTTTGCATTCAGTGTTTTGTCAAGGTAATTACCCATCTCCATCACCTCATACATTAGACAGCCTTGTCCTTACATCTATTCCCCCTTGGCTCTATATCCCTCCTTCTCACTTATGAATAAAGCACTAGCACAGTGCGAAACATGTCAGACAAATTCTTTTGACCTGTGTACCGTTGTACAGTGTGTATTTTGGATTCCTTATTTTAAAATAAAGGCTTTTATTTTTGAGTGCTGCAGTCCAGAAGACTTTTTCGTTCCCGTTTGCCTCCTTCTCACTTACTCTGCCTTTCCCCACATCACACTGCACCACATCCAGTCACCTTGCCTCACTTCACTTCCACTCACCTCCATCCCTACCTCATTAACAAGTTCTTTTGATTCCGGTATTTGTTTTATGTTATATCACTCTTTTGTCATATAGGTCCCCCTTTCTCCAGTTGGGGTCCCCATTTGCAGTGCACTTCCACGTCATTCCATCTAATTTGACCCTCTGAGGCTGGCTGCCTGTGTTCGGCTGCTGCCGCCTCGCCATGCCCCTTCAGCTCCCAAACGTGACCATTGGGTTGACCTGCTGCCTCAGTGGCCATGCCGCCATTGCGCATCTGCACACGTAAGTCAACGGGTTGGGTATGGGTGTGGGGGCGGTTTGGCCATCATGTTTTATGCCTACCCCTATATTCTCATTTTTTCATAGGACCACCAAAATATCATTGTCTTTCTTCTTTACAGACTATGACTATGGTTCTGCTCCTGAGGAGGGGCTATAAGGCCCCCGAAACGCGTAGAGTTTACAACCTCCGATAAGTCTACCCAATTATAAAGTTGCCATGGACGTTCCTACTAGGAATTCTTATCCTCCCCCATATCTAGTTAACATTTTAATATGACCAAAAAAGTTTTTGCTTTTTTATTATTATTATTATTATTATTATTGGTATCAACTGTACTGTGTCTTTTATTACATCAAAACCAATCTTTATTTGCCATTATGTATGCGGATTCCTTGTTGGACAGTATTTATACTATGTGATAGCTGGTCCTTATATTGTGTATTAAGTTAATCTAATTTATAGCAAAAAGCATAAAAAAATTCAGATATGTAATGATAATGTAACTTATACAATTATTCTAACCATTAAAGACTTACCCTATTCAAATCTTTTATCTGTGCCCGTGTGCTTCATGAAAAGTCCCGCTTTATGCTCATTTTCTCTTTTTGTATTATATAAAAAATAGGGAACCATGAGTTCCGTAGGTTTACAGACTGATTGCCATCACTAGCACAGCTCAGCTACCAAATGAACCACAAACTATATACAATGTATACGAATGATAACCTAGTTTATATAAAAGTATTTTTAATCTCAATAGCAGATCCCAAAGGAAGGTATTTATAAATCATTTGTTGCACAAAACACAGAAAGCGTTCATCAAAAGCTAAAACGAAATGTCACCGTAATTTTTCTAAGAGATTAATGTCGGTCTCGACATCACCACCTAGTGGCCAAAATGGCAGTATTTTTTTTTTTATTGATGCATTTCAGAAAACTATACCACATTTTGGCCACTAGAGGGAGCTGAGGATACAGACTCTTAGAAAAATTTGTGACAAATCTGTTCAGATTGCACGAAGGCTTCTGGACGTTTGTGCAACAAATGTTTTATAGACCGAACCCTCTGTATATAATGAGCACAAAACAAAACAATCAAGGATATGTTTGCCCACTGGGGGGCATTTCAAGGAACTATAACACAGCGGCCATTCTTCAAAACAACAGAGGAATATCTTTTGGCAAACACGGTTATTTCAATGTGACAAAAAAAAAAAAAAAAGTGTTTTGTTTTCTTTTGGGGGGGCTTTCCAAGCAGATAGGTTTAGCTTTCAGTAACTTTAATCTGCATAAATGAACTCGTAATGTCCAGCCTCATGTAGCTCTCTCCTTTCCATCCTGACTGTCCCTGGCACACCTCCAATTGGATTTCAGTTCTTTCAGGGGTTTATGAAGGCTCAGTATCACACGTGGGCAGGGCCGGGGACAAGGGGTAGGCCAAAGGGGTGACTGCATGTATTGTAGGGCTATGGGGGTGCCGCAAGTTCCTTCTACTATAATCCTGAGAGGAGTAGTGACAGCGGCAACACTACCTCTGTCAGCCCAGCATTGTAAGCGGTAGGCATGTGCATTTCGTTTCGTTCCGAACCAAAATTCAGACGAATTTTCATTATTCGGACATTCGGATGCATCTGAATTAACGAATTACAATGCTAAACGAATTCAGCCGAATCCGAAATAACGTTTCGAATCGAAAAACCACGGACGAAATTCGAATTGAATTCGAAAAACAAAAAATTGAAAACAATTAGATTAGAATTGAAAATATTGGAAAGAATCGAATAGAAAAAACAATAGAACAGAATAGAATAAAATACAATATATATATTATATTTTATTCTATTCTGTTCCATTTTTTTTTCTAGTCTAATCTTCTATTTCTATTCTAATCTTTTCTAATTGGAATTTGAAAAAAAAAAATCGGTCGCATTCGAAAATATTTCAACCAAAATTCGAAAATATTTCTACCGGATTCGAAATTATTCCAACCGAATAGAAAAGATTATAATAAACCATATTCCGACATTCGAATTTCGTATAGAATGAATTCAAATTCCAATTAGAAAAGATTAGAAATAGACTAGACTAGGGAAATGGCTGCTAATAGTTTGCAGGAGACCTGCAAAAACAAAAAAAAATGAAATAGATGCTTATAGTCTGCAGATCTGATGAGAAAATGAAATAGATACTAATAGTCTGCAGGAGATCTGCAAAAAAAATTATATAAATGCTAATAGTCTGCAGGAGATCGGATGGAAATAAATGGTAATCTGCAAAAAAAAATAAAAATGAAATAGATGCTAATAGTTTGCAGGAGATCTGCTGAAATAAAGGAAATGGCTGCTCTAATGCAAAAAAAAAAAAAGAAAAATGAAATAGATGCTAATAGTCTGCAGGACACCTGCAAAAAAATAATGAAATAGGATGTTAATATACTGCAGGAGATCGGATGAAAATAAATAGTAATCTGCAAAAAATCCGAATGAAATATTATCGAATCCGGTTGAAATATTTTCGAATGCGACCGATTTTTCAAATTCGGTCGAAAGCGAAACTAAATCTGAAAACAAAATTTAACGAATCTAACTAAACAAAATTAATTAACGAATTAAAACGAAACAAAACAATTTTTTTCCTTTTGCACATGTCTAGTAAGCGGGGAGGAAAGTAGAGAAGAGAGCCGGGAGGAGGTGACGGCTGTGCTCTCTCTCCCCCTCCTCATAAGCTTGCACATAATGAAGGGGGGGGGTGCACAATCTGGCATCTTTGTCCTGGGCACTGGATGATCTTGTCCCGGCACTGCACGTGGGCATTACCCGAGGGGGGGGGTCTGCATGCAAATATGCCTTGCATAGGAATGCTCACTCCTCCAGATTAGACCCGCCTATCAAGGCAATGTGATATTTGAATAACTCCTCCCAAGAGCCCACCCACTGCTTGCATCAGGACTGAGGACCCTTGAGAGGAGTATTGAGGCCGCGGGTGCTGTGATGTTTTTTTAGGAAGCAATGTACAGCACCCTGCCAGCCCCTCCCCATTGCATAGAGAAGCTCAGAGACCCAACACACTGTTCCCAGGAGAGAGCGGGGACCAGTGACAGCGCGCCGCGCTACTCGCGCATGCGCAGTAGGGAACCGGGCAGTGAAGCCGCAAGGCTTCATTTCCTGATTCCCTCACCGAGGATGGCGGTGGCAGCCAGGGCCGCCGATAGAAATCATGGGGCCCCGTACAGCCTACCGGACGGGGCCCCCCTTCAGCTCCACTCCTGGCCGCTCCCCAGACCCCCGCCTTGAAACAAAGTGCAGGTTTGTCTACAAGTGATGGAAACAAAAAGTGTAGCGCTAATCAAAAAAATGAACAAGAATGCATGACGCACTCAAATGAGTATATAAAAACGGTGCAATATAAAAAAAGACACTCAAATATTAAGTAAAAACAGTAAGAAGTCCTCATATATACAAAATGTCTATATGTGAAATACAAGTGAAAACTTGTGCAACTGAGTGTCCTAAAGTAATTCAAAAATGAAGGCAATGGTGAAATTCAAAAGTGGGTGAAGACTTTGAAGGGAAAGGTGACGGTGAGAAGATGAAGAGAACCACCACCAATAGGTAAGGAGCTTACCAGATAGTTTGAACCCAGAGGAACATATGTTCAGTGGGTCCCCCCCAGATGATGTCCTAGGAGACGAAACGCGTCAGCACGACTCCATTGTTGCCACATTCTTTGCAAAGCGCTTTTATATCAACTTAAATGTAAGTGTTTCCACTACATTAAATTTTGATTTATATACAGAGTTATGCTATGTGGCTGTTTCTTTTCTCTATTACATGATACTTAACCTGCTCATATTGATTGGGATTTTCCCGGACTACTACTGCATATGAGGTTATCTGCTAAGAGGTCATCTTTCTTCTGCGGTTTCTCTCTCTATGTTGATGTTTGGCCATTTCCAGCACAGCAATTTGCAGCATACAGATTGTCCAGGTTCCATCGTGGTTCCACCACACCAAGCCCGTTTGACCCACTGAACATATGTTCCTCTGGGTTCAAACTATCTGGTAAGCTCCTTACCTATTGGTGGTGGTTCTCTTCATCTTCTCACCGTCACCTTTCCCTTCAAAGTCTTCACCCACTTTTGAATTTCACCATTGCCTTCATTTTTGAATTACTTTAGGACACTCAGTTGCACAAGTTTTCACTTGTATTTCACATATAGACATTTTGTATATATGAGGACTTCTTACTGTTTTTACTTAATATTTGAGTGTCTTTTTTTTATATTGCACCGTTTTTATATACTCATTTGAGTGCGTCATGCATTCTTGTTCATTTTTTTGATTAGCGCTACACTTTTTGTTTCCACGCTTTTTTACTATTTGTCTACTTGTTGTGTTAGCAGCTTATTCAGAGGGCAGCACGGAATTATTTTGTATGCTACTTTTGTCTACAAGTGATATTTATTTTTCTCCAGCTAGTTACGTTTGATTATCCAAAAGAAATACTGTCTCTGCAGGCAGCACATGCGTTATAGGCCATAATGCATGTGCTACCTGCAGACAGTGCCACCCATGTCGCCAATGCCATATTGTGCGGCAGACAGTGCCACCCATGCCGTAATGTGCTGCAGACAGTGCCATCCATGACACTAATGCCATAACGCATGTGCTACCTGCAGACAGTGCCACCCATGCTGCCAATGCCATATTGTGCTGCAGACAGTGCCACCCTTGCCAAAATGTGCTGCAGAAAGTGCCATCTAAGACACTAATGCCATAACGTATGTGCTACCTGCTGACAGTGCCACCCATGCTGCCAATGCCATATTGTGCTGCAGACAGTGCCACCCATGCCGCCAATGCCATATTGTGCGGCAGTCAGTGCCACCCATGCCGTAATGTGCTGCAGACAGTGCCATCCATGACACTAATGCCATAACACATGTGCTACCTGCTGACAGTGCCACCCATGCCACCAATGCCATATTGTGCTGCAGACAGTGCCACCCATGCCGCCAATGCCATATTGTGCGGCAGACAGTGCCGCCAAAGCCATATTGTGCGGCAGACATTGCCACCCATGCCGTAATGTGCTGCAGACAGTGCCATCCATGACACTAATGCCATAACACATGTGCTACCTGCTGACAGTGCCACCCATGCCGCCAATGCCATATTGTGCTGCAGACAGTGCCACCCATGCCGCCAATGACATAATGCCATTGGCAGCATGGGTGGCACTGTCTCTGCAGGCAGCACATGTGTTATGGCATTAGCGTCATGGGTGGCACTGTCTGCAGCACATTACGGCATTGGCGGCATGGGTGGCACTGTCTCTACAGACAGCACATGCGTTATGGGCAGACAGAGCCACCAATGCCATAATGTATAGATGCTGCTGCAGTAGTAGTAGATCTTGAATCCCCTCCCCCCCCAAGCAAGAACACACCTGTGTAATTTTAGGCTGGGCCCAAGGAGTCACTTATTCCCTGATAATGCTGCTGCCTGGACTTGAGGGTCCACAAACTATTCCAGTTAGATGGGATGCCTCTGCCGATATCCTCTGCCGCCGCTGCTCGCCTGAATCGCCTCACATGGAGAGAGAGAGAGAAATCACCACTCCGCGGCGCCAGGGGGACGGCACTACAGAGGAGACACGCTGGCCGGGACTTGAGTCAGCAGCTCCAGTATTCGTAGCTGCTGGCTTTTAAAAAAAATAAATAATAATAATAATAATAATAATAATAATAATAATTCGGGTGGACCTCCTCTTTAAAGTTCATGTGCGTGTAAAGGCAGGTGTCCCAATACTTTTGGCAACATAGTGCATGTCCCAGGGTATATTCTTTTTATACTGTGTGAAAATTAAGCAGGAGGAAGTTGTACTTCCTATAGATGGTGAGGACTGAGGCAGACTTCATGGTGAGGAGCCCTCAGGTGGTGGCAGGTTCGGTTGGACTGGCCCTTTAAGAAAGGAGTAGAGGTCCTGGCTGAGCGGCGGGAATTCATCGGAGGATCTGCAGAGTTCTAGAATTACGGGCAGAGCTTTGTACTGACACCACAGGGAGTGCCCCGGCTGAGCCACGTTAGTCAGAGAAAATGATTCATAAAAGAGAAGTCTGAGCGATGGCAGGATGCCACGGCCCCCGGCCTTTCCAAGTCAACGCCCCGCAGGCCAGAAATGTTGGACCGCCGATAGCAGAATCCTTCATATATCCATCCCGGGGGTTTTCTGTACCGGTAAAGGGGGTTATATTCAAGATCCAACGGATTAACTGTAGAAATCAATCGCTGGCATCACCCGCAAAGCAGGGGAAAGAAACAAAAATCGATCTGTAGTAAAAAGCAGCACACATTACACATGGTAAGGCAATGCATTAAACCAGGGATCCTCAAACTACAGCCCTCCAGCTGTTGCAGAACTACAAATCCCATGATGCATTGTAAAACTCTGACATTCACAGACATGACTAGGCATGATGGGAATTGTAGTTCCTGAACACCTGGAGGGCCGTAGTTTGAAGACCCCTGCATTAAACCCTTTGATCGCATTAGATGCTAACCCCCTCCCAGCCAGTGCCATTAGTACAGTAGTACAGCCTGCCCCCCCACCCCATTGCTGGGACAAGGTCGTCTAGAGCCCAGGGCAAACATACCAAACTGCGCCTCCTCCCCTCAAGATGTATAAGCATTGTAGGTCAGCAAAAATCCACCCCCCCAAAAAAAAAAAAAAAATTGGAGCACCAATCTGCATGCTTACCCCCAAACATAAATTCCTCCTCCCAGTACAAATCTGCTCCCCCTGCCGAAATCCTCACTTCCAGCACAAAATCTTAGCCCCCCCCCCCCTCCAAGCTCAAATCCTCTCTCCCAACCAAATCCCCCCCCTGCAAAAATCCCCCCCCCCCAGACAGTTCGGGTTATGAATCATGTGTCCAGGTTTCAGACCATCTGAAACCCGGACACAATGTTCAGAATGGACTGTGGCTCCCCAAGTAATCAAGTACCACAGGTGCCAAGTGCACACACGGGGCCCCACCCCCATACACAGACAGGAGAGAGGGCTTGATCTGCTCCTCCCCTTCCCACCCCTCTGTCTGCCCATCCACACTCCAACCCCCAGTGTTCTGTGCCTCAGGAAAGGGATGTGTGGGCTGGAAGTTTGAAGCTCAGCAACTCAGCTTGGATACATGGTGGATGGAAGGTGTTGATGCCTGAGCCTCCATCCTCAGGCGAGTGAGCTCACCATCCACTGTCTGTAACTGAAGTCTCCACCCTTCCTCCTGTTTCCCTCCAAGCAAGGGAGTACACCAAGGTAAGGGGTGCCCTATGGACTCTGATGTAAGGGGGGCTTTAAGGACCTTATTTAAGGGGGACTGCTGGGAACTCTATAAGTGTAAGTTGGAGGTTTGGTGAGCAGTAACTCTTTTACATCAGAGTTCCCCTTTACACCGCAGTCCACAGTGTGCCCCTTAAAAATAAAATTGCAGCGCGCCGCTAAAGTGTTCGGGTTTGGCTTGAAGAAGATGTGGCAACCCTATCCCCACCTCACACAATACCACAGTGCTCAGGGCAGCCACCCCTTCTGCCCTCCTCTTGTCCTGGCCCTGCCCCCCCTCCTCCTTCCCCAGAAGTGCCCAGCTCCCCATGCCCTCTGTTTGTTTGACAATCCCTTGTCTATTAACCTTGAAAATGGAGAGATGATTTTCAAGATTGACTTTATTTGGGTTTGCATTAAAATTCCAATATCTGGATTCTTGGGTGTGTTCTCCCTTATAGTAGATCCACCTTACAGGAGGATTTGTCCCTGGGCACTAGCCTGTAAGTGATTAGATACATAATGAAACCTTTGGAGATTAATTACTCCACAGTGCCTGCAGCTATAGAGGTCAGTGAATCTCTATACCTGCTTGGTTAAAAATACAAATAATAATAAGTCATTACTTAAATGTGCTTAGTACTTTAGGTCATTCCACACCCAGCAGTGTTTTCACCGCCAACCCCCCCCCCCCCCTCCCCTCACTAAACAATGACTTACGGCAGATGAAATGTTTCAGCTTAAGATAATGCAGCAACCGGACGCCACAAAGACCAGCAAGAGATGCCAACTGATGCGATATGAATTCACAGGGGAATCCGGAGAGGCCGAGTCATGTTCTGGAAGTTTTAAAGCTAACACTTCTGGGTTGGCGCACCCACTTACACAAACACACAATGCCACCCACACAACGCGGCTGTTCTCAGTGTAAAGGTTTATGTACAAGCCCATCAATGCCACCAAAAAAAATAAAATAATCCGTGGGCTTACTCCAACCATGTACATGTCAGTGTTTTATCTGATCGACCTTGAGATCTGATCCTAGAATTGATCCATCGCCAGAAGTAATTGCATTGCAGTAACCCAATCACTTCCCGTGGCAAAAGTCGTTGGCGAGCCATGGGCTATCGATCTGTAGGACAAATTATTTTCTGGGATTGGTCTGTTCAGCTAGAAAACAATGTAAATACTATACGTCCCTATTGGACCCCATTTATCCCCCCCTTTTTTTTTCGCCTAGCCTAATCTAACCCCACCCCCCTTTCCCCCCCTATCCTAATCTAGACCCACCCCCCCTTTTCACCCCCCTTATCCTAATCTAGACCCACCCCCCTTCCCCCCCATCCCAATCTAGACCTATCACTCCCCCTTTTTTTCCCCCCTATCCTAATCTAGACCCCCCCTATCCTAATCTAGACCCATCACTCCCCCTTTTTTCCCCCTATCCTAATCTAGACCCAACCCCCCTCCCCCCCCCCCCCATCTTAATCTAGACCCATCACTCCCCCTTTTTTTTTTTCCCCTATCCTAATCTAGACCCACCCCCCCCCCAATTTTTTCCCCGTATCCTAAATTTGTTGGATAAGATCGTTTTGGTAAATGCTTTATTTATATCATATCATATAACTATACAACTCTTTGTAGATTGCTGCCATATGTCGCGTCAATGTGTTGAAATTTTTACCTTTGGCGGTTAGCCTCTAGTAGAGTCAACACTATGAATAAGAATTGTTGATGTCATAACACTGCATTCTCCAACAACAATAAAAATGTATTAAAAATAAATACTATACTGGAGCGGATGTTGAATAAAATAATAAGGAGGACAAAACAAGGCTTACCGCATTGGTGGGGATTTTTTAAAACACAATTCCGGTTGGGCGCTCAGGTCAGCCATGGTGGGTGTCGGGGGTGGAGCGTAGGTAAATCAGAACACGCATTCGTCGATTTTCCCTCTGGGGACTAAAGCCAAAAGCCGTGAGTTTTTCGGCCTTAGGGCCAGGGAAGAAGCTAATTAAGCATGATTAGCTTCAACAGAGTGCAGGGGAGAAATTAGGGGGCTAATAGACCCATGATGTCCTATTCAAGAGTACCCGTCACGCCATATATCAGCCCACTTTTGTCAGCCCTCAATATGATAGCAATAAGATAAAAAAAAGAAAAAAAAACGTAAAAGAATTAAAGTTGACGACTTTTTAGTTGAAACGCGTCGGGTGGACCCATCTACATACAATCGCTCATGCACCTGCACTTTTAGATGGTCATCATAAATGTGAGTTTTATCCAATTTTAAATTTAAGAAATACTACTCCTTAAACGGTATCACGCTATGAGAGTTTCTTTTCATTATATCATGCATGGCATGTGGATACCGAGTCTCTGCCCCCATTAAGGAGTATACGTTGTATACCTTCTACTACACATTGATGTTTGGATTGTTGACGTCGAGTTGCTGATTGGATTCAGGACCAGCTGTACCCATTGCGTTGACCAACCATACAAGCCTTTGTGACTTGGGTGGTATACGCCTCTCCAAGTCATTGCTATCCGGTAAGCCGCCTCCTCCTACTATCGGTGGTGGTGTTCCTGACGTCTGTCTTTTTCCTCTAGAGGTTCGCACCTGTGTTGGAATCTTCATCTGTCAGATTGCATCCTGATAGTTGGACTTGTCACTTTTTGCCACTCATGTTCACAGAATTGGACTCCCTTTTATTTGTTGTTACATCTGTTCACTTTTTGGTGACATTTATTGTCATCTGTTTCATATATTTATTTATTGCATGACTCACCTGTCACATGGGGTTATTTGATTTAATTGATGAATTATATTCATGTATAAATCATTCTAATGCCGCGTACACACGACCGTTTTTCATGGAGGAAAAAAACTGCCATTTTTTAGATTGGTCGTGAAAACCGGTCGTGTGCAGGCTCCATAGCAGTTTTCCCCGATGATAAAAACTGGCCACAAAAAAATTAGAACCTGCTCTATATTTTCTCGTCGTTTTTCCCGTCGATCATTTTCTCGTCGCGAAAAACGGTCGTGTGTATGCTTTTCCGAGGGGAAAAAAAACGCGCATGCTCAGAATCAAGTATGAGACAGGAACGCTCGTTCTGGTAAAACTAGCGTTCGTAATGGAGATAGCACATTCATCACGCTGTAACGGACTGAAAAGCACGAGGCTGAAAAGCGTGAATCGTCTCTCAAACTTTTGCTAACGGGAGGGTCAGCAAAAGCAGCCCAAAGGGTGGCGCCATTCGAATGGAACTTCACCTTTATAGTGCCGTCGTTGGTGTTGTACGTCACCGCGCTTTGCTCGAGCGTTTTTTTTTCCTGAACGTGTGTATGCAAGGCAGGCTTGAGAGGAATCACGTCGAGAAAAACATCGTTTTTTTGCATGACAGGAAAAAAACGGTCGGGTGTACGCGGCATAAGTGTTTAACATTTACACTCGTATACATTAATTAGCGCTACACTTTTTTCACATTGAAGTTATACACGACCGAGAGCAGAACAGAGATTAGGGGTCCAATAGACCTCTAAAGTCTCATTAAAGAGAACCTGTCACTTCATAAATCAGCCCACTTACAGTGCCTTGAAAAAAAAATATTCACACCCCTTGAAATTTTCCAAATTTTGTCATCTTAGAACCAAAAAAGGTAAATGTATTTGATTGGGATTTTTTGTGATAGACCAACACAAAGTGGCACATAATTGTGAAGTGAAAGGAAAATGATAAATGGTTTCAATTTATTTTTTTTACAAATAAATGTGAAAAGTGTGGGGTACATTGTATGGCGCCCCCCTGAGTCAATACTTTGTAGAACCGCCTTTTACTGCAATTACAGCTGCAAGTCTTTCTGGGGATGTCTCTACCAGCTTTGCACATCTAGAGAGGGACATTTTTGCCCATTCTTCTCTGCAAAATATCTGAAGCTCTGTCAGATTGGATGGAGAGCGTCTGTGAACAGCAATTTTCAAGTCTTGCCACAGATTCTTAATTGGATTTAGGTCTGGGCTGTGACTGGGCCATTCTAACACATGAATATACTTTGATCTAAACCATTCCATTGTAGCTCTGGCTGTATGTTTAGGGTCGTTATCCTTCTGGAAGGTGAACCTCCGCCCCAGTCTCAAGTCTTTTGTAGACTCTAACCGGTTTTCTTCTAAGATTGTCCTGTATTTGGCTCCATCCATCTTTCCATCAACTCTGACCAGCTTCCCTGTCCCTGCTGAAGAAAAGCATCTCCACAACATGATGATGCCACCACTAAGTTTCACAGTGGGGATGGTGTGTTCAGGGTGATGTGCGGTGTTAGTTGAACCTCCACCCCAGTCTCAAGTCTTTTGTAGACTCTATAGCCCTGTACACACGTCCGGAAATCCCGTCTGTTTTCCAGGCGGGATTCCTGGCAAGCTTGCCTTGAAAAGCCGCGTATACACACGGCCACACAAAAGACCAGTCGTTCTTTTGAATGGCAAGAACGCGGTGACGTCAAAGACTACGACGAGTTGGCTAAATAACGTTGTATGCTACCGCGCATGCGTCAAAGTGTTATCGAGCATTCGCGGTTTCTTTCCCCTGCAGGTAAGCATACAGACGACCGGTTTTCTCGGCATGAAACACTCTGCCGGGAAATAAGAGCGCAGGTTCTCCATTTTTCCCCGATCAGTTTTCCTGAGAGAGAGAGAGAGAGAGAGAGAGAGAGAGAGAGAGAGAGAGAGAGAGAGAGAGAGAGAGAGAGAGAGAGAGAGAGAGAGAGAGAGAGAGAGAGAGAGAGAGAGAGAGAGAGAGAGAGAATGAGCCTAGGCCTTTTACCAGATGAGAAACAGGAAGTGGGCTGTATAAGGTACTTACTGGCAGAAAAAAAAATGTTTTACTATCCAAAAAAGTTAAGACAAGGACAGAAGATTTAATGGATGGAAAGATGAAAAAAAAAGTCCCGCTTTAAAGACAACCTGTCAGCCCCCTTTTGTTAGTCAAATATGACAGCAATAAAAAAAAAACGTAAAAGAATTAACATTATACACGATCGAGAGCAAGACAGAGATAAGGGGTCGAATAAACCCCTGATGTCCCATTAAAGAGAACCCGTCACTTTATATATCAGTCCACTTATGCAGCCTGCAATAGGATAGCATAAAGTTATACATGAGCGAGTGCAGGACAGAGATTAGGGGTCTAATAGACCTCTGATGTCTTATAAAGCAGCACCTATGGACAGTTTGAGTAGCAAAGTTTGTCGCCGTTTCACGGGCACATACGATGACATGCTTGGTATCCATTTCCTTGACGCAACCTCATATTTTATATTTTGAAAAAAAAATTGGGCTAGCTGCCGATGACAGAGTGACGTACGGGTACGTCGTTTTGCGCACCCGTGCCACTTTGCCGACATATATCGGCGCAAGCCAGTCGGCAAGTGGTTAAAGCTGCACTTCAGGTAAAATTCTAAATTACCCTTCCCTGCAAAGAAAGGGATAAATGCTCCAGGGTAACTTTAAATAGAGTCTCATCTACCTTATCCCTTGCTCCCACAGACACCCCCCTCTCCAAGCGACTAGTTCCCTGAAGCCGCTCTTCTTTGGTGTTCCATGGCACTCTGACATGTACCATGCAGGACCAGCAATCCTGCATTGTAAGTGAGGACGCTGAAGGCCATCTCACAACCCGGAGCATTGGAGAGAAAAAAGGAGAGAGCTGGCTGCTGAGAAAGTGAGGGATAGGACAATTAAAACGAATAATTTAACAAATATTTACCCTAAATTTTTCTTTTCCGGCGCCTATCCATGGCAGTATGCTGCCCTGTTTGCGCCAGGAAAATCATATCAAATACTTTCCGTAATTTTCCTTTAATGGGATTTATCCATAGCAGCATACTACCATATGTACAGTATGTTTCCATGTTGGCGCCAGGCAAAAAAGGAAATTGTATCAGATACTTTGTAATTCTTGTTTGATGGGGCCAATCCATGGCATCATATTACCATGTGTACACAGCCATGTTGGCGCCAGGCAAAAGGAAAATTGTACTAAACAATTACCCAAATTTTTCTTTGATGGGGCTAATCCATGCCAGACTACTATCATATGTATGCAGTCATGCTGGTACCAAAAAAAAACAAACAAACAAAAAAAAAACAAACTAGAAATACTTACCGTAATGTTCCTTTGATGGGGCCAATTCATGGCAGTGTATTACCGTATGCATGCTTCCATGTTGGTGCCAGGCAAAAAGAAAATTGTATCAAATACCTAATGTAATTTTCCTTTGATGGGGCAACACAGTGGCGGAACTACTAGGGTTGCACTTGCTACCGGGTCCTGGCATTCTGCCACCGTGGGTGGGCCCCAAGACGGCAGAAAGGGGGCCTGCTGCAGGACCTTACTAAAGGGCCACAGGATCAGTGGGAAGGGCCCTGGGCTCAGAAAGAAGGGCTCTTCATGGTTTCTTGCACCGGGGCTCTGAAGGTTCTAGTTACGGAAAAATGAAAAATTTTCCTTTGATTGGGCCAATCCATGGGAGCATATAACTACATGCATGCTGCCATGGTGACACCAGGAAAACAGAAACTTTTCTTAAATACTTACCGTAATTTTTGATGGGGCTAATCCATGGCAGTGTGCTACCATACATATGCTTCCATGTTGGCGACAGGCAAAAAGAAATCTGCATTACTTACCGTAATTTTCCTTTGAACGGGCATCCTATTACCATATGTACCAAACATTTACTGAAATTTTCCTTTAAACTGGCCCATCCACGACAGCATACCACCCTATGAATGCTTCCATGTTGGTGCCAGGCAAAAAGAAAATTGTATCAAATACTTTGCATTTTTGCTTTGATGGTGCCAATCCATGGCATCATATTACCATAGGTTTGGGGTCATGTTGGCGCCAGGTAAAAGGAAAAAAAATCGTACTAAACACTTACCAAAATTTTTCTATGATGGGGCTAATCCATGGCAGCATACTACCATATGTTTGCAATCATGTTGGTACAGGGAAAACTTTTTATTGGTACCTTCAAAATTAGGAAGGGGAAGGGAGAACCCCAGTGGAAGGATCATTTGGAATGGTCCTCAAAATTCAACTTTAAGACTTGACAGGGCCTTTTAAAAAAAAAAAAAAAAAAAAAAAAAAAAAAAAAGCCTCGTCCCGTTGTCCTCACATCTTTTCCTGGTTATATTATTCTGGGAGTTTCCAAAACAATGACCTCGGTCTGCACACGGAGAGCAGTCCCCCGGCTCTACAAGAGGCATCTTATTCCCAGAGATTCCTTGTGTGCTGCCCAGACAACGTTCATTCCTAATCAAAAGAACACCACAATGCCTGCCAACAAACTTGAATTCATTTAACTTAATAGGCCAACACATTTGGGCACAAATTATTTTTTTTAAAAACCTTTTACAGTTAATTACAAGGCTATATTAGGAGATCAGCGTCTGGTGTGGAATTTACAAAAGGGAATTGCAATTACTATTAATAATTCATATCGCTTTCTCTATTAAAGTAACACTGATTAAAAACAAAAAGCATTTAAAAAAAAATAAATTACGTTTTTATTTTATTTTTTCCACTTCAGTCTTGCTCAGTTAGAGGCTCCTCTCCTGTACAGAAATAGCTTACTCTGATTGCACTGTATACTGTGAGCTCCTCACAGTGTGAATTAGAAGCCACAGCAAGTCAGATAGAGTTTAGCCTCCTACACACGACCGGTTTTCTCGGCAAGAAAACTGCTGGGAGAGCTTTTTGCCGAGAAAACCGTTGGTGTGTATGTTTTTTTTCGTCGGGAAAACTGCCTGGAATCTCGACGAGAAAAATAGAGAACCTGCTCTCTATTTTTCTCGTCGGGATTCTCGGCAGAGGTTTCCACTGTAAACCCGCGCATGCTCGAAAAGACTTTGACGCATGCGCGGTAGCATACAAGGGCAGTGTAGAGTGTAGCAAGATGGCGGCGACGGCATCGTCGTAGTCGATGACGTCACCGCGTTCTTGCCATTCAAAGGAACGGCGGTTCTTTTGAATGCCGTGTACACTCGGCGTGCAAGGCAAGCTTGCCAGGAATCCCGTCGGGAAAAACAACGTTTCCCCCCCCCCCCCCCGACGGGATTCCCGCCCCTGTGTACGAGGCCTTTGCCTCTTTTACTGGCTGGAGGACGCCTAGAATCATCTAGCTCTTTCCTACCCAAACTGACTGTCTTTGGCCTGCCCTATTTACTCATTGACTTTGATTGGATTGGTTGGCTTGGTACTAGACTGGCAACCAAAGAAGAAGCTTTTCTGCACATCTATGCCTGGAGGGGCAGCCAGGGGGCACACACTGCAAAAGGAGATTTTGTCCAATTCCCAGAGTTCAACTATTAGGCTTCATGCCCACTGACATTTTTACAGCTGCGTTTTTTTACAGCTTAAAAACGCCTGTCCATGTTATTGTAATTTAAAAAAAAAAACAAAAAAAAAAAAACGTTGGAGCTAAAAAACGCGACCGCGCGTTAGTGCGCATTTTTTGAGGCTTCGCGGTTTTTTCTGCCTAACTCCGACGCTGAGGAACGCACTGGTCCTGGGTTTTTTTTACAGCTTAAAAACGTCTATGCTATTTGCAGCTCAAAAACGTCTAGGTGGGCATGAAGCTATAGACCAACATGGACAGGCATTTTTAAGCTGTAAAAAACGCTCAAAAACGCGGCTGTAAAAACGTCCGTGGGCATGAGGCCTAAGAGGGGATTGCCTCATCACTTTTAAATGATTCCCTTCATTCTCTATATATTTTCTCTCTTTTTTTCCCCCCATATACTTCCGTTTTCCAGATCTCATGGCCGATCACACGATATGTAGAGCCCCTTTCCTCTTCTCGTGGCTTGGTGGGCGATCCATCATCACCACTTGCTCCATCAAAGTATACAGTCCTGTGGTGTCCCATGACACCTTGCACTCACAGGATGTCCTCAGTCTTCTCGGTTGAATTCAGCTGGGAAGAGTGAGGACATCTAGTGGTAGAATCATATACTTCCCTTTTCCAGATTTTATGGTCAATCACACGATATGTGGGGTCCCCTTCCTCTGCAGATCTCCTTCCACGGAACAGGTGGGCGATTCATCATCATGTCAGCACCACTCGCTCCAAAGTTTATGAGTGTAGAGCGCTGTTGTGCCACCCCCACTAGGGGGGTGGTTCCATGACATCTTGCACTCACAAGATTTCCTCAGTCTTCTGGGTTGAATTCAACCTGGAAGGCTGAGGACATCTAGTAGTGGAAAGCAAATTCCTGCAGGTAACCGCACAAGAGCGGTGGCAGGTATTGCAGCTCAAACTGCTTTTTTATTTTTAAAACAGCCCTTCACTGGAACTAAGGGGCCAAGCCAAACCCCTGAAAAACAACCCCCCCACACCATAATCCACCCCCCCCCTCCCTTCCACCATATGATTTGGACCAGTTGACAAAGCAAGGTGCATAAAGACATGGATAAGCGAGTTTGGGGTGGAGGAACTTGACTAACCTGTCCTCAACCCGATAGAACACCTTTGGGATAAATTAGAGTGGAGACTGCAAGCCAGGCCTTCTCATCCAACATCAGTGCCTGACCTCACAAATGCGCTTCTGAAATAATGGTCAAACATTCCCATAGACACCCTCCTAAACCTTGTGGACAGCCTTCCCAGAAGAGTTGAAGCTGTTATAGCTGCAAAGGGTGGGCCAACTCAATATTGAACCCTACAGACTAAGACTGGGATGCCATTAAAGTTCATGTGCGTGTAGAGGCAGGCGTCCCAATACTTTTGGTAATATAGTGTAAATCAGCTGGTGCTTACTGTCACTTGCAGATATAATGAGCACTAATACATTATGAATAGTCTTGCCTGTATTACCTGCTGCATATCGGTATTACATGTAGGTACCTCAGACAGAGAAGTGCTGGAAATAATAATCCCATAAACTGGCACTGACGATTACCTTTGGCAGGGAGATGCGATGTTGCACAATACAAAAAGTAAATATATACTCCGTGCTCCGACGACGGTGCAGAGTCAAGAGCCTGAGATTACAAATCTACCTGTAGCACAAGAGCTCATTCGCGCTTGCCACCCCTCTGAAAAGTGATCCGCAATTGATTGATTTTCAGAGGGCGGTTGACAGGTAGGCTGGGAGTTGATAGGCCGTGAAGAGGTGACCTGTTTGAATCCTGAAAAGTCTGCACCACCATACCGCAACCGCGCGCATTACGCACAATTGCAGCACGGGCCCGTTTACCTGAACGGGTCATGTTTGGCAGCTGTACTGCCCACCGGTGGTGACATGGGGATATACTTTTTCCAGCTGCCGGTGTTGCCACTTAGACCTCATACACAAGGACGTTTTAAAAAATGAACTGTAAAGCTAGCACCCACGCCAGGAAAAAAACTGAGTTAAAAAACGCAATTTTATTCATGTTTAGCCGCGCTAGCTTTCAGCCGAGTTTCTCGGCCTCTATTCAAAATCAATAGTTCCCTATGGGAGCTCATTGATTTGAATAGAAGTCGCACCAGAAGTCAGATCAAGATGATTGGACTTGCGGTGTGACTTGTGTGCTGAGAATCTTGAAGGGGAACCCCCACGGCAAAAAAAAGGGCGTGCCCCACCCCCCAGATCCATACCAGACCCTTATCCGAGCACGCAGCCCGGCAAGTCACGGGAGGGGGGGTGAGCAAGTGCCCCCCCCTTCTGGACCATACCAGGCCAAATGCCCTCAACATGGGGGGGTGGGTGCTTTGGGGCAGGGGGAGCTCTGGGCCCCACACCCCAAAGCACCTTGTCCCCATGTTGATGAGGACAAGGGCCTCTTCCCGATAACCCTTGCCATTGGTTGTCAGGGTCTGTGGGCGGGGGGGCTTAGCGGCATCTGGAAGTCCACACCCTAGGTGAATATGGGATACATCGTACCCCTACCCATTCACCTAAAAAAAACCATTTGACACTTTTTTTTTTTTTGGTGAATGGGTAGGGGGTACTCATTCACCTAGGGTGGGGGGCTGGGATCTGGGCCCCCCCCCTTGTTAAAGCGGGCTTCCAGATTCTGATAAGCCCCCCGCCCGCAGACCCCGACAACCAACGGCCAGGGTTGTCAGGAAGAGGCCCTTGTCCTCATCAACATGGGGACAAGGTGCTTTGGGGTGGGGGGCGCAGAGCTCCCCCTGCCCCAAAGCACCCACCACTCATGTGTAGGGCCTGGTATGGTCCAGGAGGAGGGGGGTGCTCGTTCGTCTCCCCCTTTTCCTGACCTGCCGGGCTGCCTGCTCGGATAAGGGTCTGGTATGGATCTTGGGGGGGGGGACCCTCACGCCATTTTTTGGACGTGGGGGTTCCCCTTAAGATATATACCAGACCGAGGTCTGGAATCGTCTTGGGGGGGAAGCTCACGCAATACATTTTGTCACATTTTGGTGGGGTTTCCCTTCAAGATTCTCAGCACACAAGTCGCACCGCAAGTTGGATCATCTTGATCCGACTTCTGTTGCGACTTCTATTTGTATCAATGGGCTCCTATAGGGCACCACTGGTTTTGAATAGAGGCAGAGAAACGCCTGACAAAGGTTACCGCTTTGTATACAGCGTTAAGCCTAGTTAAACCGCATTTAACACCTTTTACCGGCGTCTGACGTTTTTACAGCTCTAGCGCTGGAGCCTCAGAACGCACTGGTCCTGGGTTTTTTATTGGAGCTTGAAAACGCCAGTGCCTGTTACAGCTCAAAAATGCCATGGTGTGTATGAGGCCATTGAATAACATGGGAGTGGCGTTTTTAAGCTGCAAAAAAAAAAAAAAAAACGCTGCTGTAATACCGTTCGTGTGTATGAGGCCTTAGGCTTGCCACCTCATCCCTTTAAACCCGAACACATATTAATTACACAGGTTCTGAGACTAATTTAATGCAGGTAAGGCACCAAGTGAGTTTAATTACCCCCTTATTTAACCACAGAGCCTGTGTAATTAATATGCGTTTGGTTTTAAAGGGATGAGGTGGCAACCCTATTGCCGCTGCATGTGTACAGACCCAGAGAGACAGACAGAGACAGACAGAGACCCAGAGAGACAGACAGAGACCCAGAGAGACAGACAGAGACCCAGAGAGACAGACAGAGACCCAGAGAGAGACAGACAGACAGGACAGAGACAGAGACACAGAGACAAAAATATATATTCTATCTATATCCATCTCTTTATTAGGGTTGCACCAATGCCGTTTTTTTTTACCAGCAAGTACGAGCACCAATACGTTTGGGCAAGTACTCGCTGATACCAAGTACCGATACCTTTGCGGTGCAATTTAAACTCATATAAAAAAAAAAAATTATATATATATGAAAATGAGGTAAACAATCAACCAAGTAGTAAGCTTGGTTATTAAAATTACACCAAACAGCGCTAAAATTTAAAAAACTCAAATAAGACTCGTGGTCAAAACCACTAGTAAAGTCCAAGACGTAGATATGTGGCAAAGTCAGTCCAGAAAAAAATTAGTGAGTAACAGCAATTGTCCATGTGAACACCTTCCTCCACCAGAGACATGTATTGCAATCCACCACGTGATGTAACTTTCCCCTTAGGGGTTCACACTCACCAGAAACACATAATAAATATGCCTTGTATGTAAAGTGGATACATCCGTTAATCTGTTATGGCTTGTCACTTCTTATCAAGGGTCACCAGAATGAAAATAGGCTCCACAGCAGGTCATAAAATAACAGAGAAATAACAGCAAATAGCGTAATCCTGTTTAATTAAAAGAACTGATTCCCATACATTTAGGAGACCCCTTTAACTAGCTACGTACAATAATGCAGAATATAACAAGCATTGAGTGGCCCCAGAGGGCGCTATCACCGTATATGGCCGTCACTCGGAGCGTGTGTGTATCCTGCAGACACTTCCGATTCAGGAGATGGGCGGTGGAGCGCAACGATGGAGCGCACTCGTCACTTCCGGGTCGCGTGTTGTCGTAGTTACGCCCTGACGCGTTTCGTCATCTGACTTCGACAGAGGGCGTAACGTAACGACACACACGGGATCCTTAAATTACCATGCTCATAGAGTGACCGCCAATCAGCGTACTTGGCAACAGATGACAGGTGCTAGATGCTGCTGCCTCATAAGACGCTGACGGCGCCCTCATACAGTTTGAAGCACGGATGTAAACATTACAATATAATTCAATGGTAATAATAAATTAAAGATAAAAACAGGTATATAATTGCTATGAATTGATAAACCACATAAAAGGGATATAATGATAAAGAATATGTGCAATTAATCGATAAACTATTATGGCCATGCAACACAACCATACACATTATAGGGGATCATAACATAATCTCCCCCACAGAGAGAACTTGAAGGTGAACAATAATGTGGTGCATACTTTATCCCTTGTGGACAAACAGTACATTATATTTGTGAATATATCATATTTTTTGTATGTTGTATAGCCAACAATGCAAATGATATGGACTGGAAAACGCACATCTGAACAGTCCTATCACCAACATGTAGCTCATAGACTATTTGTAACCAATAGTGTTTGGTCATAATCTATATACTGATTATATAAAGTACATAACAGCATAATAATAATAATAAAAACCAATATCATAAGAACAATATCAAAGCTGAATAAATTAATAAATTCAAATATTAAAAGATAAATTCATCTATGAGAGATAAATATCTTAAAAAATATCTAATAAAAAAAAAATATATATATATATATATATATATATATATATATATATATATATATATATATATATAAAGAGTCTAAAAAATATACATACATATATATATATATATATAGATATAGATATAGATAGAGTACGATCACCTCAGATAAAACCCACATACCTAAAATTCATGTATATAAAATACAAGAATTATAAGTGTATATTTATATAGAAGACTGCCATCTGAGCATTTAAAATATACGATGCTAAAAACTTTATGTTAATAAAATCTGGAGACACCTCTACGTGTATATAACACAGTGTATGTGTATATCTGTGTATGTGTGTTTTGAACTGTGTATTTTGACAAAACACTAAAAATGTTATATAGTAAAAATATGGATCAGTAATCACTTAGAAAACAATTAATATCTAGGTCAACATTCAACCCTTTCGGTGCCAGTGTGTCTATCAGGAAAATCCATTGGGTTTCACGTTTGGAGAGTTCTCGTACAAGATTTGATCCTCTCCAAAAAAATTTTGGGGGATTGATCATCTCAAACCTAAGTCCTATAGGGTCCTGGTTATGATGGAGTTTAAAATGTAATGACACATTATGGTCTTTAAAACCTAGCTTTATGTTGGCTATATGCTCAGCAATCCGGATTCTCAAAAGTCTTTTAGTACGGCCTATATATATATATTAAGCCGCATGGACATTGAAGAGCATATACTACATATGCCGTGTTACACGTAATAAATTCTTTTATCCTGAATTCCTTTTGATTTGAGGTGGATGTGAATCTATTTAATGCTCTTATTGGTGTTCTGACCTCTCTGCATGCCCGACACTTTCTACATGAATAAAATCCATCCTGATCCCAGAAGGAGGGGGGTTTAGCCAGGGGGTCAATCACTTTTTTTACAATTTTATCAGCATAATTGAGTGATCTTCTATAGATGAAACCAGGGGTGTTTGGTAATGAGAGATGCAATATTCTGTCCATTAATAAAACATGCCAATGATTGGTGAAGATAGCTTCCACTTCCTTATATTGGGCATGGAAGCCAGACACAAAGCTCCATTCCTGGTTATTGGTGTTGAGAGTCTGTGTTGTTTCTACCAAGAGGTCTGTTCTGGGAACTCGGGCAACTTCTTCAATAATTTGATCAAGAATGTGTTCGTGGTATCCTTTCTCCTCGAATTTTTTCTTAATGATCAGGGACTGTGATTTATAATCAGAGATCTCAGTGCAATTCCTTCTTATTCTAGTCAGTTGGCCCTTGGGAATGTTTTTTAACCATAGGGGATGGTGGCCACTCTGCATGGGGAGGTAACTATTAGAATCTGTGGGTTTAAAATAAACTGAGGTACCTAGTTTATCTCCACATCTATATATGTTGACATCAAGAAAATGGATTCTGGTTTCACTGATTTCACAGGTGAGTTTAATATGGTTAGTGTTATCATTTAATTCATCCAAAAATGATTGTAGGGATGATAACGAACCGGACCAGACGAAGATGAGGTCGTCTATGTAGCGTTTATAGAGTAAAAGTGCATCTCTTTTGATCGCGAATATGAATTTGTCCTCCCATTCCCCCATAAAGAGGTTAGCGATGCTTGGTGCGAACTTAGCGCCCATCGCTACACCACGTTTTTGTAAATAAAAATTGTCATCAAACCAGAAATAATTGTGCCCCAAGCAAAAATCAAGCGCGTTTCTAAGAAAGATCTTATGGTTGTGTGTGATGTCATCCCTTTGACTCAAAGCCCAATTCAGGGCTAGGAGAGCATCATCATACTGAATGATCGTATATAAAGGAGGAGACGTCTGCCGTTACGAGATAAACTTCCTGTTTCCCTGTTAAATCTATTGTTTCTAGAAGTTGTAATAAATTTTTTGTATCTCTTAGATAGGCCTTGGTCATGATGACACTTTTCTGGAGAAACACGTCTAGATACTGTCCAACTCGTGCCGACACAGAACCTATTCCATTCACTATAGGTCTCCCTGGGGGTGAATGAACGTCCTTATGGATTTTCGGGAGAGTGTAGATCGTGGGTATCCTACTGCTGCTAGGGTTCAAATATCTCCTTTCTTTATCTGTGAGCACCCACTTGGAGTATCCAGATTCAATAAGAATTTTTAGATCTAACTCATATTGTGCAGTAGGATCCCTCTCCAATTTTTTATACGTGTCATCTTCAGTCAACATTTCCAATAGTTGTTGGTGATAAAAAGCTTTTGTCATTAAAACAATTCCTCCTCCTTTATCCGCTGGTCCTATCACCAAATCTTTCCGTTTCTCAAGCATTTCGATCCCCTGCTGTATATGGCGTGGGTTCACATCTTTTTTGGGGACCAAGCTTTCCAGATCTCGCAAAACTAAACCCTTGAAGACATCAACCTGTTGGTTAGCAGCATTGAGTGGATTGAAGAGTGATTTATTCCGAAGTCCACTATCCGTTGGCACTGACGATAGACTGGTGGTTGGTTGTAAATTTTTATTCAAAAAATGTTTTTTAATATTCAATTTCCTTACATATCTATGGACATCAATGAAAACATCAAACTTATTGACTGAACTTCTCAGACCACATTTCAGGCCAAGATGCAGGATATTTAATTCCTTATGCGTTAGTTGAACATCTGTTAAATTAAAGATCCCGCCTATTCCCTGTCTCTCTTTTTTCTTTTTCTGGAGCCTTCTCCCGGCTCTACACCCTCTTGGTCTCCTCTCCTGTGATCTTGATAAGGGGTTTGTTCTCTCTCCCACCACGGTGGTTCTCTCCATTGATGATCCCTTTGGTCGGATGTGGGCTGAGACTGCATCGGGGGCCTCCCTCTGCGTGGTGGGTAACCTCGACCCTTTCTCTGCCATCCTCTCCCCCTCCCTATTTTCAATTTTATGTGCTACTGCTGTATACTGCTGGTTTGAACTGGCGCTAAGTGTGTGTTACATTAGGCCTTTTTTAACACACCTCTTATCCAATATACAGGTCCTTCTCAAAAAATTAGCATATTGTGATAAAGTTCATTATTTTCTGTAATGTACTGATAAACATTAGACTTTCATATATTTTAGATTCATTACACACAACTGAAGTAGGTCAAGCCTTTTCTTGTTTTAATATTGATGATTTTGGCATACAGCTCATGAAAACCCAAAAATCCTATCTCAAAAAATTAGCATATTTCATCCGACCAATAAAAGAAAAGTGTTTTTAATACAAAAAAAGTCAACCTTCAAATAATTATGTTCAGTTATGCTCTCAATACTTGGTCGGGAATCCTTTTGCAGAAATGACTGCTTCAATGCGGCGTGGCATGGAGGCAACCAGCCTGTGGCACTGCTGAGGTGTTATGGAGGCCCAGGATGCTTCGATAGCGGCCTTAAGCTCATCCAGAGTGTTGGGTCTTGCGTCTCTCAACTTTCTCTTCCCAATATCCCACAGATTCTCTATGGGGTTCAGGTCAGGAGAGTTGGCAGGCCAATTGAGCACAGTAATACCATGGTCAGTAAACCATTTACCAGTGGTTTTGGCACTGTGAGCAGGTGCCAGGTCGTGCTGAAAAATGAAATCTTCATCTCCATAAAGCTTTTCAGCAGATGGAAGCATGGAGTGCTCCAAAATCTCCTGATAGCTAGCTGCATTGACCCTGCCCTTGATAAAACACAGTGGACCAACACCAGCAGCTGACATGGCACCCCAGACCATCACTGACTGTGGGTACTTGACACTGGACTTCAGGCATTTTGGCATTTCCCTCTCCCCAGTCTTCCTCCAGACTCTGGCACCTTGATTTCCGAATGACATGCAAAATTTGCTTTCATCCGAAAAAAGTACTTTGGACCACTGAGCAACAGTCCAGTGCTGCTTCTCTGTAGCCCAGGTCAGGCGCTTTTGCCGCTGTTTCTGGTTCAAAACTGGCTTGACCTGGGGAATGCGGCACCTGTAGCCCATTTCCTGCACACGCCTGTTCACGGTGGCTCTGGATGTTTCTACTCCAGACTCAGTCCACTGCTTCCGCAGGTCCTCCAAGGTCTGGAATCGGTCCTTCTCCACAATCTTCTTCAGGGTCCGGTCACCTCTTCTCGTTGTGCAGCGTTTTCTGCCACACTTTTTCCTTCCCACAGACTTCCCACTGAGGTGCCTTGATACAGCACTCTGGGAACAGCCTATTCGTTCAGAAATTTCTTTCTGTGTCTTACCCTCTTGCTTGAGGGTGTCAATGATGGCCTTCTGGACAGCAGTCAGGTCGGCAGTCTTACCCATGATTGCGGTTTTGAGTAATGAACCAGGCTGGGAGTTTTTAAAAGCCTCAGGAATCTTTTGCAGGTGTTTAGAGTTAATTAGTTGATTCAGATGATTAGGTTAATAGCTCGTTTAGAGAACCTTTTCATGATATGCTAATTTTTTGAGATAGGATTTTTGGGTTTTCATGAGCTGTATGCCAAAATCATCAATATTAAAACAAGAAAAGGCTTGAACTACTTCAGTTGTGTGTAATGAATCTAAAATATATGAAAGTCTAATGTTTATCAGTACATTACAGAAAATAATGAACTTTATCACAATATGCTAATTTTTTGAGAAGGACCTGTATATATATATATATATATATATATATATATATATATATATATATATATATATATATATATATATATATATATATAATGAATAGGCTCAAATCGAACTGCAAAGAATTGCATGCGATTTGAACAGGAATATGGTACATTTCCCGTCCAAATCGTATGTGGTCTCCTGTACCCACCCAGACTGTGTCTTTGCACTGCATTCCTGTTCAAATTGAATGCTATTCTTTGCAGTGCGATTTTGAGCCCATTCATTTTGTATGGGCACAGGTTGCACCGCCAAAAAATTATCAGTTTCAGGTATCAGAGCATTTGCAGGATTATGAGTACTTGGGCAAATACTCGGCATCGGCTCAACCCTAATTATATATCAATAAGGGTCGGTTCACACCAGAATGCAGTGCAGGAAAGTGCCGTTCTATGCACTGTGCTCAAAACACACTTTGCCCTTGCTGCGGTTGCCAATGCAACACTAATGGCACCTCAAACGCAGATTGCAAACTCTACTAGTACTGCAGTACTGTGCGATTTGGTGAAACGTGTTTTTTTTTTTTTTTTTTAAGTAATGCATGCAATACTTTCTCTGCATTCCGGTGCAATTTCAGTCCATTCAAATAATCAGGACAGGAACACGTGTCACATTCCAGTACGATCCTGGGGTGAACCGGCCCTTAGAGATAAAGGGACATATATACGATGATACATATGATCTTTGATTGCATTGTAATTGGATATCTTTACTATTTCTGACCAGTACCTCCATATAACTCCTGAGGAAATGAACACAAGGTCTACAAAACGCGTTGAGAAAGCAAGCTCCACCCACCACCCAAAGTCTTCTGGAACGATGATACCATTCTAGTTAAAATATTCCGAGATGTTGGTACCTTATTAGTGATGAGCTAAGGTTCAGGCCGAACCTTTGTGCATTTCAGGAATGCGTGCAAAATAATAAAAACGCACAGAAATGCGTTGCCCTTTAGCATTCTTAATGGCAACCCCATGCGTTTTCATGCACTAAAAATGCACAGTGTTGCAGCGGTATGCATTTCAGAGCAGCACAATTTTGCTAGAGTCAGAGGGCTTCTATTGCACATTTCTCCCACATAGGACGGTCAATTGAAATGAATGGGCTGCCCTACAAGCAATGCATGGGAATGGCGTATGTGTTCCGTCACACCTACATGGGGTGAACGGAGCCTTAGTTTGGCCCAAACCAGCGGGAAACTGTCACATGATGGCAGGCCACCAACCCAATCAGCTGTGGTCATGGAATTTCCAGCCGCACATAACAAAAATGCTGGTGTCACCATTGACCCAATATGACCACATGGCCACACTAGAACAAGGTCATTGACCACATGTGGCCGTATTAGGTCAAAAAGGTGACGCCAGCATTTGTTACAAGCAGCTGCTAGGCGGGAGATTCCCCAGGGGGAATAACATGCCATCGTGTGACAGCTTCCCATGGGTTGGGTCATTCTTACTCATAAAAACAGATTTACCACAGTTATCGGAATTGACAGGACTTCTCATAATATACTAATTTATGTTATATTCCTAGGAATATTCAACCAGAAGAAGAGGAACCGCTTTAAGAACATTCAACCATAACCACAGAGAACATTCGACCAGAAGGTAAAAACATTCAACCTGAGGAGGAAACACTAAGAGCATTCAACCAGAAGAGGAAACGCTAAGAACATTCAACCAGAAGAGAAAAACATTAAATCAGAAGAAAAGGAAACACTAAGAGCATTCACCAGAAGAACAGGGAAACACTGATGCCTTGTACACACCATCGTTTTTCCTGACGTGTAAAAAGCCGTTGTTTTTCCCGACGGGATTCCTCTCCAGCCTGACTTGCATACACACATTCATGCAAAAAAAAAAATGTCTGACCAAAGGGCGGTGACGTACAACGGGACTATAAAAGGGGAAGTTCCTTTCAAATGGCGCCACCCTTTGGGCTGCTTTTGCTGATCCTTGTGTTAGTAAAAGTTTGGTGAGAGACGATTCGCGCTTTTCAGTCTGTTACAGCGCGACGAATGTGCTATCTCCATTACGAATGCTAGTTTTACCAGAACGAGCGCTCCCGCCTCATACTTGATTCTGAGTATGCACGTTTTTCCCCCCTCGGAAAAGCCTACACACAACCATTTTTCCGCGACGAGAAAAAGACTGACAGGAAACACGATGAGAAAAAAAAAAGAGAGAGCTGGTTTTAATTTTTTTGCGGGCAGTTTTTTCTTCGAGAAAACTGCTAGGGAGCATACACATGACCGGTTTTCACGAGCAATATAAAAAAATAAAAAAAAATAAAAAATATGGCAGTTTTCTCATCGTGAAAAACGGTCGTGTGTACAAGGCATAAGGGCATTCAACCAGAAGAACAGGGAAACACTAATAGCATTCGACCAGAAGAGAAAACATTCATCCAGAGAAGGAAACCCTAAAGCCCTGTACACACGATCGGATTTCCTATGGATTTTAATCCGATGGATTTTTCCATCGGAAATCTGATGAAGCTGACTTCCATCAGTCTTGGCCACACACCATCAGTCAAAAATCCGACCGTCCCAAATGCGGTGACGTAAAACACTCCGACGAGCCGAGAAAAATTTAGTCCAATGCTTCTGAGCATGCGTCGACTTGATTCTGAGCATGCGTGGGTTTTTTCTCCGATGGAGTTCCACACAGACGATCGAAATTTTCTATCGTTTTTTTCCCCCCTCATCGGATAAATTTAAAACATGTTCTATTTTTTCTCACCGATGGAAAAAAGACCGATGGGGCCCATACACGATCGGTTTGTCTGATGAAAAGTCCATCGGACTGTTTTCATCTGTAAAACCGATCGTGTGTACACGGCTTAAGAGCATTCAACCAGAAGAAGAGGAAACATTCAACTATAAGAGAAAAACACCAAGGAGCATTCAACCAGAAGAGAAAACATTCAAGCAGAGGAGGAAACCCTAAGAGCATTCAACCAGAAGAGGAAATATTAGGGCCACTTTCACACTGAAGCGGCGGGTCTGTTAGCGGTAAAGCGCTGCCAATTTTAGTGGCACTTTACCACTGTTATAGCGGCGGTTTGGCTCCTTTCAGCCCCCCAGAAAGTGCTTTGAAAGCAGTGCCCATTCATTTCAATGGGCAGGGGCGGTGGAGGACAGCGCTCCCCCACCACCCCAAAGATGCTGCTCGCAGGACTTTTCCCGCCCTGCAAGTGCACCGCCCCAGTGTGAGAGCCCTCGGGCTTTTTACAGAAGAGGCAGTTTACAGGCGCTATTTTTAGAGCAAAAACGCCTGTAAAGCGCCTCAGTGTGAAAGTGGCCTAAGAGCATTCAACCAGAAGAGGAAACACTAAGAACATTCAAATTTCACCCCATTCTCACAACAGCTGGTTAACTTGCAAAGAATGAATGTTCATGAAGTTTTGAATGACCTATAGCTATGCCATTATTTTTAGAAACAGACCCCTAAGTATTCCTTTCCATTAGTTAATTTTTTCTTTAAGCCGCCGCCTACCCTATTGTTCTTGCACACGGCCCCTCTTCCTGATTGATTGTTGCGCTCCCTAGACATCACAGCAGGCGGGTTATGGCTGAAGATCCACTTTCAGTATTCTTCTACCTGTGATCCGGCCTCAGGCTATCACACAATGAGGGCGGCTCAACCAGCTGGGCGATCTCATTATGTTGGATAAACAGACACATATGGGATACAAAACAATGCAAATATGTTGTCTGCCATACAATCACTGGATGTGCAGTACTGTGGACTGCAATGAGGAGGGAAGACTTCCCGCCGGCAGAACACAATAGCACTGCGGGAGGGATTACCCCCACCAAACAGTGACTGTGCTGATGGGGGAGAGCGATCGATTTTCTTTCCTTCAACCTGTAGCTGAAGGAAATAGAATTGCACAATGTATGGCCAGCCTTAAAGTGTAAGACATGCCGTACATTAAAAGGTTTGTTTGTTTAACCAGCGGGTTGAACAAAAAAGAAAAAAAGAAAAAGTGCAGATTCCCCCATCCCCACAGTCGATGTGGATGAGGGAATAACTCCAGCAGCGTTATTGTGTTCTGGCGATAAGGAGACTTCCCCGCCGTCAGAAAACATTGATCAGTGTTGTCAGCTATAGCCAGCGGTGCTAATCATTCAGAAAAAAAAACAGACAGGCTGGTTGTACAGGAGTTCATATTTCCATAAGAAGTTTGTATTCCCGTAGTCAGCTTTGCCTCCACATTCCCTGCCCAACCCTGATCTACTTGGCACATCACATATAGACAGGGAACTTGTTTCCCCACGTTTGTCATTTAGCTGCTCTTCAGAAAAGGAATCCCGTGAGGTCATGTGACCAGGATTCAATATATATATATATATATATATATATATATATAAGTTTATTTTTTAAAAGTAATTTAACCACTTACAAGGCACATTCACCCCCTTCCTGCCCAAACCAAATTTTCAGCTTTCAGAGCTGTTGCACTTTGAATGACAATTGCGCGGTCATGCAACACTGTAACCAAAATTACATTTTTATAATTTTTTGGAGACAGATGGAGCTTTCTTTTGGTGGTATTAAATCACCACTGGGGTTTTATATTTTTCCCTAAACAAACTGAAAATTTTGAAAAAAACAAAAAAAACGTTTTCTTAGTTTCTCTGATGAGGCTGCACTGATAAGGAGGCACCAACGGGCACTGATAAGGAGGCACCAACGGGCACTGATGAGGAGCACTGATGAAGAGGCCCTAATGAAAACTGATGAGGCAGCACTAACGGGCACTGATGAGGCAGCACTAACGGGCACTGATGAGGCAGCACTAACGGGCACTGATGAGGCAGCACTAACGGGCACTGATTTGCAACATTGATGGCACTGATATGGCTGCACTGATCATCAGGGCATGTCCCCTGTCAGGATTGCTGGTTACTACCGGTAGCTCACTGATAAGAACAGATCCTACACTTCATCCTAACGAAAAGACTGAGAAGAGAATTCCGCCAGGTTGTTAAGCCAGTTCCAGCTAGAGGGCGATCTTCCTTATCAGGCAGTTATAGGGGAATTCCAGGTATGGATATTTTTACATTGATCCAGCTTGGACCAAGGTAAACTATGTATATACACCATAACAATGATTCTGGAAGCTGGAAATCACTGTACTAGACATTGCTCCTCCAGTCATCTCCACTTACTTCCAGGTCCTGTGTGGAGCGGCTGCCCTGCTGCATTGTGAACACAGGAGGTCACCCGCTCAGCAAGGGCGCCATCCAGTGATTCCTTTGCAATTTCTCAATGAATGCAAATCAGTCTCTGATTGGATGAGGTGGGGCAATAATTGATAGTATCATTTTTTTTTTAAATATATTCTCAATATTATATTGAAATTACAAATAAAAAAAACTATAGGTAGTAATAGTAATATGTAATAGTAAGAGTAATAATAGTAATAGTTAAGCCCCATACACACGGTTGGACTTCCATCGGACTTTTCCCTGGATTTTTGTCCGAACGGAGTTGGCCGGGCACACCCATAGCATACACACCACAGGACTTTTCTGCAAACTTTCCAAAAACTTTTTCCAACATCACTTTGCTTTTCTGCTCTTTACCGCCACCCTTTGGTCAACTTCTGCTATTGTTGGTTGATTTTAACATTAGTTGTTTTGTCCATCGGACAAAAGTCCGATGGTTTTCTGTACACACGGTCGGACTTTGCTCCATCGGACTTTTGTTGGGCAAAAGTTTGTCCGTTTGCAGACCCAACTTTTGTCCGATGAAAACACAAAAAAGTTTGTCCGATGGAGCGCACACACGGTCGGATTGCTGGTACAACTTGCTCAAAATGAAGTTTGTTGGCCAAAAGTCCGACCGTGTGTACGGGGCGTAGTGGGAGTAGTAGTAGTAGCAGTAACTATAGATATTATTTTTAATAATATTATTACTACCTATAGTTTTTATTTGTAAATTTCAATATAATATTGAGACTATAAAAAATGCGAACTCAGCTCTATAGACTGCAATATTTGGAGTAGAATCGCAAGAACACAAAGAATTCGCAATGAAAATTCGCAACGCAATCGGATCAAATTTGCACCGCAGCAGTGTGTACCGGCCCTAAATCTACTATGGGGCAGTTGGCATGTGGATAATATTGAGAATAGCAAATATAAAATAATAAGAGGAAAAAACAAGAATAATAAACAAAAATATTGAGGCGAAATATAAATAATTTTGAACAACAATCACTGTGACATCCGCAGGTGGCACATATTAAACCCACATCCAGGAAGACCCGGGTGAGTCACGGAGGAGTAGGGCTGACAATGATGATTAGACAGGCGGCACAATAGGGAGGTGCGGCAGTACAGGACCCAACCTGCTCTAATAAAAAGGAGAGTGACTACAAGAGATGAATGATTTCTCGGGGTGACACCGTGCCGTGTATACAGCTCCATGTCTCCATACAGTGTGTACATACCTAGGAGGGACAATGTACAGCAGACAGGACTGTCCTCATTCCAGGATCACTTACTGGTTTCCTCTCTTCTCTTGGCTCAGCCACACAAATCTACATAAAGCTTCTTTACATAGAAAGCAGAGTAAACTCAATCACTAAATCTTTCATTTAAAAATGTCATTTTCAATCCACAACCTTCATTGAGATAACCTGGCGATCCTGCCATGGAGGTCCTTGTTCAGACACTTCCTGTTTTAGGGTGACAACGTTCTGTCCTCATCACCCAACTGTGGTGCTGTGTTGTCACCCGGGCTCCTGATAGGAATTGAATTCCAGCACACATTAGGCCTGTCTCTCTCTCTCTCTCTCTCTCTCACACACACAGGCAGATGAGGTTATGCTCCAAATATGCTGCCAGAAAACAAAACACCTCTTGTGTCTTCTCACGTATATCTGCGCGCATTCACAGGCATATGGTGTTCAGAAGCGTGTGAGCGCAAACTAATTCTATTGGCTAGAATGTTTACGTTTACATGCACATACGTTCGGACATGTTTATGCTAGGGTGACCACATTTCCAAACTGCCATTCAGGGACACACCCCCTCTCTCACCTTCCCCAAAAAAAGATGGGGGGGGGAAAATGTAGTCTCGGGGTTGATTGGGAATTTGGCAGGTGAATGCGCCACTTGCCACCAGATGCAGTGCCGCTTGCCACCCATAGCCTGCCACCAGATGCAGTGCCGCTTGCCACCCACAGCCTGCCACCAGATGCAGTGCCGCTTGCCACCCACAGCCTGCCACCAGATGCAGTGCCGCTTGCCACCCATAGCCTGCCACCAGATGCAGTACTGCTTGCCACCCATAGCCTGCCACCAGATGCAGTACTGCTTGCCACCCATAGCCTGCCACCAGATGCAGCGCCGCTTGCCACCCATAGCCTGCCACCAGATGCAGTGCCGCTTGCCACCCACAGCCTGCCACCAGATGCAGTGCTGCTTGCCACCCATAGCCTGCCACCAGATGCAGCACCGCTTGCCACCCATAGCCTGCCACCAGATGCAGTGCCGCTTGCCACACACAGCCTGCCACCAGATGCAGTGCTGCTGTCACTCCCTCTGCATGAGCCACGTGCGTAGAAGGAAAGAAGTGGTGTCACTATCTGGAGAGTGAAGATCACACCAGTCCCTGCTGCTTGCCGGAGAAGGAGGAGGTGCCGAGGTGGGTGGGGACAGCAGTGCTGCACTAGGCGCAGGCCTCGCTCCCCGGTCTCACTGTCTGAGAGTAAATTGTCACTGGTTTCAAGATGCCAGGCAGTGCCGGCCCTAGCAACCAATTCTGGAAATGTAGTTGTTAGTAGGGGGTGGCTGTGTCCTCTATTTCATTCCGGGACACTGTAGTGTCCCGGAATGAAGGTGCCCGGGACCCAGGACAGACATGTCAATTGCGGGACAGTCCCGGGCAATCCAGAACACGTGGGCACCCTAGTTTATACACATAGATTTATGCTCATACGCTTCTCTCCAAACACAGTTTTTGAGCTTTTATTTCTATTTTTTTTTTAATGCCCCTGAACGCGATACACAAACACGCGTGTATAAATCCCTGCATGTGTATGGCTACGTTAGAAAACACACAGCTGCGTTAAACATAAAAAAAAAAAAAAAAAAAAACACAGAAAACCTCTAACTGCCATTTTTTTCCCCCACCCGTGCCGAGTGCATATAGCTTTGGATATCCAGATATGTGCATACGGTCCACTATTGCCACCATCAGGAAACCCGACCTGAGAAATGCCATGCAGCCACCGCTGGAGTACATGCAGACAGGAAGTGGCTGCTTAAAGGCTGCAGGAGATTGGCATCACCGAGGGTTAAAAAAAATAAAAAATGGCAGTTGATCACGATAAACAGTGCTCTAGCAAACTAAAAGGGTTAATTTACTAAAACTGGAGAGCGCAAAATCTGGTGCAGCTGCGCATAGAAACCAATCAGCTTCCAGGATACCCTGTCAGTTAATTGAACAAGCTGAAGTTAGAAGCCGATTGGCTACTATGCACCAGATTTTGCACTCTCCAATTTTGGTTAAATCAGACCCGAAGTCCCCCATACACACTATACAACTTTTCTTGTCCGATTTCCTTTAGATTTACCAAAACCATGTAGTACAAGAGCCTGCCTGGTTGCATACAAAGTGAAACTCTTAAAGGTTTGACCTCATATTAGATGGTTTTGGTGTGTATCCAGCTTAACGACTAGTTTACACTGTCTTCAAAACATGGCGTCGGACACTCTTTGTTGAAGCTCTCTGAACGCCAGTCAAAGCTTCTGTCACTAAGTAAAATGGTTAGCTTACAGTCCTGTTTACACTTTGCTTTTGTTTGGGTCTTCGGTGAGGCTTCGGTGGGGCTTCGGTGAGGCTTCTGTGAGGCTTCGGTGAGGCTTCGGTGGGGCTTCGGTGGGGCTTCGGTGGGGCTTCGGTGAGGCTTCGGTGGGGCTTCGATGAGGCTTTGGTGGGGATTCGATGAGGCGTCGGTGGGGCTTCCATGAGGTGTCGGTGGGGCTTCCATGAGGCTTCGGTGGGGCTTCGGTAGGGCTTTGATGAGGCTTCGAGCAAGCTTTGCTATAGACTTCTATGGTGGCTTTGAAGCACCACTGAAGCTACATGGGGTATCATTTTTGAAGCGAAGCAAAAGCAAGGTGTAAACAGGACTGTAAGCCAACTATTTTATTTAGTGACAGCGTTCAGAGAGCTTTAACCAAGCGGTGTTGAAGCCGAAGCAAGTGAAAATGAGTACTAAATATCATCCAGCAAGTTGTTTTTTTCTATTCCATATTCCAGTGACTGTAGTGATGTGTCCCCATTCAACCCCCCCTCCCCCCCTCCACAATAAATGTTCAGCACACCGCAATGCCCGGTCCTGTTATTCAGGTACAGTCTGCAGCTGTGCGGTTATTATCGTCCCTAACTAACGTACTGGTCCGTAAAAAGAAGAAGAAGGAGCACCTGTGTGATAAAGCTCTGATGGAAGCAGACAGGAGGAGGTTTATTTGTTGCATGCCGGAGGAGTAGTTGATGGTTTGGAACAGACTTCCAGCAGAGGTAGTCTACAGTACTGGAGTGCTTGGGACACTCTACTCACTGTAAGGACAAACATATGCTTGGGACAAACAAAAAGGATAAAAGAAAAAAAAAAAAATTATATAAAAGAAAAAAAAAAAAAAAAAAGAAAAAAAAAAAAAAGAAGAAGGAGGGAAGAAGTTGAAAGGGGGAAAATAAAAAACCCTTACATAACACAATGGGGGGGGGGGGGATTTACTAAAACTGATGCACTCAGAATCTGGTGCAGCCAATCAGTATCTAACTTCCGCTTGTTCAATGAAGCTTTGGCAATAAAACCTGGAAGCTGATTGGTTTCTATGCAGAATTTCACCAGTTTTAGTACATAACCCCCTAGGGGGGCAGAGGGGTCTTTTCCACCAGTCCCCAGACTACTTTTTTCTGCCGTCACTCTCCTATGTTTCTAGTCTCGGCTGCCTGTAGAGCCGGCGGGTTGGGGGGATTGCTGCTTCCATCAGAGCCGAGTCACACAGGTGTTTTGTTTGGAGTTGAGTGTAGAGTGCTGGAAGATGCGGGCACTGCGTCATGTACTGTGATTGGTATTCAGGTCCCTGGGGGGGGGGGGGGGGCCTCTCCATGTCCATCACGTGGAGGGAGAAGCGCTGAGTCTGCAGTGCTGCACTCCTCACTCCCCATTGTCCGCAGTATAAAGGGGGCTCGCCCTCTGCACCACCACCCCCCCCCCCCCATACAAGGATGATTGACAAGCACACCAACCTGGGTTGTCACCTGATGTCCCCTCTGCTTTCCCTGCACTCAGCAGACACCCCAGTCTTCCTCCATCCAGAAAGTGCAGGGCTGATGCTGATCTCATTCACTTCACACCCCTCCCCTCCCCTCCAATCCCAGAGCACAAGAGCAACGCCCACACCCGGGAGGGAGGGAGGAGAGAGAGCGGAGTGTCATGGGGCTCCACTTTACCCCGAGAGAGAACAGACACTGCAATCTGGACACAGACACTGCAATCTGGACACCGACACTGCAATCTGGACACAGACACTGCAATCTGGACACAGACACTGCAATCTGGACACAGACACTGCAATCTGGACACAGACACTGCAATCTGGACACCGACACTGCAATCTGGACACCGACACTGCAATCTGGACACCGACACTGCAATCTGGACACAGACACTGCAATCTGGACACCGACACTGCAATCTGGACACCGACACTGCAATCTGGACACAGACACTGCAATCTGGACACAGACACTGCAATCTGGACACCGACACTGCAATCTGGACACCGACACTGCAATCTGGACACAGACACCGATACACACAGTACAGACCCTGGGGGAGATTTACTACAACTGGAGAGTGCAAAATCTGGTGCAGCTCTGCATAGAAACCAATCAGCTTCCAGGTTTTATTGCCAAAGCTTCATTAAGCATTTAGCAAGCTGAAGTTAGAAGCTGATTGGTTACTTTACAGAGCTGCACCAGATTCTGAGTGCACCAGTTTTAGTATAACAATCCCAATGTTTATAAACAATGCTACTTTGTATCTCTCTATCTCTTGTCTGATCAATGTTTATAAACAATGTTACTTTGTATCTCTCTGTATCCCATCTGATCAATGTTCATAAACAATGTTACTTTGTATCTCTTTATCTCCTGTCTTATCAATGTTTATAAACAATGTTACTTTGTATCTCTCTACCTTCTGTCTGATCAATGTTTATAAACAATGCTACTTTGTATCTCTCTATCTCTTGTCTGATCAATGTTTATAAACAATGTTACTTTGTATCTCTCTATCTCCCGTCTGATCAATGTTTATAAACAATGTTACTTTGTATCTCTCTATCTCTTGTCTGATCAATGTTTATAAACAATGCTACTTTGTATCTCTCTATCTCTTGTCTGATCAATGTTTATAAACAATGTTACTTTGTATCTCTCTGTATCCCATCTGATCAATGTTCATAAACAATGTTACTTTGTATCTCTTTATCTCCTGTCTTATCAATGTTTATAAACAATGTTACTTTGTATCTCTCTACCTTCTGTCTGATCAATGTTTATAAACAATGCTACTTTGTATCTCTCTACCTTCTGTCTGATCAATGTTTATAAACAATGTTACTTTGTATCTCTCTATCTCCCGTCTGATCAATGTTTATAAACAATGTTACTTTGTATCTCTCTATCTCTTGTCTGATCAATGTTTATAAACAATGCTACTTTGTATCTCTCTATCTCTTGTCTGATCAATGTTTATAAACAATGTTACTTTGTATCTCTCTATCTCCCATCTGATCAATGTTTATAAACAATGTTACTGTAGCGGGGTGTTCAATTTAAGGGAAGTGTCTGAGTGGTAGTTAGGCTCAGACACACTGATTGTTAGGGTTCATGGACCATTTTATCTACAGGGGATAGTATTGGTGTGCAGTTCCCTGTGGCCTACAGGTGGCGCTGTCGCCATAGGCCAGGGTTGAACCACCAATAGAGGGCTGTGCCTTTTGTGTTTCTTCTCGGCAGTAGTGCAGCAGGGCAGGGAACCTGCTGTGCCTGCCGGGAGAGGGTATAAAAGGGGCAGACATCTTCCATTCGGGGTTCCACACCCAGGCACCTTCAGCCTGGGAGTGAGGAGGGTCGTCTCCGGGTGCCCTAGGCCCAGAGATGGAGTTCCTGTTCCATCCCAGACACCTTTAGTCTGGGGGTGAGGTACTACTTTTAAGGCCCGGGGCCCAGCAACCTTCGGCTGGGTCCGCTAGGGATCGCGGACTCTCAGGGTGCCACCTTGCGAGGGGACCCGTATCTAGGAGGAGGAGGCCAGGGAGGTAACCCCTTCCGAAGACCCAGGGCAGAGTCGTGGTGACGGTGGGGGCCTCTGGCAACTCTCCGGAGAGATGACTTCTCCTTGACAGGGGCCAGATACTCTGGAAGAAGGAAATTCGTGTTCACCAGGTCAAGGTCAGTGGCAGTGACCCATGATTTTCCAAGGTCATGGCAGGGACCTGTTCACCAGGTCAGTGGCAGTGGCCTCATAGGGGCAAGGCCTTATTCACCTGGTCAGTGGCAGTGGCCTCATAGGGCAAGGCCTTATTCACCTGGTCAGTGGCAGTGGCCTCATAGGGCAAGGCCTTATTCACCTGGTCAGTGGCAGTGGCCTCATAGGGCAAGGCCTTATTCACCTGGTCAGTGGCAGTGGCCTCATAGGGCAAGGCCTTATTCACCTGGTCAGTGGCAGTGGCCTCATAGGGCAAGGCCTTATTCACTGGTCAGTGGCAGTGGCCTCATAGGGCAAGGCCTTATTCACCTGGTCAGTGGCAGTGGCCTCATAGGGGCAAGGCCTTATTCACCTGGTCAGGGGTGGCAGTGGCCTCATAGGGCAAGGCCTTATTCATCTGGTCAGTGGCAGTGGCCTCATAGGGCAAGGCCTTATTCACCTGGTCAGTGGCAGTGGCCTCATAGGGCAAGGCCTTATTCACCTGGTCAGTGGCAGTGGCCTCATAGGGCAAGGCCTTATTCACCTGGTCAGTGGCAGTGGCCTCATAGGGCAAGGCCTTATTCACCTGGTCAGTGGCAGTGGCCTCATAGGGCAAGGCCTTATTCACCTGGTCAGTGGCAGTGGCCTCATAGGGCAAGGCCTTATTCACCTGGTCAGTGGCAGTGGCCTCATAGGGCAAGGCCTTATTCACCTGGTCAGTGGCAGTGGCCTCATAGGGCAAGGCCTTATTCACCTGGTCAGTGGCAGTGGCCTCATAGGGCAAGGCCTTATTCACCTGGTCAGTGGCAGTGGCTCTGCATGGCAGGGCAAGGCCTTATTCATCTGGGTCAGTGGCAGTGGCCTCATAGGGCAAGGCCTTATTCACCAGGTCAGTGGCAGTGGTCTCATAGGGCAAGGGCCTTATTCATCTGGTCAGTGGCAGTGGCCTCATAGGGCAAGGCCTTATTCACCTGGTCAGTGGCAGTGGCCTCATAAGAGGGCAAGGCCTTATTCACCTGGTCAGTGGCAGTGGCCTCATAGGGCAAGGCCTTATTCACCTGGTCAGTGGCAGTGGCCTCATAGGGCAAGGCCTTATTCACCTGGTCAGTGGCAGTGGCCTCATAGGGCAAGGCCTTATTCATCTGGTCAGTGGCAGTGGCCTCATAGGGCAAGGCCTTATTCACCTGGTCAGTGGCAGTGGCCTCATAGGGCAAGGCCTTATTCACCAGGTCAGTGGCAGTGGCCTCATAGGGCAAGGCCTTATTCACCTGGTCAGTGGCAGTGGCCTCATAGGGGCAAGGCCTTATTCATCTGGTCAGTGGCAGTGGTCCGTTTTCCAAGTCAGTGGCAGTGACTTTGTCCACCAGGTCCGTGGCAGAGATCGTGCGTCAAAGCTGTTTGAGAAACTTAAACAGTCTAAAGAGTTAAGCTACGTTTGTGCCTGGACCTCCTCCACACCTAAACTGTCCTGTATCTTCGCTCCAACCTGTCTGCTCTCAAAGAGACTGTTTATTATCCTTGAGAAATAAATATTGAGTTGGACTTTCAGCTGGTGTGGACATTTACGTTACTGGGGGAATTAAAGGACTTGCCTCTGTTTACAGTAGAGGCGAGAATTATCCTCAGGAGGAGTTTTGACTCCGGCCGCAGACCAGGCCCAAAACTAACACCGCTCAACCTCTTTATACGAGAGGGTACGGTGCGTGTGGCGTGGTGTGCCTCCCTCCCTTCCTGCGAGGAGCCAAAGTTAAAAGCAGGTAAGGGGAGAGGTGGGTAGCGCTACATTGCTTTATACCAAGATTCTGCGTGCTATGGCAACTCACTAACCTAAGTGTAGCGCACACCCCTCTCCACTCCCCTCTTGAATTTGGCTCACAATGTTTCTGGTCTAGGGGTATTTGATAGGGGAGGGAGCGGGTGAGCTACGCCTGGCTTCCACCACAGGGTGTACATGTGGCATTAGCAATGTCTCTGTTGTTTCTTTACCTTCGGGTCTGTGCTGTGCATCGGGATCCTCCCTCCAAGAGTCACCGTGAACCTCGTCTGCTAGGAACTGAGCCCCACACCATTAAAGTCCAACACTCCTTTATTTTAGAACATAACATGGACTCCCTTGAAGACAGAACAGAAAAAGGAGGTGTGGGTGCGAATAGGCCCAGACACAATTCGGTCCTCCACTCCCCTCCCTGAGAGTGGGCTATGGTCTCCGCACAAGGGAAATTTTCCTTCCGGGCGGTCTCCGACAAGAGACTCACATACCTCCCAACTTTTAAAAGTCCCATTGCGGGACATTCCGATGTCCCCTCTCCCCTGCCAACTAGAGTTGTTGAGCGGGGGGGGGGGGGGGGGAGGGACATTAAAAAAAAATTGTTGAGCAGGGTGGGGGGGGGGGGGGGGTGGTGGTCGGTTCCGGGACATTTAAAAAAAAAATTCCGACAGGGGGGGGGGGGGGCTCCAATACTAGTCCGCCGATCGCGGTGGGGGGGCGCTCTTACCTGCTGCTGCTGCTGCTGTGTTTCCTCCTCTTCATCTGTTCATGCTTCCTGCTGTGCGGGGTAAACATGACAGTCTCGCGGGGACTGCGGGAAGGAGGAGCCTCTGCGGGTAAAACCCGCAGAATGCGTGCCAGTTGGGAGGTATGGACTCACCCGTCACCGGCAGTATGCTGCACCGGGTCTTCAGGTGAGCAGCTCTGCCCGGTCCATTACGCCCACCTCGGATTCAGGCATCCATCCCCCGGAGTACCTTAGGATCCTTCCCTCGCGGAACTCAGGTGTTGGGGACTGAGCTCCGGACCTCCGTCCGAGTACCTCACCCCAGGCTAAAGGTGCCTGGGATGGAACCCGATCTCCGGTTGTCATCTAGGCCTAGGCGGCCTAGAGGACGAGCACGAACCCCCGTCCGCAAGCTGAAGGTGCCTGGGACTACGAACCCCGTGACAAAAATGGCCGGCCCCCTTCATACCCTCTCCCAGCAAGCATGGCGGGTTCCCCGCCCCACCATACCGCTGCCGAGAGAGGACAAAAAGGAGGCTCGGCACACAGCGATATTCGTCCCTCAGCCCACGGTAAACAGTGCCACCTGGTGGACCGCCGGGAACACACACCACTGGTGTCACTGCCAGATTCAAAAAATACACCCGGGAAAGTACATACCCGCTACACTAGCAAGATCCTTGTTCAGCGGAAGAGCAATGAGGAGAGAGTTTACTTTGGGGAGGCGAAGCCAGCTGCGATAGTTATCACACCCCTGCAATGCCGCTGGTCACCACTAGAGGGAGATTCACCCAAGTTTGGATGGATGGACACACACAGGCCAATATAAACCGATCAGCTACAGGTATAACCTTATAGGGGTGATTTTCTGAAGGCAAATAGACTTTTTAGCCCAGGTTCACACTGAGCTGCGGGAATAAAGCCGTGCGATTTCACTCCCGCATGTCAGTCCCGATATCGGCTGCGATTTCACAGACGTCTGTTGCGGATTTCTGCACAGATGTCAATGGAAATCGCACCCCGAAATCGCAAATAGTAGTACAGAATCTACTTTTTAAAGTCGGTGCAGCACCGCAAATGCATCGTCGCACCAATTAGAATGGTGCCATTGCCGGCAATTGCCGACGATTTGACATGCGATTTCACATGTCAAATCGCATGTCACAACACACCAATGTGAACCAGGGCATAAGTTCAGTTGCACTCTGCAAGGGCATTTGCTCCAGAGCTTAGTAAATGAGGGGAAGATGCACTTTGCAAAGAATAACAAATCACATGTAAGGAGATTTTTTTTTTTTTTCAAAAAACAGCATTTTTGCTTGCACACAATTGGATGATGGAAGACAGCAGAGCTTCCCCTTGTTTACTAAATTCTGGAGCAAATGCCCTTGCCAGAGTGCAACTGCACAGTCTAATTGCCATTAGTAAAATAAACCCCTCTGACCACCCACCATAACCCAGCAAGGCATGGACTCCATTAGACCTCTGAAGGTATGCTGTGGTATCTAGCACCAAGCCGTCATTCTTTATGTCCTGTAAGTTTTGAGGTGTGGCCTTCATGGATCCAACTTGTTTTTCCAGCACATCCCACAAGATGCTCGGTTGGATTGAGATTTGGAGAACTTGAAGACCAAGTCAACACCTCTACCTCATTGCTGTGTTCCTCAAACCATTCTTGAATTCAACAGACCAGGCCACCTTCTTCTATCGCTCTGTGGTCCAGTTCTGATGTTTACGTGCCCGTGTTCATTCCTCCAATGTCCAAGCCTGAGCAGTCGTTTCAAGTTGCGAACATTTTATCTACTACTGATCCCTGACTTAACCGAATATCTATGTAGCGCCCTCTACCATAGGTAGGTGCTAGAGGGTAAGGGTGTTTTGGGTGATAGCTGCCAGGCAGGTAAATTTAGGCAGGCCTATGCTGCATGCTAGGCCTGATTGTTTTGATCTGAGGGGCAGGGAGTGGTTAGTGTAGCAGTGGGGTGTGACTACCTATCTTTCAGTTCTTGGGCGCCTCCCCTGCTTCCAGGGAGAATGTTCTGGATAAGGGGCAGGGCTGGGAATTGGAGGAGTGACAGGGAGTTTCATGTGAGGAGCCCTAACCAATCCCCAACTAGGATTGGCAGGGGGCAGGCCTCCTACATAAACTCAGGTCCAGCCCACTGGTGGGGAGTTGTCGGCTGGGTGAATTGAAGAATGGAGTGTTAGACTGCAGCAGGAGGCTCACTCCCATCTGGGGGGGGGGGTGCAGGCCACGGCGGAGGAGCTCGGGAGCTGGGAGGGAGCCTCTCCTTACACGGTCGTGGGGAAGGTGTCCTGGAAACAGGAGCTGGAGAAGCAGTCGGTAACGCACGGTCCGGGTAAATTCTTCAAGAAGGACTTCAGGGCAGGAGAAGTTTGGTGAGTGAGGCACAGTGGATATCTGGAGGAGGCCATGCCAGGGGAGCTGGGTGCAAGGCCAGAGGAGAGACTGTGGGGTCCTGTGACAAATCGATGTGGCCCTGAGGGCAGAGGATTTGCAAGTCGGACTGGCTGGGATCAGTAGTCCATCTATCATTTATTTCTGCAAAGTAACTAGGCCGTCAAATACGGGTACTGCAGGCCCCTGGCCTATCAGAATTCAGCAAGTTCAGCAACAGCCAGGGATTATTCAGAGTGGTCCCTGGTATAGTTCAAGATGATGGGGGCGGAGAAGACTAACGCTATGACAGGGAGGTTTGTGCAGGAGGTGAAGAGTCCTGGGAGTAAGGCTACTTTCACACTAAAGCGCTGGGTGCGCTGGCGGTAAAAACGCCGCTATTTTTAGTGTTTTGTAGTTTGCCGCGATTTGCGGGCGCTAGCGAGGTGATTTTAACCCCGCTAGCGGCCGAAAAAAGGGTTTAAACCCGAATGCAAAAACGCAGATTTTCAGCGTTTTGCGGGCGGGTTGGAGGCGCTACCCCATTGATTTCAATGGGCAGGGGCGCTATAGTAGTGGGTATTTTTACGGCTCTACCGCGCCTCAAAGAGGCGGCTGGCAGGAGTTTTTTTACCCTCCTGCCAGCGCAACGCTCCAGTGTGAAAGCCCTCGGGCTTTCACACTGGATACAAAGGAGCGGCTCTTTCAGGGCGCATTGCAGGCGCTATTTTTAGTAGCAACCATCCGCTGCATCTAAAATCTATTATTTAATATCACATTCCATCACCCCCTTCCCCTTGAGAATAAAGCAGGACTAACTCTAGATGGGTCAACCAACTAAAGCCCTGTACACACGATCGTATTTCCTATGGATTCTAATCCGATGGATTTTTTCCATCGGAATTCCGATGAAGCTGACTTCCATCAGGTCTTGCCTACACACCATCAGTCAAAAATCCGAGCCGTCCCAAACGCCGTGACGTAAAAACACTCCGACGAGCCGAGAAAAATTAAGTTCAATGCTTCTGAGCATGCGTCAACTTGATTCTGAGCATGCGTGGGGTTTTTTATCCGATGGAGTTCCACACAGACGTTTGGAATTTGCTATCGTTTTTTTTCCATCGGATAAATTTAAAACATGTTCTATTTTTAATCAACAATGGAAAAAAGACCGATGGGGCCCATACACGATCGGTTTGTCCGATAAAAAAAAGTCCATCGACTGTTCATCTGTAAAACCCGATCGTGTGTACACGGCGAATTCCAATGATTGCTATCTTTCTTGTGCTGAACAAAAAAAAAAATGGTACTGCTGGAGAACTAGGCTCCGGTGCAACAATTCCCCATTGTCTCCAGCAAATCTGTGCAACTATCTAAGGAGCTTGTGATTGTTGGTGATTACCATAATCTCCCAACCATAGAGACAGTGCTGAGGCCAGGGCTTATCCAAATGCCAAGTATTCCTTCTCTATGGTGCCTTCGGATAACTCCCTGGGCAGCAGCTTCTGGCTCAGATACAAGACAAGATGCTCATCGCCAGCCAGGTTTTCCTGGCTCAGCATTCAGCACGCCAAGGCTTCCTTCTGAACCACAAACCCTCAGAGGAAATCTGGGGCCTGCAGCACTGAAGAGTTGGTCAGGCATTTAAGAGCTGCGAATGACTGTTCACAGTCTGGTCTCCACAGAAGACACTTTGACAATTTTTTTATTGTCAGGGTCAGTCAAGAATTTAACCGGAGTGCTATAGTTAGTAATACACTTCCTAACTACCCCACAGTCCCCATGAGCTGCTTCATGGTCAAGGGCAGTGGGTCTCCAAACTGCGGCCCGGGGGCCCGGATGGGGCTCTTTGCTTAATTTTATCCAGGTCTTGGGGCACTATTGCTCCTACTGACACTAACACTAACAATGGGGGCATAATTTTTTTTTGTTTTTTTGGAAAAAATTATTATTAGAGTTTTTTAGAGCAATACAGAAAAGGAAAACACATAGACATTTAAGAACAGCCTGGCAAGCAGGCGACACATTACAAACAAGACCTCCGCACAAGGCCACATTACAAACAAGACCTCCGCACAAGGCCACATTACAAACAAGACCTCCGCACAAGGCCACATTACAAACAAGACCTCCGCACAAGGCCACATTACAAACAAGACCTCCGCACAAGGCCACATTATAAACAAGACCTCCGCACAAGGCCACATTACAAACAAGACCTCCGCACAAGGCCACATTACAAACAAGACCTCCGCACAAGGCCACATTACAAACAAGACCTCCGCACAAGGCCACATTATAAACAAGACCTCCGCACAAGGCCACATTACAAACAAGACCTCCGCACAAGGCCACATTACAAACAAGACCTCCGCACAAGGCCACATTACAAACAAGACCTCCGCACAAGGCCACATTACAAACAAGACCTCCGCACAAGGCCACATTACAAACAAGACCTCCGCACAAGGCCACATTACAAACAAGACCTCCGCACAAGGCCACATTACAAACAAGACCTCCGCACAAGGCCACATTACAAACAAGACCTCCGCACAAGGCCACATTACAAACAAGACCTCCGCACAAGGCCACATTACAAACAAGACCTCCGCACAAGGCCACATTACAAACAAGACCTCCGCACAAGGCCACATTACAAACAAGACCTCCGCACAAGGCCACATTACAAACAAGACCTCCGCACAAGGCCACATTACAAACAAGACCTCCGCACAAGGCCACATTACAAACAAGACCTCCGCACAAGGCCACATTACAAACAAGACCTCCGCACAAGGCCACATTACAAACAAGACCTCCGCACAAGGCCACATTACAAACAAGACCTCCGCACAAGGCCACATTACAAACAAGACCTCCGCACAAGGCCACATTACAAACAAGACCTCCGCACAAGGCCAACACTATAGCTCCAAGGGTAATATACTGCTGTGAAAACAGTAACTCCACTACATCTTTAGCCCAAAAATAAAGTTTTATAAAATGACTTTTATTGACTCCCAATTCTGATATCAGTCTACAGGTCTATAGGAATAAAGAACAGACCCTGGAGAAGGTACATACAGTAAGTACCCAACCCAGATTATAGCAAGCACTATACATAGTCTTAAAATATCAATAGCCAACTCTACATAAATACAATATGGCAACTACCAGGAGCCATTATAGCATACCAACTTAGTCAGACACTGTAGATACAATATTCGTCTACCCACCCCACACTTTATCACATTTATTGGGTATTTACCTACTAGTATATGTGGCTTTATAAAAGGAAAGGGCTTTATTAATAAGTACCTATCAGGCCGGAGCAGCACGAAGTGTAAGCTTTTTCCAAGAGAGAAGTATCATCTTTTTAGCATAGTAGAAAAGTAATGTCAAAAAGGGTACATGTTACTCTCTTAGGAGCCAGGGCATCAACTTGTCCCAGGAGACACACTTCAACAGTAGGTCTAACACAGAGAGTAGGGGGGGCATAAGTCTTGCCAATGACACCAACAATGAGGCCCTATTCCACCTACTGACACCAGTGATGGGGCAGAGTGGCGGTGCGTCCATAGTGGGCGCAGGAGCGCCGCCCCCTCTCGCTCCTGCGCCCATCACTCACAACAATACATAGGTTCATGCATTGCATGAACCTATGTATTGTCGCTGCTGCTGCCGCCCACTATTCAGATGGCCGGCCCCCTGTTGAGCGCCGGCCATCTGAATAACAGCGGCTGGTTGGTGTTTGGAAGTGCTTATCAGAGCCAGCGGCTCTGATAGGCTTCCCGATTACAGCCTGAGGGCTGTAATCGGCTTCTGAATAGTTAACCAGGGGATGCACAGGGGTGCGTTCCCTGGTTAAAATTGACAGGCATTTCAGCCAATCAGGGTCACCGGGTCTGGTTACCGGTAACATGATTGGCTGAAGCGACATCGAGGGCGGGAGAAGACATCGAGGACGGAAGAAGGACGGCGCTGACCCGAGGAAGGTAAGTGCATTAGTGCAGGGCTGGGGGGAAACTGGCTGCATTTGGGGGGAAACTGGCTGCATTTGGGGGAAACTGGCTGCATTTGGGGGGAAACTGGCTGCATTTGGGGGAAACTGGCTGCATTTGGGAACAAACTGGCTGTATTTGGGAACAAACTGGCTGTATTTGGGAACAAACTGGCTGTATTTGGGGACAAACTGCCTACATTTGGGGACAAACTGGCTGCATTTGGGGGAAACTGGCTGCATTTGGGAACAAACTGGCTGCATTTGGGAACAAACTGGCTGTATTTGGGAACAAACTGGCTGTATTTGGGGACAAACTGGCTGTATTTGGGGACAAACTGCCTACATTTGGGGACAAACTGGCTGCATTTGGGGGAAACTGGCTGCATTTGGGAACAAACTGGCTGTATTTGGGAACAAACTGGCTGTATTTGGGAACAAACTGGTTGTATTTGGGGACAAACTGCCTACATTTGGGGACAAACTGGCTGCATTTGGGGACAAACTGGCTGCATTTGGGGACAAACTGGCTGCATTTGGGGGAAACTGGCTGCATTTGGGGACAAACTGGCTGCATTTGGGGGGAAACTGGCTGCATTTGGGGACAAACTGGCTGCATTTGGGGGAAACTGGCTGCATTTGGGGGAAACTGGCTGCATTTGGGGACAAACTGGCTGCATTTGGGGGAAACTGGCTGCATTTGGGGACAAACTGGCTGTATTTGGGGAAAACTGGCTGTATTTGGGAACAAACTGGCTGTATTTGGGAACAAACTGGCTGTATTTGGGGACAAACTGCCTACATTTGGGGACAAACTGGCTGCATTTGGGGGGAAACTGGCTGCATTTGGGGGAAACTGGCTGCATTTGGGAACAAACTGGCTGTATTTGGGAACAAACTGGCTGTATTTGGGGACAAACTGCCTACATTTGGGGACAAACTGCCTACATTTGGGGACAAACTGGCTACATTTGGGGACAAACTGGCTGCATTTGGGGACAAACTGGCTGCATTTGGGGGAAACTGGCTGCATTTGGGGACAAACTGGCTGCATTTGGGGGAAACTGGCTGCATTTGGGGACAAACTGGCTGCATTAGGGGGGAAACTGGCTGCATTTGAGGGGGCAAACTGGTGGCGTTTGGGCACAGTGGCTGCGTTTAATGGGCACAGTGGCGGCAATTGATGATTTTTTTTTCCAGTTTGTTTGCACCCCCAAAAAATTTTGAGCACCAGCCGCCACTGATGGGGCACTATTCCTCCCGCTGACTCCACCAATAAGGGCAAAATTCCAGCCACTGACACCAACAATGGGGCACTATTCCTCCCACTGACACCAATGATGGGGCACCATTCCTCCCACTGACACCAATGATGGGGTGTTATTCATCCCAATAAAGGTGCAGCATTGTTTACTCCCACTGACACAGGGACATTTTATACTCCCACCTGCCACAGACCAGCCCCCCTAAAGTCTGAAATACAGTAAACTGGCCCATTGTTTAGAAAATCTGGAGACCCCTGGTCTAGGGGGTCACCCATGACATGATGGCATCCATATTTCCTATCTCTAGCCAGATTATGTCTCCCCGACAACATGTCCTCTGCATGCGTGCTGTGATCTTTTCCAAAACCCATGAGGTATGCACCAAGTGTCCCTCCAAGGTGGCACTGCCATGCCACCTAGATAGGCCATGCAACAGTGTTCTATCCCTTCCAGCAGGCCGTTCACAACCAGTTGGAAGGTGGCCAGAACATTGTTCATCCTAAATGCTGAATTCAAATAGGGGGGTAATAAAGTTAGATCTCTTCTGAGCCTCAGTGGTCAGAGGGATCCACCAATACCCCCAGCTTAGGTACCTGATTGTTACATAGTAGGCATTGTGCAACAATTCATTGACCCTCGGTGGCGTGGGCTTCAGAAACTGTGATCACATTCAGTTTCTGAAAACCTAGGCAAATTCTGGTCGCCTTGGTTTTGTTTATGTACTAGAACTACAGGTGATGCCCTTGCACTTAAGACTCAATTATTAGAGATGAGCTCTTTTAATTGTTCATGCTTGTTTGTGCTTTTGTCCAGACACCAGGGGGCAAATTTCTGGGTGCCTCCTATTATTATAGGGGGCTTCCAGATTTCAATAATCCCCCCAGACCCCCACAACCACTGGACCGTGGTTGTTGACAAGCGGCCTTTGTCCTTATCAACATGGGGAGAAGTTGCTTTGCTATGGGGGGGGGGTCCCCTGAAAAGGCGTTTTCCCCCCCAATGTGGAGTGCATGTGACCTGGTATGGTTCAGGAAGGGGGGGGGGTATGCTCACCTCCCCCTTTCCTGGCCTACTAGGCTGCATGCTCAGATAATGTGTAAGATTCTAAACTTTTTTTTCTTGATTTTTGCATGGGTTTCCCCTTAAAATCTATACCAGAACCTCATCTAGAATAATGGTCCAGCATAGATGAAGGGAATCCCCAGCCATCAGTTTACAAGCAGAAACAAGAAGGCAAAGCTATCATGTGCAGGCAAATTAAATGGCACCTCACAGGCAGGTTTAGGGCGTCTCCCAGATAAGTTATTTAAAGGATTTTTACATTTTTAACGTTGCACTTAAATCATGTATAAAATCGCCGCTACTCACCAAATGGAATTAAAAAAAAAAGTTTTTTGCTTCGATACATTTTCCCCCGGCTAGGGGCCCGATAATGTCTAATGCTATCCTCTGGAAGGGCTCCTAAATAGGCAAAGCTTCAGTACGGCCTTGCTAGTGTCTTCTGGTTTGCCTACTCGCAATAACCTATGACAAAGAACTGGCAATGATTGTTCATGTCAGTTCCCATGTGTGGCCAGTAAAGTTGTAAACAAGACAGGCCTTGTTTCTTTTTTTGGATGTGCCCAATGAAAGGAATCTCAAGAGGGATCTACAACAGCTGCTTCTGATACTTGTGGGGTATAGGGTGACCACATTTCCAAACTGCCATTCAGGGACAACCCCCCCCCCCTTCCCAAAAATCAGCTTGTGCTGTAAGGAATCACAGCACAGTGATTGGACACAAGAGGCGGGATTTATGATTTCTCCAATCACAAGCAGAGGGCGGGGATTGTGCTCCTCCAGGCATTCCTGGCCAGGACAAGTACTGTCAGTGAGTAAGGCGGTGATGTGGCGGCCTTTTTTGGGACATCAGATTGGCCCGGGGGGTGGCTGTGACAGTTTCATTCCGGGACACTGTATTGTCCTGGAATGAAGGTGCCCGGGACAGACCTGCAAAATGCGGGACTGTCCCGGGCAATCCGGGACACGTGGTCACCCTAGTGGGGTACCACCAACTGTCAATTGGCCTCCCCATGGTTGAACAGCTCAGAGGCATTATCCCCATTCTGTCCTCCCTGGCTTCAGGATCTGTTGGCCAGACCCCTGGGTTCTTCCAGGCTGCTTCAGAAAACTTAGAACTATCTGCCATATGCAGCAAGGAGAGGACAGGCTTAGGAGACCCCAGGCCCTCTAAGCCAGGTTCAGAGGGATCTGTCTTGGTTGGATCATCCCCTTCCGCAGACAGGTCTTCTGTGGTGGTGGTGGGCAATGAAGAGGACCAACGGGCACTGTGAGTCACTGTTGCAGCACAGTGAGTGTCTGCATTGCCCATGTCATTACACTGTACATCACAAATAACATCATCACTTTCAGAGTCCATCACTTCTTTAAGTTCCAATCCAGACATTGGCCCAGAAACCTACTAGTTCCAGATCCTGGCACACAGTCATTCACCCCTTGACCAAAGATTTCCCATGAGTCACCAAACGGTGCCTCATGGTCAGACTTGCCAACGGGAAAACGTCCTTCGGGATTTCTGACGGAAAAATAGAGAACCTGCTCTCTATCTAAGTCCGTCGGCAATTCCGACAGAAAAAGTCAGATGGGACATACACACGGTGGGAATATCCGACGAAAAGCTCCCATCGGACTTTTTCTGTCGGAAATTCCGACCGTGTGTACGCGGCATTAGGTGAATGTGGAGCCTCAGGTGGAGATGTAGGCTCCAGGGAGGGTTGAATATGTCTCATCCCAGGGTACCAGCCCCCCCCCCCCTCAGGTCAGTATCCAATAACACAATAGTGTTCACTCTTCACTTCCTGTTTAGGGATGGTAAAAAAAAAAACTGACCGGGGCTATAACCTTCCCTTACTCTATCCAAAATTTAAAAAAAAGTGTGCTTAAAGTAGAACTATAGGCAACACATTTCTGATAATTTTATGGAGAGTACTAAGAAGATATAACCATGCCAATGGTGCAGCAGAAAAAATATGGCACAGTGAAGGTTTGTGGTTCAGGATGAAATTAGAAGCAATACAGTTGCGGAATGCCGGCCGCCCGCATACCGAAAGCAGTGCGGCCGCTTTATGGGGGCGCTAGACTAATTTGCCTCTCAGCCCAGTCCGCCCCATAAGACTGGCGCTACACTAACAGTGTAGCGCAAGCCGGCGGAGACTCTTTCCGTTCGGCCTCCCTTCAAAGTGCTGCCCTAGGCCTGGGCCTTTTTGGCCTAGGCCAGGATACAGCATTGGGCCTTGTATTAATATCCTTGAGCCTGGTGACATCCCATTCAGAGTAGAATTCAGCAGGGTGAACCCCATAGGAGACGGCTGTAATCGAGGCATCACACCAAATGGCTCATTGTGCCAAACAATGTTGACATCCTACAGAATTTCTGACTGTCACAAACTTCTCTATGATCATCATTGTTTGTCAACTGAAGCCCGTGAGGCTGGCAAAAGTCCGGTTGACTTGATTTCTAAACCCAAATGCTGAATTATTTTTCCACCTCCATCGCCTGCTACCAAAGCCTGCAGGAGCAGCAGACCCCTGGCAGTTGAGTGTGGAGGGTGTGTTGGGTGAAGTTGTTAGTGGTTTATCCTTTTAAATGCACATGAGATCCCAGGCAGCCCGGGTGTGACTTCTTCCTTTGGGAGGTGTTCCTTTGACCCCTCAAGCTCTTTGGATGCCTGGGTCTTCGGGTTCATGCGGACAGGTAGTCCTGCTTTACCTGTTGGCTCCAGTGCCTAGAGCTTGGTATGCCGCTGCCTTGCCCTCTTTCAAAATGGCGGTGGCGGTCATGAGGCGTATGCTTGGGTGAACTGTGGGTCTTGGACCGGCCGAGCACCATGCACCAAATGGGGCACTCTCCCGTGGGTAGTATATAGGGCGGCTTGGCAGGTCATTTGGCCTCTTGTGGAGGCACTGGTGGTACTGCCCTTTGTTTCTTTCCCTGGATAGGGCAGTTGCACTGGTATGCCTGTCACAGCCTTGTGTTCATTTAGGGGCTGCATTTCACTTTCTCTGTTACTCAGAGGTTTTTTCACCTCCTATTTTTCTTTACAGATATAACATTGCTGACTGGGAATTGGGGGGTAAGTAGCTGGTCTTGCCTAGGGTGCAAAATAGTCTAGCACCGGCCCTGGTGGAAAGAAACACTGCTGTTCCTTCATCTGGCCCCTGGTGGTCTGGATGCCTCTGGAGGTCATCTTGGCTTTGCTTCATTTAGGTCAGTTGCTTCAAACCAGCCTCCAGCCTTGTACGCGGGTTAATGGAGTAAACGGTCCACCAGTGCACTAAACAAGTCCCAATGCTGCCACCCAATGTCAAGATATCACGTCCATGGTGACTTGCTAACCAGAGCAAGATCCTTGTCTGGTGAAGGAGAAACAAGGAGAGCGCCACCTACAGTTTGTCGGCTGAATGCTTGGCTAGGCCATATACACACACACACACACATGGATCCCTCTTGGGCAGATCCGGTAGTTTACACACACAGACACTAATCTGCATGCAATCAGCTGCATAATGTCATTCTTAAGCCTCGGACACACGATCGGATTTTCCGCAGACAAAGCGTTGTATTTTGTCCGAAGGGCGTTGGCCGTGAACTTGTATTGCATACAAACGGCAAGGAATTGTCAGCCAACAAACACAAAACGATGTGGTTTTTCAGCTCTTTAACGCCACCCTTTGGGCAACTCCTGCTAATGTTATGTTATGGTGAGCATTGCTTCCGAGCATGCGTGTTTGTACTTTGGATTTTTTTCCAACGGACGATCGGAAAATCTGACATCACACATTTGTTGTCGGGAAATTTTAAAGCCTGCTATCCCACATTTGTTGTCGGAAAATCCGACAACAATTACATACAAACAGTCGGATTTTCAGACAACAGCCTGTCATCACACTTTTCTCTTTGGAAAATCCCATTGTGTGTACGAGGCTTAACACCGAACTTACAGGCACTGGCAACACGATGCCCCAATCCCTCTAGGACAGGGGGGTCTCAAACTGGCGGCCCTCCAGCTGTTGCGAAACTACAAGTCCCATGAGGCATTGCAAGGCTGACAGTTACAAGCACGACTCCCACAGGCAGAGGCATGATGGGACTTGTAGTTTCACAAACAGCTGGAGGGCCGCCAGTTTGAGACCCCTGCTCTAGGAATGTGAAATCTTAGCTTACTACACAGAATACACTTATTTATTTTATAATTTAATATCCCAAGGTAGGTAGTTCAGGGAAATATATAGAAAGGTAAAATCTTTTATTTATATACACAAATATACAAAGACTATTACACCACAATCGGTGCGCAAACACTGCTCTGCTGCGCCTGATTGCAGCGTTACACCGGGACTGGGACTTGTAAGTCTACACAGCTACAGGCTTTATGGGAAACTCTCTATAATTCATTTTACTGTTTAAATATTTAAAGTACAGCCGGAGGGAGATCCTCATTACTGTATGATGATGGGTGTGTTGTTCCCACCCATCAATAAATAATACAATGTACTGTACACAATCCAACACCCCACCACAACATCACTGCCATTGTCTAATAAGTATACACCGATAATAATCAGACCGCACCGTATAATTAATACCGAGTATATGCCAATAATGATCACACTGTACTATATAACCATTTACCGGTCGCCCCCCATAACAGATTTACTGCTACAGGGTGGCCGTTCTGTGCAGAATCATGTATATCTATGTAATTCCTGGTAGGTGGCGCACGCGAGCGCCACCAGCGTGCCACTTCTGCTGTGATGTCCGCCGGCACAGGAACAGAGGCTGGATGGAGCTCTGGCTATGTAAACAAGGCAGAGCTCCGTCCTGACGGGGGGGGGGGGAAGTGATGGACTTTCTTTCCCTGCAAAGCAGGGAATAAAATCCCTCACTGCCCTTAGTAAAAGCAGCACATACAGTACACAAGAACACTGGCTAGGCACACATTTGACCCTTTGATCGCCCCTGTTGTTTAACCCCTTCCCAGCCAGTGTCATTAGTAAAGTGACAGTGCATATTTTTAGCACTGATCGCTGTATTAGTGTCACTGGTCCCCAAAAAGTGTCAGTAAGGCCCCTTTCACACTGGGGCGGGGAGATGCGCTGGCGGTATAGCGGTGGTATTTTTAGCGCCACTATACCGTCGTTTTTACCGCGATATTCGTCCGCTAGCGGGGTGATTTTAACCCCCGCTAGCGGCTGAAAAAGGGTTAATACCGCCCACAATGCACCTCTGCAATCAATGGGCAGCAGCGGTAAAGGAGCAGTAAACACACCGCTCCTTCACCGCTGCAAAGATGCGGCTAGCAGGACTTTTTTATCGGTCCTGCTAGCGCACCGCTTCAGTGTGAAAGCCTTCGGGCTTTCACACTGAAGACTGCAGGGCACGATTTTTTCAGGCGGTATAGCAGCGCTATTTTTAGCGCTAAACCGCCTGAAAAACGTGTCAGTGTGAAAGGGGCCTTAGTGTCCGACTGTCTGCCGCAATGTCGCAGTCCCGCTATAAGTCGCTGATCTCCACCATTACTAGTATAAAAAAAAATTAAAAAAAATAATTCCTATGGAATGCCTTACCCCTAGCTGTCCGAATATCTCCTACTCTATTAGCTTTTAGACGATCCCTGAAAACCCTTCTCTTCAGAGAAACCTATCCTACTGTAGCGACCTCACCCCTCTCACCCCTTCTTCTTCTTCTCGGCTTGTTGCCTTGTCTAGGGGAACCTGGGAGGAGGGATGAGATACACCACGGCCCATGTCCTCTTCTGGATAGAGGTGAAGGCCGGAACGTATTTTACCATTGGGTCGTGTGTATAACCCAGAGCCAAGTCTTTTCTCCAAATGACCCCCTCTGCTCCCAGTAACCGGAGTTCTACACCACTGAAAAGGTCCAACTCTTATTTATTCTCTAACAGCAATAAATCGTCACTTAGCACAGACAGGTTGTGACCAAAGAACAGTTCAGTATAGGTGGGGAGTAGGTCAAGGCACAATCCTTAATCAAACTAAACCATTGAGATGTCACCAACGGTTATGGCGCACAGTGGCTGTAGATGTACTTCTTCCCTTTTCTGAGTCTCTACCAGCAACTCTAACGAACATGAAACAGGAGTTACCTTCTTTAAGCTGCGGCCCCAGTCAGAGGGAAGACATCCTTCCAAGAGAGTTACCGGAGGCCCCGCCGTCACCGGCAATGCTGCACCGGGCTGTTCGGAAGGGTTACACTCCCCGGCCTCCTCGTTTCGGATTCGGGCGCCCAACACCTTAGGGCCCCTCGGACTCCTCCAACCTTGCGGAACCCAGTCGAAGGTACTGGGTCCCAGGCCTCCTCAGTAGTACCTCACCCCAGTCTAAAGGTGCCTGAGATGGACTCCATCCCCCGCTCCGGCCAGGTCAAGGGCCCCTGGGCCCGGAGCTCCAGAACGCCAGCACCCAGGCTGAAGGTACCTGGGCGTGGCGGTGACCTCCCACTCTGAACCCCGTGCTTAGGGCATCCGCCCCCTTTATCTCCTCTCCCCAGCGTCACAGCAGGTTCCCCCACCCCGCTGTACAACCGCCAGAAAGGGACAAAAAGAGTACAGTCTTGCAGTGAGGGTTCAACCCCTGGCCCAGGGCGACAGTGCCACCCCCGGACCCCAGGGAACCTCACACCACCAGAGTCCTCCATAAACAATAAAAGACCTCAATTCCCTAATAATCAGTGCATCTGGGTTACACTACCACCCAGATACCTCCCTTAAATTTAAATTCCCGCTACACTCTCCCCCTGGTGATTTGACACTGGTCCCCAGTGTCTGGTGCAAACCCATGTTTCCATAAGAGTGGCAACATTAGTTCAACCCAGAGACCAAACTACACGTAGAACCAAGACCTACAAACTTAGCCATGAATTGTGCCAGGACCTAGAATGGGAAAGGAAAACAGGAATACAAACAATGAACTTTTTATCAAAAATACTTAGATATTTTACACATTGACATTCCCCCTCTCTCTGCTATCTAAGGACCACCCCATTCTCAGCAGCCTTGATAGATGAGTCTCCTGCAGAGGGGAAAAAGAAAAGAAACACACATCCTAACACAATGTATGTGTTTTCTTGGAAGGAATGGGTCTATCCGTAAAGAAACCCATTCGCTCCAATAAGTATAGTGCAGAGTGTAAAACAAACAATCGTTGCGCAACACCGCCACCTGGTGGCAATGCCGAGGTAAAGACACTTGTCAGATCCAGATGAACTTTTGCTTCTCTGTGCTGTGGCCCTATACTGGCTATGCCCCAAAGTCACTGATTTATTTTCCTTGATGGGAGGAGAAGGAGGGAGAACAAACAACAGTAACTGCTCCCATTTCTCCAAAGAACAAAACATCCCAAAAAAAAAATAGTTAAGGCACAGTCCCTGTGTTCCAGCAAATACTCTGGAAAGTCCAGCAATAAAAGAGAATATAAAGGAGTCTTTTCCTCCTATAAGTAGAACTTTGGGTGCGGCAGGAACAAAGGCTTTAAATGCTTGTCAAAGGTCTCCACATTATATTCAATGTTCTCTCCATCCTTCCGACAGATAAGCACCCTGTCAGCATGGATGTGCCTCCCAAGCATCCACTCTGCCCTACAGTCCTTGAATGTTCTGGTAACTGTAGGTGAACACGAGAGGTATCTGCGTGCGTGAGGTACCTTAAGCTTTGTCCAGAGGAACTCATTGTACCACCGCTGCCGCAAGACTTCCACCTCATAGAGCAAGTCTCGTGGCAAATATGGGTATTCCCATCCATATTCACAGGCAACCTTTTGGCAAAAGAGACGCTGCAGCCTGGCCAAAGGTGGCATTGTGGCACGGTCTCCTTTTCCAGGCAGAACGATGGATTCTGGATGACGAGGTACTTTCACTACCTCTGTAGATTTGGGCTTAGGAGCCCGCAGTGATGCACGTTGCACTCCCACAACAGGAGCAGGTAGAACATCTGATGATTCAAGAAGTGGAAAAGTAGACATGGGACCAGATTCCTCCCTAGGCTTCGAGGCCTCCACCCGGAGTGTACTATCCCCAATGGACATAGGTGGGTCCCTTGTTGCATGGGACGAGAGTAGCGGCATCTTGTCCCATCCCTTCTTATGAAAGATCTCATCGATCTCCCCGTCATCACCAGCGTCAGATAATGACTCCAGGTCGGAGGTGTCATAAAACTCCGCGGGCAGATAATTCCCAGTGGACACGGAATCACTCCCCTGAATGGCCCCCACTGACTGTGGGCTGCCGACACCTCCAACCCCACACACAGTCCCAACCCCTGGCTCACCTGGGCCTTTAGTAGAACAAGAACGTCCAGGGCTCTTCCCTCCGGATCCATCCAGGCCAGGCAAGCAACGGGGCGAAGCTCTTCCACGTCCATAGGATGCCATCACCAGGCCAACTTTCCTCTTCGGTGGTGGGAGCAGGGAGCTTGTGGTGACCAAGGCAGCATCCTCGGATTTCTCTCTCTCAGTCTCCGCTGGGGCCTTCACCTTGCCCTGGTCAGTGCGCACAGGAATGCCCGCATAGGCTTCGATCTCTCCCTCCGGAGTGGCAGTACCTGTGAGGTAGTTGAGGTGGAAGGCGCGAGGCCTTTCTGTGGATGGCTCCACCTCAAAAAGGAATTCCTTGCAAGCCTCACATCGCCCGAACGGCTTCAAGTGGACCACCAGTCCCGAACAGCCGGGACAGATCACACCGAGGGCCTCTATGTCTCTGCATGTGTACAGAGCCAAACGTCCTCGGGGCCTTAGCCTTATTCCTGTGTCCATGATCGGAGCAGCAAAATAAGTCATCTCCATGGTAGAAGGAACAGAAATCCACGGAGTATTTGAGGTCCTCCTGACTGTCTGCTGCTCCATTGCGCACTGCCCAATTCGCTCCGGAATCTCCACGTGTGTCCTTCCACATGGCCAGACTCCTCCCATACTCTGCATTTGTTCACAGGCTTTCTCTTCTCCCCGCCCACAAACTGCGCAGCTATGGTGTGCCTCGTGGCGCGTTGGCCAATATGGCCGACCTACTCGGAACTCCTCCGGGCAGCAAAGTTCAAATTCAGACGGTATAACACACATCCTGGAGGAGCCCCCACATGTAGCGACCTCACCCCTCTCACCCCTTCTTCTTCTCGGCTTGTTGTCTTGTCTAGGGGAGCCTGGGAGGAGGGATGAGATACACCATGGCCCATGTCCTCTTCTGGATAGAGGTGAAGGCCGGAACGTATTTTACCATTGGGTCGTGTGTATAACCCAGAGCCAAGTCTTTTCTCCAAATGACCCCCTCTGCTCCCAGTAGCCGGAGTTCTACACCACTGAAAAGGTCCAACTCTTATTTATTCTCTAACAGCAATAAATCGTCACTTAGCACAGACAGGTTGTGACCAAAGAACAGTTCAGTATAGGTGGGGAGTAGGTCAAGGCACAATCCTTAATCAAACTAAACCATTGAGATGTCACCAACGGTTATGGCGCACAGTGGCTGTAGATGTACTTCTTCCCTTTTCTGAGTCTCTACCAGCAACTCTAACGAACATGAAACAGGAGTTACCTTCTTTAAGCTGCGGCCCCTGTCAGAGGGAAGACATCCTTCCAAGAGAGTTACCGGAGGCCCCGCCGTCACCGGCAAATGCTGCACCGGGCTGTTCGGAAGGGTTACACTCCCCGGCCTCCTCGTTTCGGATTCGGGCGCCCAACACCTTAGGGCCCCTCGGACTCCTCCAACCTTGCGGAACCCAGTCGAAGGTACTGGGTCCCAGGCCTCCTCAGTAGTACCTCACCCCAGTCTAAAGGTGCCTGAGATGGACTCCATCCCCCGCTCCGGCCAGGTCAAGGGCCCCTGGGCCCGGAGCTCCAGAACGCCAGCACCCAGGCTGAAGGTACCTGGGCGCGGCGGTGTCCTCCGACTCTGAACCCCGTGCTTAGGGCATCCGCCCCCTTTATCTCCTCTCCCCAGCGTCACAGCAGGTTCCCCCACCCCGCTGTACAACCGCCAGAAAGGGACAAAAAGAGTACAGTCTTGCAGTGAGGGTTCAACCCCCGGCCCAGGGCGACAGTGCCACCCCCGGACCCCAGGGAACCTCACACCACCAGAGTCCTCCATAAACAATAAAAGACCTCAATTCCCTAATAATCAGTGCATCTGGGTTACACTACCACCCAGATGCCTCCCTTAAATTTAAATACCCGCTACACTACCCACACCTAACAACTGTATTTTCATTTTCTCCATCAGCTCATTCCCCATAGCTATTACCCTTTTGTTCCACTTGCATAGTTGCCAATATTCCCGAATTTCCCGGGACATTCCCGGGATTTAGACCCTTTTCCCGATTTTTTCTTTCTTTCCCCACTAGGCCACACCTACAAATGAATGCCCGCCCCCTAATTATAATAAGACTCCGCCCACCGACAAAAAAAGTGTCCCTATAATTTTTTTTACAATGTTGGCAACTATGCACTTGACCCTCCCTTCTAGATTGTAAGCTCTAACGAGCAGGGCCCTCTGATCCCTCCTGTATTGAATTGTATTGCAACTGTACTGTCTGCCCTCATGTTGTAAAGCACTGTGCAAACTGTTGGCGCTATATAAATCCTGTATATTAATAATAAATAAATAAAAATTCCAGTATATATATATATATAATTGTTTGTAGACGCTTTAACTTTTGCGTAAACCAATCAATATACGCTTATTGGGGTTTTTTTTTTTTTTTAGCAAAAATGTGTAGCAGAATACATATTGTCCTAAATTGATAAAGAAATTCGATTTTTTTTCATTTTTTTAATTGAATATGTATTATAGCAGAAAGTAAAAAATAAAAAAAACATAGAGGTAATCAAATACCACCAAAAGAAAGCTCTATTTATGGAGAAAAAAAAAATAACATACATTTTATTTGGGTACAACGTCGCATGAGTGCGCAATTGTCAGTTAATTAATGCAGTGCCGTATCGCAAAAAAAATGGCCTGGTCAGGAAGGGGGGTAAATCTTCCGGCGATCAAGTGGATATAGATACCGAGTAATACGGCGTTAATGATTACACTGAGTATATGGTGACACCTTCGGGTGCTTTCACACTACATGACAGCCCCTCGCATGTAAACTCTCTCATGCAGCGATCGCATTCAAATGATCGTCCCTGGACGCAGACTGCCTGTATCCAGGTCCGATCACTCGCATGTGATCAGCGCATGAGAGATTACATGCGAGGGGCTGTGATTTGCTGCGGGAGCCTCCAATGGCTTTCAGTGGGGCTGCCTCTGGGGTTCTCGTATCTAATCGCAGTGCGGGTCCATTGGCAGGTGTGAATGTACCCTTAATCATTTTCCAGGTGATATTGCCTAATAAACCGCCAATGATAACACATAATTGAAGCTATAATTACGGTGCAGTGTTTGTAGAGATTATGCCCAGCGCTGACTCAGACGCAGCGTGTGACTTACAGTAACCACTTAAGGACCAGACCTATTTTTTGCACTTGGTGTTTACAATTTAAAATCATTTTTTTTTTGCTAGAAATCTACTTAGATCCCCCGAATATTCTAAAAAAATAAATAATTCAGACACCCTAGAGAATAAAATGGCGGTTGATGCAATACTTTACATCACACCATATTTCCAAATGCAATTTTTTAAATTAAAAAAATAAGAAAACAGTAAAGTTAGCCCAATTTTTTTCTATATTGTGAAAGGTAATGTTACACCAAGGAAATTGATACCCAACATGTCACGCTTCAAAATTGCGCCCGCTCGTGGAATCGCGACAAACTTTGACTCTTAAAAATATCTATTGGTGATGTTTCAAAATGTCTACAGGTTACCAGTTTTGAGTTACAGAGGAGGTATTTGGCTAGAATTATTGCTCTCACTCTAACAATCACGGTGATATCTCATGTGTGGTTTGAACAGCGTTTACATATGCGGGCGGGACTTAAGTATACCTTTTTAAATGTATTTTATTTTTTTCTTATTTAGCACACAGACCCCCTACCCCTCACCTTTGGCTCACTTGAAGGATAAGGGGCACACCATGCCACAAGCCCGTACCCTCCTGTGTGAAGAGGTTGAGCGGTGTAATGTACCTGGGTCTTTATGGTCAGGCTCTCCCAAGGATGGTTCCCGTCTTCACTACATTAAAGACAAGTCTCTATTTCCCCCAATAACTCCAAGGTCCACACCAATTGCAACTCCAACGTAGAGTTTATTTTCTCATATGCACAGTCATTTTAAATAGGAAAAGGTTGGAGAAAGATCAGGACAACAAGAGGTGTTGGAGTAGGTCCAGGCACAAACGAAGATATTCACTACCTATATCTTCAGGTAGTCTAAGCTCATCCAGATAGTCTCCCATTGGAGTGGATCCTAGCAGCCGGAATGATGCTCGCATTGGATAACACACACAGTCTCTGCACAAACTCTGCCACAGATCTGGTGAACTTTAGGTCTCTGCCACAGACCTGGTGTACTTTAGTTCCAGTATTAGGCCTCTTTCAGGGAGATGACATCCCTCCAGAGAGTTACCGGGCCCCTTCCTTTACTGTGATTCCTCACCAGTCCCTCGGAACGGTCCTCCCCCGGCCTCCTCTTCCAGATACGGGTCTCCTCGCAAGGCAGCACCCTGAGATTCCTCTTCCTTCTGTGGGTTCTAGCCGAAGATGCTGGACCCAAGGCCTTCAGTTGCAGTCCCAGGGCTAAAGGTGCCTGGGTCTGATCCGCCAGTGTACCAAGTCAGGAACTCCACCACGGTGGGGTGGCCACGAACAGGACCACACACTCCCGGGGTCGGACCCCCGGGAACTCACACCCTATAGACCGGGTCTGCCCCTTTTATATCCTCTCCCGGGATGCACAGCAGGCTGACACGCCTACCATACCAACCACCGCCGAGAGGGGACATCCAAGGCACAGCACTGTACTAGTTGTTCAACCCTAGCCTCCGATGACAGCGCCATCAACAGGCCACAGGGAACCACACACCAGCATCCCACCTATAGTATGAAATTGGTCTAAAGAACCCTATCAAATAGTGTGTTTGAGTACCACTACTACTCAAACATTCCCTTTAGATTTAAAACCCCCGCTACACTTATTTATTTTATTTAATGTAAACATCCCCTGTAATAGAAAAAAACACGACAGGACCCTTTTAATGTGAGATCTGGGGTCAAAAAGACCTCAGATCTCACATTTAGGCTAGGTTCACACTGGTGCATTTTGACATGTGATTTGGCACATGTCAAAACGGCGGTATATGCCGCAAATTGCCGGCAATGGCACCGTCCTAATCGGTGTGACGCCGCATCTGCGGCGCTGCACTGATTTCAAAAAGTAGTTTCTGTACTACTTTTTTGCGATTTCGGGCCGCGATTTACATTGACATCTGTGCAGAAACCCGCACAGATGTCTTTGTAATCGCGGCTGAAATCGGGACTGCCAGCGAGAGTGAAATCGTGCGACTTCAGCTGAACTCACACGGCTTCACTCCTGCAGCCCAGTGTGAACCTGGGCTTAGGCTAGGTTTACACTGCTGCAAATTTTATTGCGAATTTGAGCCGTTGCGATTTCTCAAATTCGCAAGTCATTAAAATAACATTGTTTTCCATTAGTGCCGTTCACATCAGTGCGGTGCGAATCTAAGCTGTGGGGGGAAAAAGGGTCCTGTGCGAGTTTGATCCGTGTTGCGATGCGAATTCAGCTCTATAGACTGGTTTTCCCTGAAATCGCGGCCGCGAATCGTGGCAAAATCGCGGAAAAAACGCAGCCGCGAAATCGCGGTAAAATCGCACGATATTGAATTCGGAGCAGTGTGAACCTAGACTTACACTAAGGCCCCTTTCACACTGGGACGGTGGGTGCGGTGACGGTATAACACCGCTATTTTTAGCGGCGCTAGACCGTCGGAATTGCGTCGGAATTGCGTTGTATAACGAGGGCGGGCGGTCCAGAAGTGGTTAAATATTGTGCTTGAAAATTCAATGGTTGTATGAAATAAAAGTCAATAGTAATAGACAAATAAACGATGTGTACATTCTCTTGCAGTGCGATCCACAGGACAACACAGCTGTGTGTGCAGGGAGTAGTCTGCAGAGGAAGTACATAGCAGTGATACTTTACAAAGCAAAGTGGGTGCTACCTTCTTAATTAGAGCAAATTTGTGATAATACATGAATAATAAAGCACCTAATCAATTATACACGATTATACCATTTAAAAAAAAATAAAAAACAGTCCATAATGCCGTACCCTTTGTGACCTCTCGCAGCAGTTGTACGGCGGGGCGGGGAACTCGCTGTGCTTGCTGGGAGAGGGTATAAAGGGGGCGGACATCTTCGCCACAAGGTTCGAGTCCCAGGCACCTTCAGCCTGAGGGCTGCTGTCCGCGATCGGTGTCCAGGCGGCCTAGGCTTGGACACTTGGAGTTCGTGTTCCATCCCAGACACCTTCAGTCTGGGGTGAGGTACTCAGCCGGAGGCCTGGGGCCTAGTACCTTCCGCTGGGTCCCGCAAGGGAGGGATTGTCCTAGGGGGCCCCGGGCGTTGGGCACCCGAATCCAGAGGCGTAAGGGACCGGAAGAGGGATTCATCCGAAGATCTGGTGCAGCAGATTGCCAGTGCCGGGTGAACCTCTGGAGACCGCCCGGAGGGATATCTTTCCAAACAGGGGCCAAGTTCATAGAGGAAGGTGGTTCATGTTCTATGACCGGTGGCAGCGGTCCAACTATTCAACTCAGGTCAGTGGCAGAGACCTGCTCTTAGGCCTGTGGCAGGGGCATCAACAGTTCATCACGGTCGGTGGCAGCGACCAAAGCTCACGGTCGGTGGCAGAGACCGTGCGCCAGGCCTATTCGCTAGCAAAGGAATAGGAGAGTTTAGTTGTGCCTGGGCCTACTCGTATCCACACCCCTGTTTGTCTGTTACAGAAAGTCCAACTATTATGTTCACCCTGCAATGCAGAAATAAAAGAGTGTTGGACTTTTAATTGGTGTGGTGCTCTGTTATTGGCAGACACATCTCCACGGAACAAGTGGAAGCTTCATATGCAGTGAGCAGACCCGGAGGTAATTTAAGTGACTTTGCTCAACCCTCATACACATACGAGGGGAGAGTTTGGCGTAGTGTTCCTGTACTCTCCTTTCCCAGGTACCCCTAGACCACACCAGCCAATAACCAGGAGAAGCGGAGAGGGAGAGTGAGGCTCCGCTACACGTGGGGGCTCCAGGTCTGGGATGTGTTCATGCTACAATGGAGCTGGAGTTGTTGGAATTTGAATGTGTCTGCCCGGAAGAGTTCAGAGTAGGTCGGCCATATTGGCCACTGCGCCACGAGGCACACCCTCCCTGCTCAGTTCGTGGGCGTGACCCAGGGAAGGAGAAAGCCTGCTAACTGGGGCACAAGAGGGGAGGAGTCCAATCGTGTGAAGGACTACACGTGGGGACTTTGGCGCCAACAATGCAGCGCGCAATGGATCAGCAGAGAGTCGCCATGTTCAGTAATGCATCGTGGATTCCACTTCACCCTACTACTACGAGTCTGACTACTACTGCTGCTCCGGTGACGGATACGGGGTTTCGGCTAAAGCCCCGGGGACGATTCGCCCTGTACTCATGCATGGACGTTGAGGCCCTGGGTTTGATTTGTCCCGGCTGTTCGGGACTGGTGTGCCAGCTGAAGTCGTTCGAGTGCTATGACATTTCTTTTCCCCTCTGCAGGAGAGCACCCCATCAAGACCACTGAGAATGGGGTGGGTTTTAGCCAGGATGGGTGGGGAAAATTGTTAATGTGAACATGTGATTTCAAAATGTTGTTATGTGTTGTTTGTTTCCCTTCCCTCCCCTTTCATGTCAGGTTCCGGCACAACTGTTTAGTAAAAAAAAAAAAAAAAAACTTTTATATTTTTGGAATTTTTAGTCGGTTTCTGGATCGGGCTATGTTGGCCCCTTTTGGGCATAGTTTGCTCCAGACACTGGGGACCAGTGTCCAATAACCAGGGGGAGAGTGTAGCGGGTATATACCTTTCAAAGTGTTTAAATCTGGTGAAGACATCAGTGATGTCTAGTTCCCTGTGGCCCAGAAGGTGGCGCTGTCACTTTGGGCCAGGGTTGAACCATTACTGCAGTGCCATACCCTTTGTGACCTCTCGCAGCAGTTGTATGGCGGGGCGGGGAACCCGCTGTGCTTGCTGGGAGAGGGTATAAAGCAAATAAAACAGCGCATTTACAAAGAGAGCCACCAGTTCGAAGCATAGAAGTGGTGGCAAGACGTCAGCATGTAGCTCCTGCCCCAACGCATTTCATGCGAATGCACGTCTTCAGGGATTGCTAGTACTGAAGACGTGCATTCGCATGAAACACGTATCCATGCTGTTTTATTTGTCTTAAGTACATGAGCTGGGTACGTAGAACATAGAGGGCAGAGCCAGTAAGTACATGGCAAAGGGAAGAGTCACATAACATCACAGGTGAGCACAGACCCAGTGAGTACTTGTCAGGGGGAGGAATCATGTAAGTACCTGGCAGAAAGTAAGGGGAACTATGATTAGGCAGGTGTTGGCATCAAACTGTACAAATCCCTGTCCTGCTTTTTTTGGGTAGGACAATCACCCACCCAGGGCCAGTGCAAGGATTTCTGCTACGTAGGCACCCTAACGCAGGTGTTTTTGTATGTATGTGGCAGGGGGCTCTACATTTTTTTTTTATGTATGTGTCTCTTTAAACGCTTAAAACGTAAAAAAAAACACCAATAGCCCCTTATGTGATATAATCTAGGTGACAGGTACTCTTTATGAGTTTATGAATCAAGGAAATAAAAAAGTACGGAGAACTTTCAAACTTTAAAATAAATCCTGTAAAAACAGAAATTTTAAACATAGGAGTGGAGAAAAAAGAAGAACTTGTGTTGTAAAAAGAATTCCCATTTACGTGGGTAAGAGGAGAGCTGCCCTATCTGGGAGCTAAACCGACATCTACAGTGGAGAGCCTGTACCTGGCAAATTATATTCCGTTATTGAACGAGATCAAATTAGAACTAAAGAAGAATACAACGAGATCGCTCTCATGGCTAGGAAGGATAAACCTCTTTAAGATGGTTATACTCCCAAAAATAACATACAAATTTCAGATGTTACCTATAGATATACCACAGAGCTTTTTTAAGACTATAAAAACAATGGTGATAAAATACATATGGCAAAACAAAAAGCCGAGATTGAAATATGCAATTCTAACAAGGGAAAAAAAAAACACGGAGGTTTTATCTGCACCAGACATAAATAGATATTATAAGAGCCCATTCACACAGGGACGACTTTGGATCTGACTTCAAGTCGCCTCAAGTCGCGCTGCATGAGAAAATCAATGTAACTGAATGGAGCCGTCTTAATGCACATGACTGCAGTCGCTCCGACTTCAAAAAAGGTTCCTGTACTACTTCAATCCGACTTCTAGGCGACTTCTAGGCGACTTGTACCCATTGATTTCAATGGAAGTCGCCTCAGAAGTCGGATCCCCTGTCTTAACAGAAGCAACTTTCCAGGAAGAGAACATACATTTCTCAGGCAAACCCCTCCCTCCCCCCTCCCTCCCACAGAGCTGATTCTTGTTTGCTTGGCCACTGGAAAGCCTCCTGTCCTGGAGGTGACTTCAGTCGCGCTGAAGTCGCCCCAAGTCGCGCTGTGATTCAAACTCAAGTCGTGTCCAAGTTGCCTCCCAAAGTCGTGCTGGAAGTCGTGTTGCCCCTGTGTGAATGGGGTCTAAGGCTACGATTATTGAACGAATGGTAGAATGGGGAAATAAAGAAATAGAGAAAAAATGGGTCCGAATTGAAAATACTATAAGTAAAACAGCACTTTCCAAAAACCACGGAAACACAGAGCACTGGACTCAGATACTCATGAATTAACTAAAAATGTCTTTAAAATATGGGATATAATTCATAGACAGAACAAGTGGACTTTCAATTCACCTTTAATGGCACTAACGGAAACACATTTTTTTTATCCTTCGGAATGGGACTTGGTTCGGGAAAAAAATGGGGACAGCACAAATAAAGGACATCACGGATCAGGGAAAGATAAAAACATTACAGGATATAAAGAAAAAAATGGGTGGGATATCAATGAATGGGAATATTTACAACTAAAACACCTGATAAGGGCCATGGGGGGCTTACAGGGTGGTAAGACTCCTGGGATTGATGGACTTCCGACTGAATTTTACTCACAGAATATGGAGACCCTTGCCCCAAGACTGACAACTCTCTTTTCAGAATTTAGCGACCAGGGGGCTCTGCCGGACTCTATGGCGGAGGCGGTTATTGTGTTGGTGCCCAAGCCCGGTAAGGACCCTTTAGATTGTGCCTCCTACAGGCCCATCTCATTATTGAATGTGGACGCTAAAGTCCTTGCTAAACTCATTGCGAACCGGCTGTCAGGAGTGATAGCTGAGCTGGTCCACATAGACCAAACTGGGTTTATGCCGGGTAGGGGCACCAACATTAATATTCGTAGACTTTTCTTAAACCTAGCTATGACACATGACAATGTCGGAACCCGTGTAGTGGCCTCTCTGGATGCCGAAAAGGCCTTCGACTCGGTCGAGTGGGGGTATTTGTGGGAGGTCCTGGGTAGATTTGGCTTTGGTCCCCGTTTTATCCACTGGATTCGGATGCTGTATGGGGGGCCGGTGGCGAGGGTGCGTACGAATGGCTGGGTCTCTGAGCCCTTCCCACTTTTTAGGGGTACTCGTCAGGGGTGTCCTCTTTCCCCAGGTCTTTTTGCTCTTGCGTTGGAACCCCTGGCGATTGCGGTCCGGGAGTCCCGAGCGATTGCTGGGCTTTCAGTCGGGGGGTTGGAGGAGAGAATATCTCTTTATGCGGACGATACTCTCCTATACTTAAATGACGCTGGTCCCTCGCTGATGGCCGCCCTGGAAACGTTCGAAGTTTTTGGGAGGTTCTCTGGAATTAGAATAAACTGGTCCAAGTCAGTGCTCTTTCCGTTGGACGCTCAGGCCCTCGTTCTGGCAAGCCCATCCCCCTTACAATGGGTCACTGAATTTAAATACTTGGGTGTAGTGGTGACAAGAGAGGCTGCCCAATACTATACCCGTAACGTTTCCCCCCTGCTGACTACCTTAAAGGACAAGTGTTTGGCCTGGTCTGGTCTCCCCTTGAACATAATAGGCCGCGTCAATATTCTGAAAATGGTTCTGCTACCGAAATTTAACTATATCTTCCAGAACAGCCCGGTCTGGATCCCGGCTTCCTTTTTCAGAGCGGTTAACGGGTGTATTACCTCCTTCCTGTGGAAGGGGGCGGTCCCCAGGTTGGCTAGATCTACCCTTCAACTTCCTACGCGACTGGGAGGACTTGCGTTACCGGATCTCATGGTGTACTTCTGGGCTGCTGTCCTGGTGACGGCGCACTGGTGGATAGCGGGGGATAGATCTAACGCGGCGGTGTGCCTCGAAGCTGCTTGTCTGGGATCCCTGGCGGACCTGCGAAACCTGGTCTATAGAGGGGCGGAGGCGTATCCTAAGGTCCCGGCCCCTACTAAAACTACTCTTAAGGCTTGGGCGGTTGCTAGGAAACGCTTTTCCCTGCCCGGTAGGTGGGCCCCGGTTCAGCCCCTGTGGGGCAATCCTGCATTGCCACACTTTAAATCGCTTCCCGACCCACAGGTATGGGCCAGATTTGGAGTGAAAACACTGAGAGATATGATGCCAAATGGGGTACTATTAACCTTTGCTCAGCTCGGCGGTCAGTTTCGGCTACCGGGCTGGATGCTTTTCCGGTACCTTCAGTTGCGTTATGCTTATAGGGCGCAGTTCCCCACCCCGCCCCTGCTGGAACTAGACCCAATGGAATCGCTCTTGACCCGGGAGAACCTCAAGAAGCCACTCTCGGAACTGTATGGGACACTGCTTAAGTTAGATACCCCGAGACTGGAAAGACTGTGGGATAGGTGGAAGGCGGATGTTCCATCCCTGAGTAGGGAGGAGTGGGGGGATGCGTTGGAGGACTGCCCTAAGCTAGTGATCTCCTCCAGAGACAAACTGACACAGATTAAACTACTTCACAGGGTTTATTTTACTCCAGTCAGGCTCCACAGGATATACCCAGACAGGGACCCCAGCTGCACTAGATGTCGGGTCCACCCCGGTACCCTTATACATCTCCTATGGGAATGCCCTAGGATACAGACGTTCTGGAGGGCGGTATTTGAATTAATCAATCTGAAACTGGATTTGGCGCTTCCCGTGACGCCGGAGCTGGCCCTGTTGGGGGTCCCGGACGATGAGCAGAGGCCCCGCCATAGAAACCTGTTGATTGCGTATTTGTTATTTTATGCTAAAAAATCTATTGTTTGCAAGTGGATATCCCCTAGCCCTCCGACTGTGTCCTCCTGGTTGGCCATGGTGGATGCTGCTATTCCAATGTACAGGTTAACGTATATTAGCAGAGGTTGCACTTGGAAATTCGACAAGGTGTGGCTGCCGTGGATAACTCCCTGATCGCTCCATGCGGCCTCTCCTGGGTCCTTGCCCTCGGTTGGGGCCCTGTGGCCTTGGGGGGGGGACTCCTGGGATGGTCTGTGAGGGTTTGGGAGTGTCTGGTGATGGATGGAGTGTACCTGCTACCTTTCCCCCTCCTCATTTTTCTGACAAGTTAAACGCCTGGCCCTGTTTTGAATTTGTGTCTGAGTTCGTGGGGCCCCCCCCCCAGCAGTATTATTCCTTACTGTATTGATACCTGCGATATGTAATGAGTCATATGTCACTAGATGTATTGTCATGCCCTCGGCGATGTTGGCCGAGATCTGTTTTTATGTTCATGTATACATGTCTGCTCAATAAACACAACCTGATTGTAAAAAAAAAAAAAACACCTGATAAGCTCTCTGCCTTTACCTATGAGGCTGGGTTCACACTGGTCCGACAAACACTCTGACATTGGGAGCTCATGTCGCATGACGTGTGAAAATCAATGTTTCCCTATGGGAGCCGTCTTAACTGGTCTGACACAAGTCGGTCCGACTTTGAGAATGCTCCCTGTACTACTTTGATCCGACTTCAGCCCATTCACTATCATTGAAGTCGGATCAAAGTCGGACCGCGGTCTTACATGATCCGACTTTGGCATGCGACTTGTGCTCTGCTGATCTTGAGGGGGAACTCCACGCCAAATTTTAAATAAAAAAACGGCATGGGTACCCCCTCCAAGAGCATACCAGGCCCTTCGGTCTGGTATGGATTTTAAGGGGAACCCCCTAAGCCGAAAAAACGGTGTGGGGATCCCCCCAAAATCCAAACCAGACCCTTATCCGAGCACGCAACCTGGCAGGCCACAGGAAAAGAGGGGGGACGAGAGCGCCCCCTCCCTCCTGAACCGTACCAGGCCACATGCCCTCAACATGGGGGGTTTGGTGCTTTAGGGCAGGGGGGCGACCTGCGGCCCCCCCACCCCAAAGCACCCTGCCCCCATGTTGATGAGGACAGGGCCTCTTCCCGACAACCCTGGCCGTTGGTTGTTGGGGTCTGCAGGCGGGGGTTTATCGGAATCCGGGAGCCCCCCTTGATAAGGGGGCCCCCAGATCCCGGCCCCCCACCCTATGTGAATGAGTATGGGGTACATCGTACCCCTACCCATTCACCTGGTGGAAAAAATGTCAATAAAAAAACACACACAGGTTTTTAAAGTAATTTATTACACAGCTCCGGGGGTAAATCAAAATAGAAAAATATATATATATATATTACTGTATATGGCTTAATTTATAGGGTAAACCAAGGCCACAGTGGTAATCTGGTGTCCTTTATTTTATTTAACACATAGTTATTGACATACACAACATCATACATTAACATCACATTAATTTTATTCTAGGGGGAATACTAGATTAAAATTAATTGTTATATATTATTAATATTATTTATATAATAATATAATATATTATTATATTATTATATTTGCCTAGCCTAATTTAGCTTTAAATTAAGAATAATGTAAAGCTTTTTAGTTAAAAATGTAAATTAAAATAGAAACAAATATATATATATTACTGTATATGGCTTCATTTATTAGGTAAACCAAGGCCACAGTGGTAATCTGGTGTCCTTCCCAGCAGTACTTTAATATGGCCACAAGATGGCGATAGAGTGCTGAACAAAAATCACCCTTTCTGCGGTTTTTCCCCAGGTCTGGCTGGTTGCTGTTCTTCACATTGGCCACAAGATGGCGATCAAGTACAGACCAAAGGTCAAATCTTATAACAGATATAAAAGTCAATCACTAAAATCTCACAAGCTCCAGGCCTGTTTATGTCATTTCAAAACTCATTTTTACAATTTTTTTTTATGTCTGCAGCTTCCATTAAAGTGGAGTTCCACCCTGAAAAAAAAAATATTTCACCAAAAATCTACAAATAAATAAATAAAAAAAATAAAAATGAAAAAAAATTTTTTTTTTTACTTACCAGAAATATCGGTTGCTATGCGGAAGTCCCTAATCTGCCTCTTCATCCTCCGAGGTGGATCTTCTTCCTCGTCCTCCTTGCGGTGTCTTCTGGTGAATGGGGCGCGCTGCCTTCTGAGAACTGTGTGTATCCCAGAGAGCAGCCGGCCCATTCACAAAGCGCCGCGCGATTCGCAGTAGGAAACGGGCAGTGAAGCTGCAAGGCTTCACAGCCTGTTTCCCTTAGCTGCCAGGACCGAGGGATCGGCCTCGGGGGGGGGGGACCAACATTGTGGGCGAGTAGGACAGGTAAGTGTCCTTATTAAAAGTCAGCAGCTACAGTGTTTGTAGCTGCTGACTTAAAAAAATAAAAATAAATCACGGGTGGAATCCCCCTTTAACATAACACCTGGCGATCCTGCCACGAAAGCCCTTTGTCCGGCACTTTCCATTTATAGGGTGACCACGCTGTGTCCCTGTCTGTCTCCCGAATAGTGATGAGCCGAACACCCCCGGGTTCGGTTTGCACCAGAACCCGCGAACGGACCGAAAGTTCGTACGAACATTAGAACCCTATTAAATACAATGGATGCGAACGTTCGGATTCTAAAGTGCTAATTATAACGACTATTATGCATGTTATTGTCCTAAAAAGGGTTTGGGAACCCGGGTTCTGCACCAGGGGACATGTATCAGTGCAAAAAGAAGTTTTAAAAACGGACGTTTTCCGGGAGTAGTCATTTTAACCACTTCCCGACCGCGTCATGTACAAAAGACGTCCACAGCGCGGTCGAGTTATCCTGAGTGGACGTCCCAGGGACGTCCTCACAGAATCTTGCTCCCGCGCGCCCCCTGGGGCGCGCTCCAGGATATGTCCGTGACCGCCGGGTCCGGAAGACCCGGCGCATCACGGATCACGGTAGATGGCCGCTAATCGCGGCCGTTTACCACGTGATCGCTCCGTCAAATGACCGATCGGTACAGTGTGAGAGGAGAGGGGAGGGAGCGGATCATGTCCGCTCCCTCCCCCATGTCAGCTGTGGGCTGGATCTGTGACAATTGCAGTCACAGATCCAGCAATCCATCCATCCCTGCTCAGCCATCCCTGTGCAATACTCTGCCAATACTCTGCAATACACCCTGTGCAATACTCTGCAATACACCCTGTGCAATACTCTGCAATACACCCTGTGCAATACTCTGCAATACCCCCTGCCAATACTCTGCAATACCCTGTGCAATACTCTGCAATACCCTGTGCAATACTCTGCAATACCCTGTGCAATACCCTGCCCATACTCTGCCCATACTCTGCAATACCCTGTGCAATACCCTGTGCAATACCCTGCCCATACTGTGCAATACCCTGCCCATACCCTGCCATACCCTGCCATACTCCGCCATACTCCACAATACCCAGCAATACTCCACAATACCCAGCAATACTCCACAATACCCAGCAATACTCCACAATACCCAGCAATACTCCACAATACCCTGCAATACTCCACAATACCCTGCAATACCCAGCAATACCCCGCAATACTCGGCAATACTCGGCAATACCCGGCAATACTCCTCAATACCCGGCAATACTCCTCAATACCCGGCAATACTCCACAATACTCTGCAATACTCCACAATACCCTGCAATACTCCACAATACCCTGCAATACTCCACAATACCCTGCAATACCCAGCAATACCCCGCAATACTCGGCAATACTCGGCAATACCCGGCAATACTCCTCAATACCCGGCAATACTCCTCAATACCCGGCAATACTCCTCAATACCCGGCAATACTCCTCAATACCCGGCAATACTCTGCAATAACCACTTCCCGCCCGCCGGCCGTTATATGACGTCCTTGACTTTGTGCGGGGATATCTGAATGATGGGTGCAGCTACAGGCATCATTCAGATATTCGCTTTTTCAGCTGGCGATTCCCTACACCATAAGAATGATCATAGCGGCTGTTCCACCGCTTGATCGCTCTTACGGAAGGTGAGAGGGGATGCCCCCCCTCCCGCTGCCCTCCGGTACTTCTACCGACTCACCGCTACGATCAAAGCCAAGATTTTTGTTTTTTGTTTTTTGTTCAGGCTTCCCAGCCTAGAGGTGAGATGTGGGGTCTTATTGACACCCCCCCCCATATCTCACTGTAAAGAGGACCTGTCATGCCATATTTCTATTACAAGGGATGTTTACATTCCTTGTAATAGGAATAAAAGTGATCAAAAAAAAATTTGGGGCGGAAAAACATGTCAAACTAAAATAAATAAAGTAAAATGAACAATAAAATATATATTTTTTTTTTAAAGCGCCCCTGCCCCCGCGAGCTCGCATGCAGAAGTGAACGCATACGTAAGCCCCGCCCACATATGAAAACGGTGTTCAAACCACACATGTGAGGTATCGTTGCGAACGTTAGAGCGAGAGCAATAATTTTGGCCCTAGACCTCCTCTGTAACTCAAAACATATAACCAGTAAAAATATTTAAAGCGTTGCCTATGGGGATTTTTAAGTAGCGAAGTTTGGCGCCATTCCACGAGCGTGTGCAATTTTGAAGGGTGACATGTTAGGTATCTATTTACTCGGCGTAACTTCATCTTTCACATTATGCAAAAACATTGGGCTAACTTTACTGTTTTTTTTTCTTTTAGGCACAAAACAGTTTTTTTCCGTAAAAAACGCGTTAGAAAATTTCTGCGCAAATACCGTGCAAGATAAAAAGTTGCAATGACCACCATTATATTCTTTAAGGTCTTTGCTAAAAAAACATATATAATGTTTTGGGGTTCTATGTAATTTTATAGCAAATAAATGATGATTTTTACATGTAGGAGAGAAATGTCAGAATTGGCCTGGGTGCTCCAGAACGCCTGAAGGTGCTCCCTGCATGTTGGGCCTCTGTATGTGGCCACGCTGTGTAAAAGTCTCACAAATGTGGTATCGCCATACTCGGGAGGAATAGCAGAATGTGTTTTGGGGTGTAATTTGTGGTATGCATATGCTGTGTGTGAGAAATAACCTGCTAATATGACAATTTTGTGGGAAAAAAAAAAAAGAAAAAAAAATCTTGATTTTTGCAAAGAATTGTGGGAAAAAATGACAACTTCAAAAAACTCACAATGACTCTTTCTAAATACCTTGGAATGTCTTCTTTCCAAAAAGGGGTCATTTGGGGGGTATTTGTACTTTTCTGGCATGTTAGGGTCTCAAGAAATGAGATAGGCCGTCAGTACTTCAGGTGTGATCAATTTTCAGATATTGGCACCATAGCTTGTGGACTCTATAACTTTCACAAAGACCAAAAAATATCCACCAATTTGTACTTATTTTTACCAAAGATATGTAGCAGTATAAATTTTGGCCAAAATGTATGAAGAAAAAATACTAATTTGCAAAATTTTATAACGGAAACAAAGAAAAATTCATTTTTTTACAAAATTTTCAGTCTTTTTTCTCTTATAGCGCAAAAAATAAAAAACCCAACAGTGATTAAATACCACCAAAAGAAAGCTCTATTTGTGTGAAAAAAGGACATATGGGTACAGTGTTGTATGACTGAGTAATTGTCATTCAAAATGTGAGAGCACCGAAAGCTGAAAATTCGTCTGGTTAGGAAGGGGGTTTAAGTGCCCAGTTGTCAAGTGGTTAATGATGCGTAAAGTGAAAAAAAAAAAGTCAAATATTCCTTTAAATATTGTACCTGGGGGGTGTCTAAAGTATGTCTGTGAAGTGCCACGTGTTTCCCGTGTTTAGAACTGTCCCTGCACAAAATAACATTTCTAAAGGAAAAAAAGCCATTTTGCTTGCGGCTTTAATGTAATGTCTGGTCCCGGTAATATGGATGAAAATCTTTAGGAAAAATGGCATAGCTACCCCATGACCCCCCCCCCCCACCCCAGCCCATTACCAGCCCCTTTGGGTCTTGTATGGATATTAAGGGGAACCCCGCACACAAAATAAAAAAGGCCCTATATACTCTGAACAGCCGTATACAGGCGGTGCATACAAGACAGGGACTGTAGGTTTGTTCTTATGTAGAATCTGTTTATAATTTTGAACAGCTGCATTGTTTAAGTGTAGCTCCAGCCAAATTCCTTTTTTTTAGCTTTTTGGAAAACATAGGGAACGGTTATCACCCCTGTCACATTTTTTTTGCTGTCTGTGCCCCTGTTCAGAACATTTCACCTCACTTTGCGTCCCAATGACAACTGTTTTTGAAATGTGGTGTTTTTATTGAAACAAGGATTGGTGATAAAGCATCAGTAGAGAGGAGACACCTTTCTCCCATATTAATTCTTACAGGAGAGAATTTTCCTTCCAAGGGGTAGATTTCCTCTCACTTCCTGTTGTCTTCTTCTGTTTGCAAGTAGTAGTAGTTTGTAAGTTGGATGTTTGAAAGTAGGGACCTGCCGTATATACTCTGCAGAAATTGGCCCCTTAGGTGTTGGTGTTGGCACAACACTGAAAGCACTCACAGTTACTCTTGGTGGGTGCTGGAACGCCCTGCTGTCAACTATTATATCAGGAATTGTAATAACATATAATTGTTGATCAGTGGTAGTAAAAATTGAGCCTTTGATGGTGGTGCTGGTGCCACAACACTGTAAGGCCTGACAGTTACTCTTGGTGGGCGCAGAAATGGGCCCTGCTGTGAATTATTAGATCAATAATTATAATTGCATGCCCCTGTTGAATAGGGGCTGAAAAATTGGGCCTTTGGTGGTGGTGGTGGTGGTGGTGGTGGTGCTGGTGCCACAACACTGTAAGGCCTGACAGTTACTCTTGGTGGGCGCAGCAATGGGCCCTGCTGTGAATTATTCGATCAATAATTATAATTGCATGCCCCTGTTGAACAGGGGCTGAAAAATTGGGCCTTAGGCACTGGTGGCACAACACTGCAACCCCTCACAGATACTGTACTTGGAGCACAGCAATGAGGCCTGTTGCAAAGTATTGCATCAAAAATTGTAATTACACGCCCCTGTTAAACAGGGGCTGAAAAATTGGGTCTTAGCCACTGGTGGCGGCACAAATAAACCAAAATGATCTTCCAAGCTATCATCATTAATCAGATCATTGAGGAGGAGGAGGAGGATAGCTAGTCAACATAACAGCACAGGAACTCAGCATCAGCATCAGTCTTGAAGGGATGTGACATTTTAAAATCAATTAGTCTGTTATATCAGCATCAGGTGTGTGGTAGCTGGTGGTGATCCAAGACTGGTTCATCTTGATGAAAGTCAGTCGATCAACCGAGTCGGTGGACAAGCGCACCCTGTGATCCGTGACAAATCCTCCAGCAGCACTGAATGTGCGTTCTGAAAGAACGCTGGATGCAGGACAGGCCAGTAGCTCAATTGCATACTGTGCAAGCTCTGGCCAGTGATTCATCCTCAAGACCCAGTAAGCCAGAGGATTTTCGGTGGGGAAGGTGTCCAAGTCTGACCTTGCCCCTAGGTATTCCTGCACCATGTATATCAGACGCTGGCGATGGTTGCTGGAACCGATCATACTTTGGGGCTGCGGACTAAAGAATTGTCTGAACGCATCGGTCAGACGGCCACCTTCCCCACCGCTCCTTCTTTGACTGCCCGAAGCCTCAGCAACTCGTTGTCCAGGACCAGGAGTTTGTAACCTCCCAGTCTCTGGGAACGCGTTGCACAGACCTTTCTGCAAGGCCTCCCGGAGTTGTCTCATCCTCTGCTCCCTCTGCGACGGTAAGATAAGGTCCGCAACCTTACCCTTGTACCGTGGATCAAGGAGAGTGGCCAGCCAGTAATGGTCCCTCTCCTTGATCCGAAGAATACAAGGATCCTTCCGCAGACTTTGCAGGATCAGGGAGGCCATGCAGCGTAGGTTAGCTGAGGCATTCAGTCCGGAGTCCTCTGGGTCACTAAGGACGACATGATCCGCAGCCACCTCCTCCCAGCCACGTACAAGTCCACTGGTTTCTTGGGACTGTAAATCATCCCTAAAAGACTGCTGCTGATGATGCTGAGTGCCAGCCTCCACCTCCATGCTGACACAATCCTCCTCCTCCTCCTCCTCCTCCTCCTCCTCCTGTGCGATGGGTGGGACAGAAGGAACACTGTCTGGGTAAAGGGGGCCTTGAGAGGCAATGAAGTCCTCCTCTTCCTGCCTCTGTTCTGCCTCAAGTGCCCTGTCCATTATTCCACGCAGCGTGTGCTCCAACAGGTGGACAAGAGGTACAGTGTCACTGATGCATGCACTGTCACTGCTCACCATCCTCGTGGCCTCCTCAAATGGTGCCAGGACAGTGCATGCATCCCTGATCATGCCCCACTGGCGTGGTGAAAAAAAACCGAGCTCCCCTGACCCTGTCCTGGTGCCGTAGTCGCACAGGTACTCATTGATGGCCCTCTGCTGCGTGTGCAGCCGCTGCAGCATGGCCAACGTTGAGTTCCACCTGGTGGGCATGTCACATATAAGGCGGTTCTTGGGCAGGTTCAACTCCTTTTGCAGCTCAGCCAGGCGAGCACTGGCATTATAAGATATGCGGTAATGCACACAGACTTTCCTGGCCTGCCTCAGGACATCCTGTAAGCCCGGGTACCTGCCCAAGAACCGCTGCACCACCAGGTTAAGGACGTGAGCAATACAGGGCACATGGGTCAGTTGTCCCTGTCGGAGGGCGGAGAGGAGGTTGGTGCCATTGTCGCAAACCACCATTCCTGGCTTAAGCTGGCGTGGCGTCAACCACCTCTCGGCCTGCCCCTGCAGAGCAGACAGGACCTCTGCCCCAGTGTGGCTCCTGTCCCCCAAACACACCAGCGCAAGCACGGCATGGCATCTTTTTGCCTGCGTACTTGCGTAGCCCCTTGAATGCCTACGGAGCACCGCTGGTTCCGAGGACAAACCACAGGAAGAGGCCATGGATGAAGAAGAAGAGGAGGGGGTGGAGGAGAGAGGTGTGTCACACCCAGTAGTAGCATTTTGGAGGCGTGGCGGTGGAACAACCTCCAACACTACTGCACCTTGTCCTGCATCCTTCCCAGCTGCCAAAAGAGTGACCCAATGGGCCATGAAAGAAAGGTAACGTCCCTGTCCATGCCTGCTGGACCATGAGTCAGCGGTAATATGCACCTTACCGCTGACCGCCCTGTCCAGCGAGGCCAAGACATTGCCTTCCACATGCCTGTAGAGAGCCGGAATCGCCTTCCGTGCGAAAAAGTGGCGTTTGGGAACCTGCCACTGAGGAACTGCACATTGCACAAACTCACGGAAGGGGGCCGAGTCTACCAACTGAAAAGGCAGCAGTTGAAGCGCTAGCAATTTAGCCAAGCTAGCATTCAACCGCTGGGCATGTGGATGGCTGGGAGTGAACTTCTTTCGACGGTCCAGCAGCTGGGGCAGGGAAATTTGTCTGCTAGAATCGGACGTTGGTGTACTGCTAGCAGAGTGCCCGCAAGTACTTGGCTGTGACACACCTAATTCTACACCTTCATTCCTCTCAGAGCAGGTTTCAGAGAGGACTGAAGTTATAGTGGGGTTGGAGATCCCAGCTGATGCGGTGCAAGAAGAGGTCAGCTTTGTTCTTTGGTGTGGGTCTTTAAGGTAGGCTTGCCAACGAGCTGCATGGCAGGTCAACATATGTCTGATCAAGCATGTGGTGCCCAAGCGGCTGATGTTTTGGCCACGCGATATACGCTTGAGACATATGTTGCAAACAGCAGCTGTGCGATCTGATGCACTCGCCTCAAAAAAGGCCCACACCAAAGAACTTTTTGAATGACGGGCAGAGGCAGCGCCCTGCACAGGCGGAGCTCTGCGGTGTGATTCCGTCGGTGTGCTGCCCATATGCTGGCCACTCAAGGGCATCCTGCCTCGTTGGAGATGTGCCTCCTCCTCATCCTCCTCCTCCTCCTCTCTCCTATTAGGCACCCACATGGAGTCAGTGACCTCATCATCCCCTCCCTCCTCATCACTGGAGCCAATCTGGCAGTATGCTGCAGCTGCTGGAGCATGACTGCCAGATTGGTGTCCTTCTTGAGCATCCCCTCTCTCTGCTCTCACGCTACTGCCTTCCTCTAGCTGGGTATCATCATCAGATCCTTCGAAACGCTGGGCATCCTCCTGGAGCATGTACCCAACACTGTGCTCAAACAGTTCGGGGGACTCCTCAGGAGGAGGACATGGTGGGTCTAGGGAAGGATTGACTAATGAAGATAATGATACCAGAGAAGAGGACGCTTTGGCAGCTGCTTTGCCAGTACCCTGAGCCTGGGTGAGAGAGGATGAGGAGGATGAGGTGGGCTTGGTCATCCACTCTACCAAGTCTTCGGCATGATGTGGCTCAACATGTCCAGCTGCCGAAAAGAAGGACAAGCGTGTCCCATGGCCATGTGCTGATGACAATGCACCGCGTCCACGACCAGCACTGTTGCCCCCAGACACAGAGCCTGCTTGCCCTCTTTTTTTGCCTCCTGACTGTCTGCCTCTCCTTGTTTGCCTTCCAGACATTTTAATGGATGGCCTGCAGGGAGATGGGAAAAACAGCAATAAGGGCTACCTTCAGGTGTATACTGTGCAGGAGGCTTAGCAACAATGACACTGACACTGTCCCCTGCCTATCCTTCTCTGTCCCTAAACACAAGGATTTGCAATATGCTTCAGCAAGATTGGTTTAGCACAGAATAGCACACTGATAGTTTCCACGAGTGTCCTTCTCTGTCCCTAAACTCAAGGATTTCAAATATGGTTCAGCAAGATTGGTTTAGAACAGAATAGCACACTGACACTTTCCCTCACTGTACCTCTCTGTCCCTACAAACAAGGTTTAGCACAGAATGACACACTGACACTCTCCCTACCTATCCTTCTCTGTCCCTAAACACAAGGAATCCAGGATTAGTAAAGGAAAAATAATGACACTGTCCCTGCCTATGCTTCTCTTTCCCTGCTCCGGAACACACTACACAAGGCCGCCGCGCTGGCGGCCTTTTATAGTGTGGGGCGTGTACTAAACCCCCTCAGCAATAATTGGCCACAGGCATCCTATTACATGCAAAACGCTGCTTTTTGCAGGAAAAAAAGTCCCCGACCCTTTCCAAAAACGCAGAGGTACAAAAATGCATTGATGTGAACATGTTCCATAGGAACCCATGTTAAAAAATTTCCATGCATTTCTGCAAAATGCAAAATGCACCAAAAAACGCATTAGTGTGAATCGAGCCAAAGACCGAGACTATTTTTCAATTATTTAGTTTACAAGTTAACCACTTCCATACCGGGTACTTATACACCTTCCTGCCCAGACCAATTTTCAGCTTTCAGCGCTGTCGCAATTTGAATGACAATTGCGCGGTCATGGTACACTGTACCCAAACTAAATTTTTATCATTTTGTTCCCACACATAGAGCTTTCTTTTGGTGGTATTTGATCACCTCTGCAATTTTTATTTTCTGCTAAAAAAAATTAAAAAGACCAAAAACTTTGAAAAAAAAACGTTTTTTTTTGTTTCAGTTACAAAACTTTGTAAATAAGTACGTTTTTCCTTCACTGATGGGCACTGATGGGGCTGCACTGACGGGCACTGATAAGGCGGCACTGATGGGCACTGATGAGGTGGCACTGATGGGCACCGATAGGCTGCACGGATGGGCACTGATAGGCGGCACGGATAGGCACAGATAGGCGGCACGAATGGGCACTGATAGGCGGCACGGATGGGCACAGATAGGCAGCACGGATGGGCACAGATAGATGGCACGAATGGGCACAGATAGGCGGCACGCATGGGTACTGATAGGCAGCACGGATTGGCACTGATAGGCGGCATGGATGGGCACTGATAGGCGGCATGGATGGGCACTGATAGGTGGCATGGATGAGCATGGATGGGCACTGATAGGTGGCACTGATGTACTGTAATGTGTTGTACTAATGGATGCCAATCAGTGCCAAACAATAATACCTGCCAATCAGTGGTGCCCATTGTGGGCACTGATTGGCATCCATTGTGGGCACTGATTGGCATCCATTAGGCATCTCTAATTGGCATCCCTGGTGGTCTAGGGTGGCATACCTTATCGTGGGCATCCCTGGTGGTCTGGTGGCATCCCTGGTGGTCCAGTGGGCATCCTCGGGGGGGCTGCGCTGATAATCGATCAGCACAACCCGCCCTGTCAGAGGAGCAGCTGATCAGCTCTCCTCTACTCGCGTCTGACAGACGCGAGTGAGGAAAAGCCGATCACCGGCTTTTCCTGTTTACATCGTGATCAGCCGTGATTGGACACGGATGATCACATGGTAAAGAGTCTCTGTCGGAGACTCTTTTCCTAGATCGGTGTTGCGGGTGTCAGACTGACATCCCGCAGCAACGATCGGCGCGCATCGGCTCAATATCCTGATCACGTCATATGACGTCCAGTCAGGATATTGAAATCACTTTGCCGCCGTCATTTTGCAATAGGGCGGGCGGCAAGTGGTTAAAATCATTTTTTTTGCTAGAAAATTACTTAGGATCCTCAAACATTATATATTGTTTTTCTTACAACCTAGAGAATAAAATGGCGGTCGTTGCAATACTTTTTGTCACACCGTATTTGCGCAGCGGTCTTACAAGCGCACTTTTTTTGGGAAAAAATTCACAGTAAAATTAGCCCAATTTTTTTTTTAGATTGTGAAAGATGATGTTATGCCGAGTAAAGTGATACCCAACATGTCACGCAAAATTGCGCCTTTAAAATCTCCATAGGCAACGTTTAAAAACGTTTTCAGTGACAGAGGAGGTCTAGGGCTAGAATTATTGCTCTCGCTCTACCGATCGCGGCGATACCTCACATGTGTGGTTTGAACACCGTTTTCATATGCGGGCGCTGCTCACGTATGCGTTCGCTTCTGCACGCGAGCTCGGCGGGACGGGGCGTGTTTAAATTTGTTTCTTATTTATTTTACCTTTTATTTTTAAATGTAAACATCCCTTGTAATAAAAAAAAAAAAAAGAAGCATGACAGGACCTCTTAACCCCTTGCCGACCAGCGCACAACGATATATGTTGGCACAATGGCATGGCTGGATAAATGGGCGTACCTGTACGCCCCCTTTAAATCGCAGCATTGTGGGCACACGCGCGCCCGCCGCGTGCTCCGTGAGCGTGCCCGCGGGTCCCGCGGACTCAATGTCAGCCGGTGTCCCGCGATCGTGTCACGGAGCGGCAGAACGGGGAGATGCATGTGTAAACAAGGCATTTCCCTGTTCTGCCTAGCAACATGACAGATCTACTGCTCCTTGTCATCGGGAGCAGTGATCTCTGTCATGTTGTAGTGAGACCACCCCCCCACCACAGTTAGAATCATTAACTAGGACACACTTAACCCCTTGATCGCCCCCTAGTGATAATCCTTTCCTGCCAGTGACATTTATACAGTAATCAGTGCATTTTTATAGCACTGATCGCTGTATAAATGACAATAGTCCCAAAATAGTGTCAAAAGTGTCCGATGTGCCCGCCATAATGTCGCAGTCATGATTAAAAATTGCTAAACGCCGCCATTACTAATAAAAAAATAATAATAAAAATGCTATAAATCTACCCCCTATTTTGTAGACGCTATAGCTTTTGCGCAAACCAATCAATAAACGCTTATTGCGATTTTTTTTTTACCAAAAATATGTAGAAGAATACGTATTGGCCTAAACTGAGGAAAAAAAAAAACATTTTTTTGGGGATATTTTTTTATAGCAAAAAGTAAAAAATATTGCTTTTTTTTCAAAATTGACGCTCTCCTGCCGCCGATAAAAGTGATCTCACAGCGAATTTGCGCATTAGAGTGCCCACCTCTCTGGATGAAGAAGCACAGGGGGCACAGCAGACAGCAGCACTGTCATTCTGGGGGGAGGGGGGTGTTAGATGTATTAGCAGATTTAGATACACTAACAAGTTAAAGCTGAACTCCAGCTCAGACTTTATAATCAGTTACAGCAAACTGTTTTTTTTTTTTGTGTTTTTTTTTTTTTTTTAGGGATAAAGGTTTTACATAAATAAATAAAAGCCAATCATTGTAAGCACCCCTGTCAGTAGTAAATGGTTTCTCTCATTTCTCTAACTGCTACATCTGCAAGAGAGTTTTTCTTTTTCTTTTTTTTTTAAACAAAAGACTTACTGGCTGGATCACCAGGTAAAATAAAAGGAAAGAAAGTCTAAAAAAAAAATCAAACAAATGCAGCCACTACAACTCAGAATTGGTAAGCCGCAATATAATAAATGTTTGCTTTTGGGTTTCTATGTATCATGGCCTGGCTGGCTGCTGTTCTATAGTCCGCCACAAGATGGCGATCAAGTACTACGACGAAGAGTAAGTCCCCTTTGTATATGGTGGAGTGAGGAATTTGCTGGATGAGCAATGTTGTCCCTGGATCCAGATACCTTTCATGATGATTGGAGAGATTGGCAGGGGACTCTGTGGTCTGGGAAACCATTCTTAATGTTGAATCTATGTTTGTTGAGAGTTTGGGTCTTTCTTCAGACAATGGTCATGTTCCATAGAGCCAAGACTATCACGACTCTCTGGCTCCTAGAAGAACACGGCTTAGCAAGAAAGAGCCCACCCTCAGGCCTCGTACACACGGCCGAGATTCTAGTTGAAAAAAACATGTCGTTTTTTTCGACGAGATTCTTGGACAAGAAACTTGTCCCGGCCGAGTGTACACACGCTCGTTTCAAAGAACCCGTGGTTCTTTGAATGGAGCGTACGCGGTGACATCATCGACTACGACGAGCATGCGCTCGTCACATTCGATGCCGTCGCCGCCATCTTGGTATACCCTACGTATGCCTATGAAGCTACCGCGCATGCGTCGAATTCATTTCGAACATGCGGGGGCTTCCGGGAGGACAGGTAAGTGTACACACACTCACTTTTCTCGTCGAGAAACATGCCGAGGAGAATCTCGACGAGAAAATAGAGAGCAGGTTCTCTATTTTCTCGTCGAGGTTTCTTGTCGGTTTTCTTGACGAGAAACCCGATAGCCGCGTACACACGACCGATTTACTCGGCAAGACCTCTCTGCCAGCAAGTTTCTTGCTGGTTCTTGCCGAGAAAATCGGTCGTGTGTACGAGGCCTCACAGTCAAAAAAGGTTCATTTCAGATGCAACGTTTCCAGAAGCCTTACTTCTACTATCCTGATGGATGGGATCAGGCCCGGACTGGCCATAGGGCATACCGGGCATATGCCCGGTGGGCCGCCAGGCCGCATGTCACGTCCCCTCCCCCCCCCCAGTGCACTCTCAGCTGCGAGTCACAGCTGCACTCGAGTGACACCCGTCGGCACATCAGGGGGCCGGGACCCGCAACGATCCCCTTCTCTCTGGCACGGTGCCCGCAGCTCTGATGATCTGATCAGTCTCGGCTCGGCTGTCTCACACAGCCGAGCAGAGTGAAGCCGCCTCCCCCTCCTCCTTTATGTCTACACAGGGGGAGGGGACCCGACATGCAGTCCCGCACTGATCTGAGGTACATTATGGGTCTGAAAGGGGGGGGGCTGTATTGTAGGGGGGGGGGGGTTCTGTATTGTAGGGGTGGTCTGAAATGTAGGGGGGGTTGTGTATTGTAGGGGGGTCTGTAGGGAGGGGGTCTGTACTGTAGTGAGGTCTGTGTAACATGCAGGGGGTCCAGAACTGTTAGGGGGTGTCTGTGTAACAAACTGTGGGGGACTATGTAATGTAAAGGGGTCCAGAGGTGCAAGGTGCTGCTCAGTCTAAAATGCCCGGGCCTATTTTTTGTCCCAGTCCGGGTCTGGATGGGATTAGAAAAGTCCATTCAACTAACGCCGACCATAGACGATTTGAATCAATTCAAACCATGTATGGGCAGGCTGAATGTACTCAAGTTGGTCAACCAGCCTGTGGGATTTTATATACGAGCAGCTGGTATAGCAGTTAGCAATAATCACTGGCTTCTCCCGAAGGGGGTGGCTCCCCTCCACCACCGGGAGAATACAGCTACCTATTTCATGTGTAGCATAGTGTTCAGTGTGCAGTGTGTAGTGTGTAGCATAGTGTTCAGTGTGCAGTTTAGTGTGTAGTGTTCAGTGTGCAGTGTGTAGTGTGTAGCATAGTGTTCAGTGTGCAGTTTAGTGTGTAGTGTTCAGTGTAGTGTGTAGTTCAGTGTTTCTCAACTCCAGTCCTCAAGGCGCCCCAACAGGTCATGTTTTCAGGATTTCCCTCAGATGAAACAGCTGTGGGAATTACTAAAGCAGTTAAACTGATCAAATCATCTGTGCAATGGAGAGCCTGAAAACATGACCTGTTGGGGCGCCTTGAGGACTGGAGTTGAGAAACACTGGTGTAGTGTTTAGTGTGTAGTGTAGTGTACTGTTTAGTGTAGTGTGTAGTGTGCAGTGTAGTGTTTAGTGTGCAGTGTGTAGTAGTTTAGTGTGTAGTGTAGTGGTGTAGGAATCAGGTAGGTCAGTGTAGTGGTCAGTGTAGGAATCCGGTAGGTCAGTGTAGGGATAAGGTAGGTCAGTGTAGTGGTCAGTGTAGGAATCCGGTAGGTCAGTGTAGGGATAAGGTAGGTCAGTGTAGTGGTCAGTGTAGGAATCCGGTAGGTCAGTGTAGGGATAAGGTAGGTCAGTGTAGTGGTCAGTATAGGAATCAGGTAGGTCAGTGTAGTGGTCAGTGTAGGAATCCGATAGGTCAGTGTAGGGATAAGGTAGGTCAGTGTAGTGGTCAGTATAGGAATCAGGTAGGTCAGTGTAGTGGTCAGTGTAGGAATCCGGTAGGTCAGTGTAGGGATAAGGTAGGTCAGTGTAGTGGTCAGTATAGGAATCAGGTAGGTCAGTGTAGTGGTCAGTGTAGGAATCCGGTAGGTCAGTGTAGGGATAAGGTAGGTCAGTGTAGTGGTCAGTGTAGGAATCCGGTAGGTCAGTGAAGGGATAAGGTAGGTCAGTGTAGTGGTCATTATAGGAATCAGGTAGGTCAGTGTAGTGGTCAGTGTAGGAATCCGGTAGGTCAGTGTAGGGATAAGGTAGGTCAGTGTAGTGGTCATTATAGGAATCAGGTAGGTCAGTGTAGTGGTCAGTGTAGGAATCCGGTAGGTCAGTGTAGGGATAAGGTAGGTCAGTGTAGTGGTCAGTATAGGAATCAGGTAGGTCAGTGTAGTGGTCAGTGTAGGAATCCGGTAGGTCCATGTAGGGATAAGGTAGGTCAGTGTAGTGGTCATTATAGGAATCAGGTAGGTCAGTGTAGTGGTCAGTGTAGGAATCCGGTAGGTCAGTGTAGGGATAAGGTAGGTCAGTGTAGTGGTCAGTATAGGAATCAGGTAGGTCAGTGTAGTGGTCAGTGTAGGAATCAGGTAGGTCAGTACTATTGTAGGAAGGGAAGAGACTTGGGGAGTGCGAAAAGTCCACAGGTTAGGGGGGCGCAAATTACTTGCCTTGCCCCGGGCGCTGACAACCCACGCTACGCCACTGGACTTACCTGCATTGTTCTAGATCAAGCCTCCTGTTAGTCTGCCTTGCTTGCTGTTGGATCCCCCTGTGTATGACCCGGATTGGATACTGGACTATCCCCTGAACTCAGCCTGCCTTATTACCTGAACTGCCTTTGAACCATAATATCTGTCTGCTAAACTGCAAGTACCTGTTTGTTTTTCTCGGTTCTCATTTGCCCTGGCGTGGTGGCCAGACACTATAGCATTGTGTATAAGTCCTGGTGGGCAACCAAGTACCGGTAGGCCTGCTTGTCTTAGGTGAAGCACACAGTAGCCAGCTATAGTGCCTAACCATCTGTGTTGGGGTAGACATGACAATCGTGACACTACCTCTGGAGTCTGGAGATGGATATCTATCTCCAAATGAGCTACTCTCAGACCTGCTTATATTGGCCCTGCACACCTGTGCACTCGCTCAAGCTGCAAAGTCCTGACACAGGATCGACGGTTCCGTCCCACCCAAGACACTTTAGAACCTTACAACTCCAGGCCCCGATCACAAAACCCGGAGAAAACTTACAACACAGCTTTCTCTGCTCACAATAAACACACCGGAGTTTCTCAAACTGCAAATTTGAGAATCCCGTGTCCTCCTTACCCCCCTTTCCTAATCCCACACCGTGACAGGGCCTTACATGGTCACAACTCTTTATTGTATAAAATGACTTTCCAATCATTGCCATCAAATACCAGACAAGAACTTCTACCAAATCCTCTCCTCACTTTTAAATGTTTTTTCCCCTCTTATGTTGTTCCGCTTCACCCCTCACTTGACATTTCACCTCAATGCAAAATTTAGAATTAACTCAATGTCCTCGTTGATGATTAATTGGCTTAGATAGGAAATGCTGAGATAAGAGAACACAGTCAACACTGCTGCCACTTCTACAGCTGAGATGATGCAAGATTTTAACAGATGGTAGACACAAGGTATGGTGTACAGCCCTCAGAGAAAGGGGCGTGCTGGAGGAGTAAGAGGACAGCTATGGGAAGATTCAGAGTTATAGAAGGCTAGAAGGTGAAAAGGAGACATCCTTGACCACTATGAGTCTATCTCAGTGGATTACATCCCTCTTTCAGCCCCAGAGACCAACGTCTTGCCACCTACATCTCTTGAATGAATACCAGCCACTCCAAACGATGCAATCGCTGAACCCTGAAGAGTTCGCCAAGCCTGGACCCACTGGTGAACCGAGTCTGGATTTAATATTCAATGAAAGTATTTCTGATCTAGGAGGAAAGGAAAGTATTCTGCTTGTGGGGGAGGCAGGATATAGCCCACAGAATGGTGATAGGAACCGAGGAATTTTGGGAGAACTCTCTTTTGCTCTCTTTGGAACCCCGAAGAATAAGGTAGAAGTCGACGAAGGATCTAGTAACACTCGTAGCTGTGTCACCTCAAAGTCTCCATCGAAATATAGGATGCTTGATTATCCGGTCATTCTAGCGGTTTTTCGAGACACGTTATTAATGGACATGGCAAGCAAAACCCTGGTGAAGGAGGTTTTGAAAGATGTCCAGGTGAGGACCAGGGATTCGAGATCAGCCGTGGTTGGTATTGTCCTAATACGTGAACCTTGTCAAGAAGATATAAATACGGGACCCAAAGAGAAGCTGGCTGAGTTGATGAGTCAAGTATTTAGGAGGCAGTCTTGGGGAGTTTGCTGCTATTTCAGCCCTCAGCCAAAGTCCATCCATGAGGTGAAGTGGACCATCATAAAAACGCTGGGAGGAACATTTAAAGGCAAGTGGCTTTGAGGTCTTCCCTTAATTGTAGAAAGGTTTTAGGCACCCCAAACCTAAAGACAATCTCTTCTTATAAGTCAGCATTGGTTGGGACTAAAGCCCCGTACACACGGTCGGACTTTTGCCCAACAAACTTAGTTTTAAGCAAGTTGGACCAACAACCTGACCGTGTGTACGCTCCATCGGACAAACTTTTTTGAGTTTGGTTTTGTTTTCATCGGACAAAAGTTGGGTCTGCGAACGGACAAACTTTTGCCCAACAAAAGTCCTATGGAGCAAAGTCCTACCGTGTGTACAGAAAACCATAGGACTTTTGTCCGATGGACAAAACAACTAATGTTAAAATCAACCAACAATAGCAGAAGTTGACCAAAGGGTGGTGGTAAAGAGCAGAAAAGAGCAGAAAAACCATGTGATGTTGCAAAAAGTTTTGGGAAAGTTTGCAGAAAAGTCCTGAGGTGTGTATGCTATGGGTGTGCCCGGCCAACTCCGTTCGGACAAAAATCCAAGGAAAAGTCTGATGGAAGTCTGACCGTGTGTATGGGGCTTAAAACTCACAATCTAGTCACCAAACAAAAGTAGACAAAGCATAAAAGTTAAACTTTGCCTCAACCTCATCCTGGAAATTTCTATTTACCTCTATCGATATTTTAACCACTTAAGCCCCAGACCATTTTGCAGCTAAAGGACCAGGCCACTTTTTGGGATTCGGCACTACGTCGCTTTAACTGATAATTGCGCGGTCGTGCGACGTGGCTCCCAAACAAAATTGACGTCCTTTTTTCCCCACAAATAGAGCTTTCTTTTGGTGGCATTTGATCACCTCTGCGGTTTTTATTTTTTGCGCTATAAACAAAAATAGAGCGACAATTTTGAAAAAAAATGCAATATTTTTAACTTTTTGCTATAATAAATATCCCCCAAAAAATATATTAAAAAAAACATTTTTTTTCCTCAGTTTAGGCCGATACGTATTCTTCTACATATTTTTGGTAAAAAAAAATCGCAATCTGATTATTCGATTGATTATTGATTGGTCTGCGCAAAAGTTATAGCGTTTACAAAATAGGGGGTAGTTTTATGGCATTTTTATTAATTATTTATTTTTTACTAGTAAAATCCGCGGTCCGACTCACGGGGATGGCGGCAGGGTCGCGAGCACGCGGACAGGCACTTAAAGGGGACGTACAGGTACGTTGATGTGCCTGTCCGTGCCATTCTGCCGATGTATATCTACAGGAGGCGGTCGGCAAGTGGTAATCGGCCAAAATAACAATAATTGTCCACCAAATATATCTGTGTCCCAGAGATAAGCAAGGGACAGTACACTGGGTACCCGATAGACAAGTGCGATTTGTTTCATTAAGAATCAAAATTCAGACAAAATTTTCGTTATTCAGATGTATCGAAATTTTCGCGTCACAATAGTAACAAATCCAAAATAAATTATAACAAAATTAATTATTAGAATTTGAAAATTAATTTGAATTAAAAAATTAATTTGAATTTGAAAATGATATTGAAATGGAAACATGTTTCAATAAATACAGTAAGGTATAAAAGTGAAATAAGATGATGATTTCTACTTAGGCTGCTTTATGGTATAAAATAGAGAAGAAGAAAAAAAAAAAAAAAAGGAAAGAGAAGAAACGAAAAGAAGGGAACAAATAGAGAATATAATAAAATAAAATAAAACAAAATAGAATAGAATTTATTAGATAATAAAAATAAAGAATAAAATAGAAAAGAATAGAATAAAATAGAAAACAATAGACTAGATTAGAATAGAATAGAATAAACTAGAATGAATGTAGCTGTGTTCCGAAATTCGAATCAATTTGAAAATAACCAATATACGAAATTAATCCGAATATACAAAACTAATTCCGAAATTGAATCATTCTAACATAACGAATATGATAAAATGAAATTATTAACTTAACGAAAAAAATCTGAAATGAGACGCAGCAAATGTTTCAATCATGCACATCTCTAGATCTCCTAATTTCTTGAGTCTAAGGGTGTGTGGTTTACAAAGGCAACCTCTCCTTACATTCTAATCTTCTTACCTGTATGACATGGGGAGAGACTGGATGACTCCCATTCGGTTGCCTTCTCTTAGATACAGTTTAGGAGTTCAAGGAGAGTTCAGGCAACACTGCTGAACACTGGGAGTGTGGAACATCTGTAAACCAATTGTTGATCCTCTCTGGAGTTTTGGTGCTTGGGCTGGTTAAGCGTTTCTCATCGAGTCCTCAGATATTACCAATATGTTTTGTAGGTATCTATAAATGCGCCCACTACTGGTGGTGGTAGGCTACCTTCACAGATACAGCTCATGTTTATACAGTATATTTCCCAAAATATGTAAAAAAACTAAAAGTTTTAGAGTACCTCTTGCAAGTGGAATTTGGGGATTTCCATGTTTTGCAGGCACCTTCACATACACATAAGGACATGCCTGCTGGATGCATTTTAGTTACATGGATATCTACAAAGCCTACACTACCAGTAGGACCTGGCGATAGCTTTTTGGGAAAAGTGTAGGTGACAGTGGCGGCTGGTGCTCAAAATTTTTTTGGGGGGGGGGTGCAAACAAACTGAAAAAAAAAAATCATCAATTGCCACCACTGTGCCCATTGAACGCAGCCACTGTGCCCAAACGCCACCAGTTTGCCCCCTAAAATGCAGCCAGTTTGTCCCCAAATGCAGCCAGTTTGTCCCCAAATGCAGGCAAGTTTCCCCCCAAATGCAGCCAGTTTCCCCCCAAATACAGCCAGTTTCCCCATCAAATGCAGCCAGTTTCCCCCCAAATACAGCCAGTTACCCCCCAAATGCAGCCATTTTCCCCCCAAATACAGCCAGTTTCCCCATCAAATGCAGCCAGTTTCCCCCCAAATACAGCCAGTTTCCCCATCAAATGCAGCCAGTTTCCCCCCAAATGCAGCCAGTTTCCCCCCAAATACAGCCAGTTTCCCCATCAAATACAGCCAGTTTCCCCATCAAATGCAGCCAGTTTCCCCCCAAATGCAGCCAGTTTCCCCCCAAATACAGCCAGTTTCCCCATCAAATACAGCCAGTTTCCCCCCAAATGCAGCCAGTTTCCCCCCAAATACAGGCAGTTTCCCCATCAAATGCAGCCAGTTTCCCCCCAAATACAGCCAGTTTCCCCATCAAATGCAGCCAGTTTCCCCCCAAATGCAGCCAGTTTCCCCCCAAATACAGCCAGTTTCCCCATCAAATACAGCCAGTTTCCCCATCAAATGCAGCCAGTTTCCCCCCAAATGCAGCCAGTTTCCCCCCAAATACAGCCAGTTTCCCCATCAAATACAGCCAGTTTCCCCATCAAATGCAGCCAGTTTCCCCCCAAATGCAGCCAGTTTCCCCCCAAATACAGCCAGTTTCCCCATCAAATACAGCCAGTTTCCCCCCAAATGCAGCCAGTTTCCCCCCAAATACAGCCAGTTTCCCCCCAAATACAGCCAGTTTCCCCCCAGCCCTGCACTTACCTTCCTCGGGTCAGCGCCGTCCTTCTTCCGTCCTCGATGTCTTCTCCCGCCCTCGATGTCGCTTCAGCCAATCAGGTTACCGGTAACCAGACCCGGTGAACCTGATTGGCTGAGACACGTGTCAGTGTTAACCAAGGAACACACAGCCCGTGCGTCCCCTGGTTAACTATTTGGCTCTGATAGGCACTTCCAAAAACCAACCAGCCGCTGTTATTCAGATGGTCGGCGCTCGCCAGGGGGCTGGCCATCTGAATAGTGGGTGGCAGCCGCGACGGCGACAATACATAGGTTCATGCAATGCACGAACCTATGTATTGTTGTTGTGAGTGACGGGCGCAGGAGAGAGAGGGGGCGGCGCTCCTGCGCCCACTATGGACGCACCACCACTGGTAGGTGAATAGCTCCAGAATGTCCTGAGATATTTCTTTAATCAACGCACAACCAACAGAGGCGTTTTATTTCTATTTGACTCCCTAATCTCACTTGCAGTTCATTAGTTGTTCTTCTATGACAAACAAATGACGCCTTCTTTATAGCTGAACGTCTGCCAAACAAGGGCGCCTTGTTCATTGAAAGTTCATTGCAATCATTTTCAGTTTAGTTAGTAGTAATATGATTACACCGAGGAGGTTGTGTCTGGTTTCTTGACCTTTACAAAAAACTGAAAAAAAGGATTTGCATTGAAGGCAAAAGTTTCCCATTAGTAAATGTCCTTCGTATATTAACCACCTGCTTACTGGGCACTTTTACCCCCTTCAAGCCCAGGCCAATTTTTAGCTTTCAGCGTTGTCACACTTCGAATGACAATTGCGCAGTCATGCAATGCTGTACCCATATGAAATTTGTATCATTTTTTTTAAAGACAGGCGGCTCTGATGGGCACTGATGTGGCGGCTCTAATGGGCACTGATGAGGCGGCTCTGATGGGCTCTGTTGAGGCGGCTCTGATGGGCTCTGTTGAGGCGGCTCTGATGGGCTCTGTTGAGGCGGCTCTGATGGGCACTGATGAGGCGGCTCTAATGGGCACTGATGAGGCGGCTCTGATGGGCTCTGTTGAGGCGGCTCTGATGGGCTCTGTTGAGGCGGCTCTGATGGGTACTGATGAGGCGGCTCTGATGGGCACTGATGAGGCGGCTCTGATGGGCACTGATGAGGCGGCTCTGATGGGCACTGATGAGGCGGCTCTGATAGGCTCTGATGAGGCGGCTCTAATGGGCTCTGATGGGCTCTGTTGAGGTGGCTCTGATGGGCTCTGTTAAGGCGGCTCTGATGGGCTCTTTTGAGGCGGCTCTGATGGGCACTGATGAGGCGGCTCTAATGGGCACTGATGAGGCGGCTCTGATAGGCTCTGATGAGGCGGCTCTAATGGGCACTGATGAGGCGGCTCTGATAGGCTCTGATGAGGCGGCTCTAATGGGCACTGATGAGGCAGCTCTGATGGGCACTGATGTGGCGGCTCTAATGGGCACTGATGAGGCGGCTCTGATGGGCTCTGTTGAGGCGGCTCTGATGGGCACTGATGAGGCGGCTCTGATGGGCACTGATGAGGCGGCTCTGATGGGCACTGATGAGGCGACTCTGATGGGCTCTGATGGGCACTGATGAGGCGGCTCTGATGGGCATTGATTAGGCGGCTCTGATGGGCACTGATGAGGCGGCTCTGATGGGCACTGATGAGGCGGCTCTAATGGGCACTGATGAGGTGGCTCTAATGGGCACTGATGAGGCGGCTCTAATGGGCACTGATAAGGTGGCTCTGATGGGCACTGATGAGGCGGCTCTGATGGGCACTGATGAGGCGGCTCCAATGGGCACTGATGAGGTGGCTCTGATGGGCACTAATGAGGAGGCACTGATGAGTCTGCATTGATAGACGGCACTGATAGGCAGCACTGATGGGCACTGATGAGGCGGCACTGATAGTGTTAGTAAATAGATAGGAAAGTACTGTATATCATATGTACATTTTTTTTTTATTATTAAAAGTTTATAAACAAACAATAAGGTAATAACAAACACTCCAAGACAATAATATTCGTGTCAATATGTATGTGTTTTGAAACTTTTTTTTTTTTTTACGTTTCTTTAGTTACTTGCCTAGGCAAATGATGTCATACATCCCACAAGTCTTCAGGAGGGGAGGAGAGGAGGAGGGGTTTTCTCATCTACGCACACCCTGCATGCATGCTTGAGCTAAGGGCAGATGGATTCCAGGAAGTGAATGCTACATGAATCATTTGATGGCCACAGCCAGAAATGCTAGGGGGTTGTATTTCAAAGTGATTTCCCAACAAAATAAAGCATGGAGACATGGATGGATAGGGGAGTTTGCTTTGAATATTAAAAACGAATTAAATAGTGTTTTTAGCTTGTGGTGCTCACATGCAGTAAAGATCCACTTTAAATTGGTTCTAAGGCTCAAGGTTTTTTTACCTTGATGCATTATGCATCAAGGTAAAAAAACCTTCTCTGTTCAGCAGTTCCCACAGCTCCCCCTAATACTTACCTAAGCCCCATCTTGATCCAGCAATGTGCACGGGAGCCTTGGGTCTCCAGCAGGGGAGGGCTGGCGGCCTTAGGCCTGGGGGGCAAGTCCAGTCAAGTTGCCCTTTGAACCGCCGAATCAGCTCACCATCCATGGCCCACCTGGTTTTTCAATGCAGCCTCACCAGTGCCCATCAGTGCAGCCAACTCCAGTGCCCATCAATGCAGCCTGATCACTGTGGCAGGTTACATGGGGTGTATGGGGGGGGAGATGGGTGGTCAGCTAGGGGTGTTAGGGTCTCTCACCTCAGCGATCTCAGCTCAGCAGGCCCCTGCACGCCACGGTCTCCTGGGGGGGTAACGCTCCTGATCCTGGTGTCAAGTTGCAGCCAGCGCCCAGCCCTGCAGCCCTGCGTCCCGACTCCCTGGCACGCCCTGCCTCTGCCTGCTTCCAAGAATCCGGTCCCAGGGAGTTGTAGTTTCCTCTGCGCTGCTGTATTTTCCACCCACCAGAAGCTTGAGTGCGGACTACAACTCCCGGAATGCAACAGCTAGTGGTCGGCCGCCATGGCCATGCCCCCGGCCCGACTTCCTAGACCAGAATAAAAAAGAAAATGGTAGCGGGCAGCGGCTGCCGGCCATTTTGAACATAAGTTAGGGCGGCCTGGGGGGCAATTGCCACCCTGCCCCCTGGCCCAGCCCTCCCCTGGTCTCCAGGGACTCTCCCTCCTCTTTGGCTGAGGCAGCATTGGGAGCCACTGGCTCCAGCTGCTGTCAATTACAGCCAATTAGCCAATGAGGTAAGAGAGAGGGGGTGGGGCTGAGCCACGGCTCTGTGTGTGAATAGACACGCAATGCAACAGAACGGGAACAAGCCTGTTTGGGTGCCCCCATTGCAAGATGCTTGCTCTGGGGGCACTCGGCAGGAGGGAGGGGCCAGGAGCGCCAGTGTGGGACCCGAGAAGAGGAGGATAGGGGCTGCTCTGTGCAAAACCACTGCACAGAGCAGGTAAGTATAACATGTTTTTTTTCTTTTTTTTTTTAAGAAAGCCTTTATTATCACTTTAAGGATCAGTCAACACAGAACTGATTCTCATTTTTTGGTTGCTGGAACACACAAAGCTGGACAGGAGCACCCAAAACTCCTCGGAGGACAGGAACACAGCTCTGAGGATCTTGAGGGGGAACCCCACACCAAAAAAAAAAAAAAACGTTGTGCCCCCCCCCCAGATCCATACCAAGCCCTTTGAATCTGGTATGGATCTTGAGGGGGAACCCAGGCCCAAAAAAGGGGCAGGGTCTCCGTGTGACGTCCCCCAGATGGCCACACCCCATGGCTATATAAGAAACGGCAGACACTGGATCTGACATCTGACAACAGTGGGAGGCAGCATTGTAGGAAGACCGGGTCGGCGGAGGATGATGTCATCGGCGGAGGGAGAAGAAGCGGAAGAAGAAGCGGAGGGAGAAGACCGGAGGAAGAAGACACAGGGGACATTCTTCATTTTTAATAAAGGACTTTTCCAAAGCAATTTTTTTTTTTTTTCGTAATATTACACTTTTTTGGGGGTGAATGGGTAGGGGTACAATGTACCCTATACTCATTCACATAGGGGGGGCAGGATCTGGGGGCCCCCTTATTAAAGGGGGCTTCCAGTTTCCGATAAGCCCCCTTCCCGCAGACCCCCACACAACCACCTGCCAGGGTTGTCGGGAAGGGACCCTTGTCCCCATCAACATGGTGACAAGGTACTTGGAGGTAGGGGGCACAGGGGTCACTCACTCACCCCCCCCCCTTTTTCCTGACCTGCCAGGCTGCATGCTCGGATAAGGGTCTGGTGTGGTCAAGATGCATACCAGACTCATTCATTGAAGTCGCATAGAAGTCGGACATGAAGTCGCAGGGCAAAGTTGGATCAGAAGTCGTGCAACTTCCGTGTCTGAACAGTGTGCACCTAGCCTAATGCCTTGTACACACGATCGGATAAACTACGGCGGATTTTTCAGACGGAATTCCGTTCAAGCTGTCTTGCATACACACTGTCACACCAAATTCCGACCGTCAAGAATGCGGTGACGTACAACACTGCGACGAGCCGAGAAAAATGAAGTTCAATGCTTCCGAGCATGCGTCGACTTGATTCTGAGCATGCGTGTTTTTCTTTCTCGTACATCACGGGACACAGAGCGACATAGTCATTACTAATGGGTTATATAGATACCGTCAGGTGCTGGCACTGGCAACTTCCAAAACCGGAAGTACCCTCCCCTATATAAGCCCCTCCCAACCGGGAGCACCTCAGTTTTTTGCCAGTGTCTAAGGTGTTGGCCAAGAAGAAACATGTGTTTTTCACTGAGCTTGCGTACAGGTTCTTTTGGGCCTCAGTAAGCTATTCCGGATCCGACCAAAAAAGCTTCATAGCTAAACGGTCGGTACCCGGGCCTTGCAGAGAAGAGCAAGGTTTTGCCTGTAATGCTTCTCTTAGGAGAGCTGGACCCTGGGATCCAGAGCTCTGGTCATACCCACAACCAAGATGTTTTCTGTGCAGGGTGCTATACAGGTCCAGGGGAGTGGAATCCTTGGGAACCCGGTCCCTGAAGGTTTGATTACAATGCCTGCCGTGATAGGTGAAGTTTGGGCTTCTGTGGACCAAACAGAGTCCTGCGGCGAGGAAAAGGTAAGTGGGGGCCCTCGGGAACTTGGTTCTATTGAGGGACCCCCAAGCCTATTTTGTCTTTCTGCCTGTTACCTAAGGTATTCCCGCTAATATTCTGTGTATGCCTGTTACTACTGAGAAAATGTAAAAATTTTAATAGTAGGCAAGAAAGAAAAATAATAAAAAAAAAAATGTAAGACCGCGGTACCTGTGTTAGACACTAGAGGCCGCTATGGTTCTTTTTCTTGTAGTGTGGATTTTTTTCTTCCAGAATCAAATCCAGGCAGTTGGTATGTTCTCTCCTGGGAAGCTGTCTCCTCTGCCCTGTTGCTGCGCTCATCCATCCCCGGGCCCTGCGGCAAAGGGACCCTGGCTCCCATCTAGCTCCTTGTTGTTTTCAAAAAAGGCGCCGAAGGCGCACGTGCCCGCGCGCGTGCGCGTGCACGCGCCTCTATTCATAGAGGCGATCTGGAAAAAGGGGCGGAGCGGGGTGGATGACGCTCAGGTGTGCGCCGCGGCGCTACTGCGCATGTGCGGGCATCCAGCATGTTTTAAAGCACATTATAGCTGGCTGTTGAAGTGCACAGACAGAGCTAGCAACAATATAAAGGCACACAGAGGCGGTTGATGCAGGCATCCCCTAGAAAGGCACTTTAGTAGACACCAACTGTGATATAGCAGCAATTGTGCTAGACTATTCTCAGTAAAAGTGGTGTATTACGGCTGGAATACCTCAGCTTTAGGCTTAGGAATATGCCGTCCAGAAGCTCCGGAACTGAATCTTCCAGGAAGCGAAGGGGGTCTCATCGGGCTCTGAGGATCTTGGGCATACTTCTGCTGCACCAGTCTCCCCTGAAGTTCAGAGGTAAGTGACCGTAGAGACCCCGCAGGGGTACTTGGTACTGTGACTGTCCTCAGTTCACCTGCTCCTGTGTATGTAACAGAGGAGGTTTTTTTTCCTCAGCTCTGGGAGGATTAGAGAGAGATTGTCAACATTGATCGCTGCCTCCCTGTCAGGGAAAGCACGCCCGATCTCCATCTCCTCCTTCAGAGTGCCTGTTAGCAGAGCAACAGTCCCATACAGGGATCGACCTGCCTGAAGGGGATCAGGATAAGGTTGATTCTGTTATAGAGGAATCAACAGTGGGGGAACCTTTTCTCAGCATCTCAAGCTGAAAGATTATGGGTTCAGTCTCTGACTAACATGGTCCGATCAGCTTTTAAAAATGCACCTTGCGGAACCATCAACCACTACTGTATCCTCGTTGGGGTCGCTAGAAGCCCCCAGACTGTCTGTTCTTTTCCACTTCACCCTTTACTGAAAGGGCTTATTTACCAGGATTGGGAACGTCCTGAGAAAATATTTATTCCCCCAAGAGATTTCCGGTGGTCTATCCCATGGAGGATAAGTTCATCAAAAAAATGGAAGGTCCCTACAGTGGACGCAGCCATCTCTTGTGTGAATAAATCACTGACATGTCCAGTGGATAATGTCCAAATGTTCAAGAACCCAATAGATAAAAGATTGGAGTCCTTATGAAAATCTGCTTCTTTCTACAGCAAGCTTGGTGACACAACCAGCAGTAGCAGCTATTGGGGTCTGCTAAGCAGTGAAGGATCAGTTGAAACAGGTCTTGAGGGACTTGACAGATCAGCAGGCTTTGCCCTAGCTGATCTACCTAGAGCCTTAGGCTTTGCGGTTGACGCCATAAAGGATTCAGTCCATCAGACCTCCCGCCTTACGCTGTCTATAGTACATATGCGTAGGCTCCTATGGCTCAAAAACTGGTCTGCTGAAGCTCCCTGTAAAGAAGGGCTGGTTAGCGTCCCATTTCATGGTGAACGCTTATTCAGGGAAAACCTGGACAAATATATCCAGAAAATTTCCAGCGGTAAAAATACGCTCTTGCCGGTTAAAAACAGAGTTAGAGGTCCCTCTTTAAGAGGCCTGCTTCCCCAGTCCCTGGGGCATCGGCTGTGTAACAGTTCCGACGGCCTCCTCGGTCAATTCCCGGGGGTAAAAAACAGGGACAATAGCAGGGTAATGAGAAACCCTGGGTCAGGGGAGGTACAAAACCTCCCCCAAAGTTAAATTCATTGAAGCCCCCACTCAGTCGGGTGGGGGGAGGACTCCAGTTGTTCGCAAGAGACCGGGCGGGACACGATCAAGACAGATAGGTGCTCTCCGCAGTATGTTTGGGATACAGTTTGAAGTTAAAAGACTCTCCTCCTTCCCATTTTTGAGGTCAAACGTGCCAAGGGATCCCCGGAAGAGAGAGTCCCTCCTGTTGGCACTAGAACAACTATTGCTCCAAGGAGTAATTATGGAGGTTCCCCTGGAAGAATGAGGGTTCGGGTTTTACTCAAACCTCTTTACAGTCCCGAAGCAAACGCGGACGGGAGGCCCATATTAATTCTAAAAGGGCTATACAAATTCCTGTATATCAGGACTTTCCGATGGAGTCGATCCGATCGGTGGCCACTGCCCTACAAGGGGAGGATTGGTTAGCCGCGATCGACATCAAAGATGCTTATTTGCACATTCCCATCTTTCCAGTCCACCAAAAATTTCTACGCTTTTCAGTAGAAGGGCGCCATTTTCAGTTCAGAGCCTTACCCTTCGGTTTGGCCACAGCACCACGAGTGTTTACAAAAATTCTGGCCCTTTATTGGCCAATCTAAGAACACAAGGTGTAATGATAATGGCATATCTAGATGACTTGTTGCTGATAGACCACTCAGTGAAAAAAACTAGACGCGGTCGTTCACAAGACAATCAAGTATCTGGAATCTCACGGTTGGATTATCAACCGAGACAAGTTAGCCCTAAAAACCAGTCAAAAGTCTGGAATACTTGGGGCTAAGGTTGGATTCAGGCCAGAGAAAAATATTCTTGCCTCGAGGAAAGGTGTTGTCTTTGAAAGATTTGATCCACTTAGTGGGTACAAAAAAGACAGCCGTCCATACGCCTGTGCATGAGGCTGCTGGGAAAAATGGTGGCATCATTCGAAGCAGTACCCTACGGTCAATTCCATTCAAAAGGGGCCATACTGTCAGCCTGGAACAAAATAGTTCAGGCCCTAGACTTACAATGTCCTTGTCCCCTTCCGTTCGCAAGAGCCTCCGTTGGTGGTTGGTTCCCCAGAATCTGGAAAAAGGGAAATCCTTCAGTCCGATTTCTTGGAAGGTGGTCACTACAGATGCCAGCCTTATAGGCTGGGGAGCTGTACTGGAGCAATAGTCTCTCCAGGACAGATGGTTGGATGCAGAAAAGGCCCTGCCCATCAATATCTTAGAGATACGAGCAGCCCGGTATGCCCTAGTAGCATGGACATCCAAACTCCAAGGGTCCCCTGTCAGAATTCAATCAGACAATGCCACAGCAGTGGCATATATCAATCATCAGGGGGGCACCAGGAGTCGTGCAGCCCATAGGGAAGTAAATTACATCCTGAAATGGGCAGAAAGATATGTCCCAGCCATATCTGCGGTATTCATTCCAGGAGTGGAGAATTGGAAGGCGGACTTTCTAAGTCGCCAGCAATTATGCCCAGAGGAAGGGTCCTTTCACCCCAAGGTTTTCTGGACAATATGTCAGCGGTGGGGAACATCGGATGTAGATCTTCTAGCATCCAGATTCAACGCAAAGGTGGACAGGTTTGTCTCTCGGTCAAGGGATCCCCTAGCTTGCGGCTCGGATGCCCTAGTGTTCCCTTGGGATCAGTTCAAGCTGATATATGCATTCACACCGCCACAATGGTTTCCTCGATTACTCCGCAGAATCAGGGTAGAAAAGAAACCAGTGATTCTGGTGGCTCCAGCGTGGCCCCGAAGAGCGTGGTACGCGGAGATTGTAAAATGTCAGTGGGGAGTCCTTGGACTCTCCCACGTCGTCCGGACCTGCTTTCGCAAGGACCGATATACCACCCTTCCTTACCAGCCCTAGGTTTGACGGCCTGGCTATTGAAGCCCACATTCTAAAAAAGAGAGGGCTCTCTAATGCTGTGGTATCTACCATGATCAATGCCAGGAAGCCGGTATCCAGGCAGATCTACTATAGAATCTGGAAGGCGTACATCGCCTGGTGTGAGGCCAAGAAATGGCATCCACGTAAATACGTAATAGGTAGGATTCTGGACTTCCTACAATGGGCTGTAGATAGGAAGCTTGCCTTGAGTACTATCAAGGGTCAGATTTCGGCCTTGTCAATATTTTTTCAAAGGCCCTTGGCTTCGCATTCACTAGTCAAAGCCTTTATACAAGGAGTGATGCATATTAGTCCTCCGGTTAATATTCCCATATGTCCATGGGATCTAAACTTGGTTCTGTCGGTTCTACAGAAACAACCATTTGAACCATTACATCATATTTCTTTGGTGCTTCTCACCAGGAAATTGATTTTTCTAGTAGCCATTTGTTCGGCTAAAAGAGTGTCGGAATTAGCAGCTATGTCCTGTAAGGAGCCATATCTGGTTATCCATAAGGATAGAGTAGTGTTACGTCCTCATCCAGCCTTTCTTCCTAAGGTGGTATCGAGGTTTCATTTGAACCAAGATGTGGTTCTTCCTTCTTTTTTCCCCAAACCTAGCTCGGTAGAGGAAAAGTTATTGCATTCTTTGGATGTAGTAAGAGCAGTTAAAGCTTATCTAAAAGCCACTGCTCAGATTCGCAGAACGGATACTTTGTTTATTCTGCCGGAAGGCCCCAGAAAGGGTCAGGCAGCGTCAAAATCTACTTTAGCCAAGTGGATTCGACAGGTCATAATGCAAGCCTATGGCTTGAGAAGGAGACCGCCTCCGTTCAAAGTTAGGGCGCACTCCACGAGAGCAGTTGGAACTTCATGGGCAGTGCATCACCAGGCCTCCCTGGCTCAAATCTGTAAGGCCGCAACATGGTCTTCAGTTCACATGTTTACTAGGTTCTACCAGGTGGACGTTAGAAGTCAGGAGGATGTCGCCTTTGGGCGCAGTGTGTTGCAGGCCGCAAAAGATCCTCATGTCTGATAGCGCTCAGCTTATATATGGTGTATCCCCCCCCTCATTGGGCATTGCTTTAGGACGTCCCATTAGTAATGACTATGTCGCTCTGTGTCCCGTGATGTACGAGAAAGAAAATAGGATTTTTATAACAGCTTACCTGTAAAATCCTTTTCTTGGAGTACATCACGGGACACAGAGCTCCCGCCCCTCTTTGGGGACACTTATTGCTTTGCTACAAAACTGAGGTGCTCCCGGATGGGAGGGGCTTATATAGGGGAGGGTACTTCCGGTTTTGGAAGTTGCCAGTGCCAGCACCTGACGGTATCTATATAACCCACATAGTAATGACTATGTCGCTCTGTGTCCCGTGATGTACTCCAAGAAAAGGATTTTACAGGTAAGCTGTTATAAAAATCCTATTTTTTTCTTCGTCGGAGTTCCATACTTTCTAACTCCGTCGGAATTTCCAAAGGAAAAAGTCAGATGGGGCACACACACACACGGTCGGAATATCCGATGAAAAAATTCCGCCGGACTTTTTTCATCAGAAATTCCGACCGTGTGTACAAGGCATTAGAGATAGAATAAACCAATAGGTGATTCAGGCCACCAGAGTCCTGCTGGAATCAAGGAAGCAGTTTTTGCATGGAATGACCCAAACGCAAAAACATAGGCTACTTTCACACTGAGACGCTGGATGCGCTGGCGGTATAGCAGCGCTATTTTTAGCGCCGCTATACCGTCGTTTTTGCCGCGATTTGCGGGCGCTAGCAGGGGGATTCTATCCCCCGCTAGCGGTCGAAAATGGGTTAAAAACGCTCGCAATAACGCCTCTTTGCGGCATTTTACGATCGTTTTGGAGGCGCTACCCCATTGATTTCAATGGGCAGGGGCGCTATAGGAGCGCTATTTTTAGCGCTCCTATTGCGCCTTTAAAGATGCGGCTTGCAGGAGTTTTTCGACCCTCCTGCAAGTGCAACGCTCCAGTGTGAAAGCCCTCGGGCTTTCACATTGGATACTATTGAGAGGCTTTTTTGGGGCGCATTGCAGGCGCTATTTTTAGCGCAATAGCGCCTGCAAAGCGCCTCAGTGGGAAAGGAGCCTAAATGTGTTGCAGCTTCCCAATCATTAGATGTAGTGGCTGCATTCATTCTCTTTATGTTTTTCCTTTATTTTCACTTTTTTTGCTTTTGGATTTAATACCACTTTAAGATCTTTTATCATTTGTTGGCGTTGAGGAATTCAATAAGGGACACTACTCCAATTGAAACATCCATTTGTTTTTATTTTCTATTATGCCGCGTACACGCGACCGTTTTTCATGACGAGAAAAATGCCATTTTTTAAAATGGTCATTAAAAATGATCGTGTGTGGGCTCCAGAGCATTTTTCACGATGTGAAAAATGACCATGAAAAAATTGGAACATGCTCTAATTTTTCACCTCGTCGTTTTTCTCGTCATCAAAAACGGCCGTGTGTAGGCTTTAACGACGTGAAAAAAATGCGCATGCTCAGAATCAAGTATGAGACGGGAGCGCTCGTTCTGGTAAAACTAGCGTTCGTAATGGAGATAGCACATTCGTCACGCTGTAACGGACTGAAAAGCACGAGGCTGAAAAGCGCGAATCATCGCTCAACAAACTTTACTAACATGAAGGGTGGCGCCATCTGAACGGAACTTCCCCTTTATAGTGCCGTTGTACGTGTTGTACGTCACTGCGCTTTGCTCGAGCATTTTTTTCCACGATAGTGTGTAGGCAAGGCAGGCTTGAGAAGAAACGCGTTGAGAAAATGCCGTTTTTTTCAATGACATTAAAAGCGGTCGTGTGTACGCGGCATTAAGTTCATTGGTTCTCTCTCTGACTTTCTCTCTTTTTTTCTGTTATAATACTTCCTTCTCCTCACCCTGATTATTTTCCGCACAACCCATGGATTTCTGCCATACTTGGTTCTGTATGCACTGTGCCGTGTCCCCTTATCAGTAGTCACACTTCACTTTGTTTGGCTACAAGGGAGAGGCACTTCACATAACTCACAGAAGAGTTCTGTTTGCTCTGAAATGACATATATGCAATGTCACGCTCTAATAGGTGGGAGAGACTCCATCTCCCGTCTGTCTGATTTTACAGAAGATTAACCACTTCAGCTCTGGAAGATTTTACCCCCCTTCGTGACCAGGCCATTTTTTGCTATTTTGCACTGCGCTATTTTAACTGGAAATTGCGCGGTCGTGCAACGCTGTACCCAAACAAAATTTTTATCCTTTTTCACCACTGGGGTTTTATTATTTTTTTGCGCTATGAACGAATAACGCATATATTCTTTTATAAAGCATACAGGCATACCCCGCTTCACGTACTCTCACTTTACCTACACTCGCGAATACGGACATACCTGCAAGTGTACGTAAAGTGCCCTGCAAGTATGGACATATTGGCATCTATGGAAAGTCTTGGCCAGCTTGACTTGCCACTGCTCTCGAACCATAAGAGACAGGGACATCAAACTTGGGGAGCACCGAGGGGGGACCCAGGACTACAACATATCTGATTTTGGGGTCGGCCAGCTTACCTAGGTGATCTACCATGTCGCAGTACCGGGTCCCCTTAACGTTACATAGTAGGTGAGGTGGAAAAAAGACACAAGTCCATCAAGTCCAACCTACAGTGGGTTCGGAAAGTATTCAGACCCCCTTAAATTTTTCACTCTTTGTTATATTGCTGCCATTTGCTAAAATCATTTAAGTTCATTTTTCCTCATTAATGTACACACAGCACCCCATATTGACAGAAAAACACAGAATTGTTGACATTTTTGCATATTTATTAAAAAATAAAAACTGAAATATCACATGGTCCTAAGTATTCAGACCCTTTGCTCAGTATTTAGTATTTGCACCCTTTTGATCTAATACAGCCATGAGTCTTTTTGGGAAAGACACAACAAGTTTTTCACACCTGGATTTGGGGATCCTCTGCCATTCCTCCTTGCAGATCCTCTCCAGTTCTGTCAGGTTGGATGGTAAACGTTGGTGGACGGCCATTTTTAGGTCCCTCCAGAGATGCTCAATTGGGTTTAAGTCAGGGCTCTGGCTGGGCCATTCAAGAACAGTCACAGAGTTGTTGTGAAGCCACTCCTTCGTTATTTTAGCTGTGTGCTTAGGGTCATTGTTTTGTTGGAAGGTAAACCTTCGGCCTAGTCTGAGGTCCTGAGCACTCTGGAGAAGGTTTTCGTCCAGGATATCCCTGTACTTGGCCGCATTCATCTTTCCCTCGATTGCAACCAGTTGTCCTGTCCCTGCAGCTGAAAAAGACCCCCACAGCATGATGCTGCCACCACCATGCTTCACTGTTGGGACTGTATTGGACAGGTGATGAGCAGTGCCTGCTTTTCTCCACACATGCCGCTTAGAATTAAGGCCAAAAAGTTCTATCTTGGTCTCATTAGACCAGAGAATCTTATTTCTCACCATCTTGGAGTCCTTCAGGTGTTTATTAGCAAACTCCATGCAGGCTTTCATGTGTCTTGCACTGAGGAGAGGCTTCCATCGGGCCATTCTGCCATAAAGCCCCGACTGGTGGAGGGCTGCAGTGATGGTTGACTTTCTACAACTTTCTCCCATCTTCCAACTGCATTTCTGAAGCTCAGCCACAGTGATCTTTGGGTTCTTCTTTACCTCTCTCACCAAGGCTCTTCTCCCCCGATAGCTCAGTTTGGCCGGACAGCCAGCTTTAGGAAGGGTTCTGGTCGTCCCAAACGTCTTCCATTTAAGGATTATGGAGGCCACTGTGCTCTTAGGAACCTTACGTGCAGCAGAATTTTTTTGGAACCTTGGCCAGATCTGTGCCTTGCCACAATTCTGTCTCTGAGCTCTTCAGGCAGTTCCTTTGACCTCATTTGCTCTGACATGCACTGTGAGCTGTAAGGTCTTATATAGACAGGTGTGTGGCTTTCCTAATCAAGTCCAATCAGTATAATCAAACACAGCTGGACTCAAATGAAGGTGTAGAACCATCTCAAGGATGATCAGAAGAAATGGACAGCACCTGAGTTTAATATATGAGCGTCAAAGCAAAGGGTCTGAATACTTAGGACCATGTGATATTTCAGTTTTTCTTTTTTAATAAATCTGCAAAAATTTCAACAATTCTGTGTTTTTCTGTCAATATGGGGTGCTGTGTGTACATTAATGAGGAAAAAAAAATAACTTACCGGTAAATGATTTTAGCAAATGGCTGCAATATAACAAAGAGTGAAACATTTAAGGGGGTCTGAATACTTTTCGTACCCACTGTATGTGTGTGATTATATGTCAGTATTACATTGTATATCCCTGTATGTTGTGGTCGTTCAGGTGCTTATCTAATAGTTTTTTAAAACTATTGATGCCCCCCGCTGAGACCACCGCCTGTGGAAGGGAATTCCACATCCTTGCCGCTCTTACAGTAAAGAACCCTCTACGTAGTTTAAGGTTAAACCTCTTTTCTTCTAATTTTAATGAGTGGCCATGTCTCTTGTTAAACTCCCTTCTTGCTCCCCAAGTTTGGTGTCCCTGTCACTTATGGTTCGGGAGCAGTGCCATGTCAAGCTGACCAAGATTTCCCATAGAGTTAGTGTATTTACATGCCATGAGGACTACATTAAGTACATTTTCGTTTTACATAAATGCTCTGGTCTCATTGTGTACTTAAAAGTGGGGTATGCCTGTATTCAATAAAAAAAAAAAAATCTAAATCAAATTTCTTCCTACATTTTGGCCAAAATGTACTGTATTCTGCTACATGTCTTTGGTAAAGAAAAATCCCCAAAAATGCATTGATTGGTTTACGTGAACGTTATAGCTTCTACAAACTATGAGCTATATACCGTATTTATCGGCGTATAACACGCACCCTAATTAAGGAGGGAAGTTTCAGGAAAAAACGTTTTTTTTAAATAAACCACTTTGAAGCAAAATAATGGTGAGTGCCCATCAATGCAGCCTGATTAGTGCCCATCTGCAGCCTGATATGCGCCCATTTACAGCCTGATCTGTGTCCATCTGCAGCCTGATATGCGCACATTTGCAGCCTGATCTGTGCCCATCTGCAGCCTGATCTGTGCCCGTTTGCAGCCTGATCTGTGCCCGTTTGCAGCCTGATATGCGCCCGTTTGCAGCCTGATATGTGCCCATTTGCAGCCTGATCTGCGCCCGTTTGCAGCCTGATCTGTGCCCATTTGCAGCCTGATCTGTGCCCATTTGAAGCCTGATCTGTGCCCATTTGCAGCCTGATCTGTGCCCGTCTGCAGCCTGATCTGTGCCCATCTGCAGCCTGATCTGTGCCCATCTGCAGCCTGATCTGTGCCCATCTGCAGCCTGATCTGTGCCCATCTGCAGCCTGATATGGGCCCATCTGCAGCCTGATCTGTGCCCATCTGCAGCCTGATCTGTGCCCATTTGCAGCCTGATCTGTGCCCATTTGCAGCCTGATCTGTGCCTATCTGCAGCCTGATCTGTGCCTATCTGCAGCCAATCTCCCATAAATGCAGCCTGATGACCATCTGCAGCCTCACCTCTGGAGCCTGGAATCACAGCGCCGTCATCTCCTGTTTACTCGGTCGGCAGTCACATACACAGTCCAGCCTCCGCCATTGGCATTGGACCAGCTCCTGTGATTGACAGAACACTAATCCAATGCTGGTGGCGGAGGCGGGACTGTGTGTGTGACGTCAGAGCCAAGTGAGAGCCGAGTAAACAGGAGATGATGGCTTGGTAATTCCGGCGGCGGCGCGGCGCTCGCCCCCTCCTTCCCCTCCGAGGTACACGATCGGCATATAACACGCACCCTGATTTGCCCCCTATTTTTAGGGGAAAAAAGTGTGTGTTATACGCCGATAAATACGGTATATACTGCAGATGACACCAAGCTATGCAGTGGATTAACGTCCTTACAGGATGTCTCCAACTTACAAGCCGACCTCAATGCTCTGTCTAATTGGGCGACTATGTGGCAGATGAGGTTTAATGTTGATAAATGTAAATTTATGCACTTGGGGGCTAAGAATATGAATGCATCATACATACTAGGGGGAGTACAACTGGTGGGATCCGTAGTGGAGAAGGATCTGGGGGTTTTGGTAGATCATAAGCTCAATAATGGCATGCAATGCCAAGCTGCGGTTTCCAAAGCGAGCAAAGTCCTTTCTTGTATAAGAGAGGTATGGTCTCCAGAGAGAGAGATATCATTTTGCCCCCCTGTACAAATCATTAGTAAAACCTCATCTGGAATATGCAGTTCAGTTTTGGGCACTGGTTCATAAAAAGGATATCAGGGAACTGGAGAAAATGCAGCGAAGGGCAACCAAACTGATAAGAGGCATGGAGGAGCTCAGCTATGAGGAAAGATTAGAGGAACTGAATTTATTCAACTTGAGAAGAGGAGATTAAGGGGGGATATGATCAACATGTACAAATATATAAGGGGTCCATATAGTGAACTTGGTGTTGAGTTATTCAGTTTAGGGTCATCACAGAGGACAAGAGGGCACTCTCTACGTCTAGTGGAAAAGAGATTTCACCTCCAAATAGGGAAAGGTTTCTTCACAGTAAGAGCAGTGAAAATGTGGAATAGACTCCCTCCAGAGGTGGTTCTGGCCAGCTCAGTAGATTGCTTTAAGAAAGGTCTGGATTCTTTCCTAAATGTACATAATATAACTGGGTACTGACATTTATAGGTAAAGTTGATCCGGGAAAATCCGATTGCCTCTTGGGGGATCAGGAAGGAATTTTTTATCTATTTATTTTTTATACTAGTAATGGTGGTGATCAGCGACTTATATCAGGACTGTGATATTGCGGCGGCCAATCTGACACTAACTCACACTTTGTGGGAACTGGCACTGACATCTCCAGTGACACTAATACAGTGATCAGTGCTAATAATATATACTAACCAGTGGCAGCTGGTGCTGTATATTTCGGTCGCTCAGTGTCAAACCCCCCCCCCCCCCCCCATCGCTCACTCTCTCGTCCAGTCTGTCCCCCCCCCCACCAGCCTAGGGTGACCACATTTCCAATCCACCATTCAGGGACACCCTGCCTTCCCAAAAATCAGCTTGTGCTGTAACGAATCACAGCACAGTGATTAGACACAAGAGGCGGGATTTATGATTTCTCCAATCACAAGCAGGGGGCGGGGATTGTGCTCCTCCAGGCATTCCTGGCCAGGACAAGTACTGTCAGTGAGTAAAACGGTGATGTGGAGGCATTTTTTGGGGGAATCAGATTGGCCGAGGGGGTGGCTGTGTCAGTTTCATTCCGGGACACTGTATTGTCCTGGAATGAATGTGCCCGGGACAGACCTGCAAAATGCGGGACTGTCCCGGGCAATCCAGGACACGTGGTCACCCTACACCAGCCCTGCACTTACCCCATCTCGGCACCTTCCTGCTCGGCGGCTTCACCCTGCGTCTCCGGCTTCACAGCGGCTTCCTCCTTGGCGGCTTCCCTTCTCCTTCCCTCGGGGGCCAATACGATCGCTTCTCCTCTCGGTTCTTAAGACACGCTTCCTGATTGGCCGGGAGGAGAATCAGTTAGACAAAAATGAATACTGATTCACTATTCTCACACAACTGGGTGGGCTCAGGCCGCAGTGCTCAGCCCCGAGCACACCCTTTTTTGAAGCCATTTAGAGCCTCAGGCTCTAATCATGTGCTTGAGAAAAAAACAAAAAAAAAACATTGGAATTTATGCGTTCAGCACCCTGCATGTAGATTAGAGGCCAGGCGCATTGATTAGGGGGTGCCCCTAATGGACGGGCCACCACTGATACTACTGACACTGTACTAATGACACTGGCTGGGAATATGACACTGGCTGGCTGGTTAACATCTGGGGGTGATCAAGGGGTTAAATGTGTGTGTAACAAAATGTTTACCATGTGTAATGTGTGCTGATTTTACTAAGGGATGTGCCAGTTTTTTATCCCCTGACAAAAACTAAAACGGGCACATCGCCGCTGTCAAAAGAGAGCTTTGAGGTTGATTTACTGAAGGCAAATAGACTGTGAACTTTGAAAGTGCAGTTGCAAGAGCAGTTTCTCCACAGCTTGGTAAATGAGCAGAAGCTCTGCTGACTTTCATCATCCAATCATGTGCAAGCAAATATGCTGTTTGTTTTTTTTTAAATTCCTTTTATATGATTGGGTACTCTTTGCAAAGTGAAGCTTTACCTCATTTACTAAGCTCTGGAGAAAATGCACTTGCAGAGCGCAACTGCCCTTTGCAAAGTACAAAGTCTGTTTGTCTTTAGTAAATCAACCCCTTTGTTTTGTATACATACACAAAGCTCTTTCCTGTCCCTCACTCTGACGATTGGTGGGTCCTGGCCATAAATCATTGGGAACCAGTGATTGGCATGTGCTGGAGCCAGTGACAGCACAGCCGAGCGGGCAGGGCCGCCATCAGGGGGGTACAGGCAGTACACCTGTAAGGAGCCCGGATGGCAACCCCCTTTTTTTTTTATTTCTTTTTTTTTGTAAGGGGCCCGGAGGTCCCCAGGGCCCCGGATGGCAACCCCCCTTTTTTTTCATTATTTTTTTATTTCTTTTTCATAAATATTTCTTTTTTAATTTGTTTTTTATTTTATTTATTTGTATTTATTTATTTATTTTTTGTAAGGGGCCCAGAGGTTTTTTTTTATAAAAAAAAATATTTTTTATTTTTTTATAAATAGTTTTTTTTTTTTTGTAAGGGGCCCAGAGTTTCCCAGAGACCCAGAGGTCCCCAGGGCCCCGGATGACAACCCCCCCTTTTTTTTTGTTCTTTTGGGTTTTTTTTTTGTTCGTCAGTACCCAAAGCCCCCCCGACCTCAACAATTTGCGGAGGCAGCACCCCCCCCGTGTCTCAATTCGTGGCACCCCCCGTGTCTCAATTCGTGGCACACCCCCGCGTCTCAATTCGTGGCACCCCCCGCGTCCCAATTCGTGGCACCCCCCCGCTTCTCAATTCGTGCCAACCCAACGCTTCTCAATTCGCGGCACCCTCCCCGCTTCTCAATTTGCGGCGGTTCTCCTCTGCTCCAGGGGGCCCCTGCCTGAAGCTGTTTAAGAGGCCCCAAAATTCCTGATGGCGGCCCTACTCGGAAGTGCAAAATCACGTATAACTACAGTGCGCGGTCGAAAAGTGGTTAATTGTAATATAAAAAAATAGGAAACAATTTTAAATAACTTGATATCTCGTTCTTCTGTCCTTCTCTTAAGGTGAAGATGCCTACTCAGAATATCAAAATTGTGATCTGGTTGGCTTATTTCGGGATCTGGTCTACCAGCTTGGAGGTAAAGAAAGATTTTTGCTCTTGGGTAACATCTGTCCATCTGTCAGTCCATCTAGAAAAGTTGGCGTTTTCAGTGAACTTACAACTGCCCTTTTCGATGACATTGAGGACTCCCATATGTCGGCCAGTCAGCAGTCAGGACTGACATTTGTCAGAAATGTGATGTCCTCCAATGAGTGTGCCAAGCTCCCCACACCAAGGTCTTTTCCATACCCGCTCATCCTGGTGGTCTTCCGTTCCAGCTTCCTGAGGGAGGACTCCAACAAAGCCCAAGTGAAGGAAATTCTGGTTGATATCAAGATGAGGGTTGAAATGTCTTCTACACAAGTGGTGGGTATCCTGTGTAGCCAGGATCCTCTGGGTGAACCTGAAAAAACAAAGCTTGAGTTACTTCTTCAGAAGGTCCTCTGTCAGGTTTTCAACTGTTCCACTGCAGTCTGTAGCTTTGTAAGGACCAAACCAGAGTCAGTGGACCAAGTCAAGAGATGTGTGTGCAATATCCTCAAGTAGACAACCTGAATCTGCAAAAGAACAGCAACAGCCGATGGTACATTAAAGGATCATTTAGAACTCTACCTCTATCTTAAATAACCATGTTATAATTTTATTTAAAAAAAAAACACGTGTTTTCTTCTTAAATCCCCATGTGCTTCTAACGTCTAGACACCATGAGAAAATATTTTAATTTGCAAACTTTGTTTTTCCATAGGGGGTAGGATTAAGATGGTTTAGAACTTCTGTTGGCTTTGGGGATATTGACCCTCAGTTATTTACTCAACCTAAAAACAACTGTGAAACATTGTCGTGGATGTCATGGTCTGGGGTTGCTTTGCTTCTCGGGGCCTAGGCAGCTTGCAGTCTTGGAGTCAACTTTATATTCTACATCATATCAAAGTGTGCTTGATGAAAATTCGAAGCCATTAGTTCAAAAGTTTAAGCTGGACCAGAAATGAACACAATAATGATCCAAAGCACACTAGGACATCCATTAAGGAACATCTCAAAGAAGAAGAATTTAGAGGGTTATGGACTGTCCCAGTCAAAGGCCTGGTCTGATTCCAATTTACATTTTGTAGGGGAATTTTGAAACAGGAATCTAATGCAGGAGCCTCTAAACTTTTTAAACTAAGGCCCAGTTTATTGTCCGTCATAATTTAGAAGGACCAATGGCCCACCATAGCCAGTGGGTGTAGAAAATGCCTCGGGCTTGGTGGTCAGTGAGTGAAAAAAAAATTGTGGTCAGTAGGAGGAGGTATAGTGCCCTATTGTTAGCATTAGTGGGAGGAATAGTGTCCCGTCGTTGGTATCAGTGGAAGGAAAAGTGTCCCATTATTGGAATCAGTGGAAGGAATAGTGTCCCATTATTGGTATCAGTGGAAGGAATAGTGTCCCATGATTGGGATAAGTGGGAGGAATTGTACCCCAACATTGGTGTTATTGGAAGGAATAGTGTGCCATCATTGGTATTGGTTGGAGGAGTAGTGGCCCATCATTGGTGTCAGTGAATGAAATAATGTCCTATTATTGGTGTCAGTGGAAGGAATAGTGTCCCATCACTGGTGTCAGTGGGAGGAATAGCGCCCCATTGTTGGGATCAGTGGAAAGAGTAGTGGGGTTGATTTACTATAACTGGAGAGTGCAAAATCGGGTGCAGCTCTCCATAGAAGCCAATCAGCTTCCAGGTTTTTTGTCAAAGCTTAATTGAACAAGCTGAAGTTAGAATCTGATTGGCTATCATGTAGTAAATCAACCCCACTCTCCCATCGTTGGTGTCAGTGGAAGGAATAATCCTATCGTTGGTACTAGTGGGAGGAATTGTACCCCAACATTGGTGTCATTAGAAGGAATAGTGTCCCATCATTGGTATTGGTGGGAGGGATAGTGTCCCATCGTTGGTGTCAGTGGATGAAATAATGCCCTATCGTTGGTATCAGTTTTAGGAATAGTGCCCCATCACTGCTGTCAGTGGGAGGAAAAGTGTCCCATCATTGGTGTCAGTGGAAGGAATAGTGTCCCATCATTGGTGTCAGTTGAAGGAATAGTGTTCCATCGTTGGTATTAGTGGGGGGGAATAGTACCCCAGCATTGGTGGCATTGGAAGGAATAGTGTCTCATCATTGGTGTTAGTGGAAGGAATAGTGTCCCATCATTGGTGTTGGTGGAAGAAATAGTGTCCCATCATCGGTGTCAGTGGGAGGAATAGTGTTCCATCATTGGTGTCAGTGGAAGGAATAGTGTCCCATCATTGGTGTCAGTGGAAGGAATAGTGTCCCATCATTGGTGTCAGTGGAAGGAATAGTGTCCCATCATTGGTGTCAGTGGGAGGAATAGTGTCCCATCATTGGTGTCAGTGGGAGAAATAGTGTTACATCATTGGTGTCAGTGGAAGGAATAGTGTCCCATCATTGGTGTCAGTGGGAGGAATAGTGTCCCATCATTGGTGTTAGTGGAAGGAATAGTGTCCCATCATTGGTGTCAGTGGGAGGAATAGTGTCCCATCATTGGTGTCAGTGGGAGGAATAGTGTCCCATCATTGGTGTCAGTGGCAGGAATAGTGTTCCATCATTGGTGTCAGTGGAAGGAATAGTGTCCCATCATTGGTGTCAGTGGAAGGAATAGTGTCCCATCATTGGTATTAGTGGAAAGAATAGTGTCCCATCATTGGTGTCAGTGGAAGGAATAGTGTTCCATCATTGGTGTCAGTAGAAGGAATAGTGTCCCATCATTGGTGTCAGTGGGAGGAATAGTGTCCCATCATTGGTGTTAGTGGAAGGAATAGTGTCCCATCGTTGGTATTAGTGGGGGGAATAGTACCCCAGCATTGGTGGCATTGGAAGGAATAGTGTCCCATTGTTGGTATTAGTGGAGGAATAGTGCTCCATCTTTGAATAGTGCTCCAATATTTATATTAGTAGAAGGAAGTATGGCCTATTCTTGGTGCCAGTGGAAGGAATAAGGTCTCATTGTTGAGAAAAAATATAAAGCTGCGCTCCCTATACATAAAGTAAATCAACCATACAATTGAAGTGATAAACATTAGTGAATAGGTGACAATCAATAGTTCAATGAGTGAACCCCTAAAGATTAGCACATATTACCACATGACAAATAAAAATTACATAAGAATGTGAAGACATTTTTTTGAAATCCTTAATAAAAGTGAATCAGATAAAAAAGTCCATATGTGATTAATGGAAATCCAAAAAGGCCCAGAAAAATTGAGGTCCGCAAATTGAGATAAATCAAGATGATAGATATCCACCAAAATCTCCGTGCACCACCACCATGAGAATTACAGGCTTACCAGAAGCAAGCTTTAGACAAGCATGCGGCTATAACCCAGCCCGGGTCCTATACCAGGAAGTAGCAGGCACTATGTCAACCACAACTCTCCTTGGGCAGATAATCCGGCTGGAAGCCCCGGTACTTCAGGAATCCAAAAACCAAAAGGAAAAACTCACATAGTGTGAACCAGTTTTAAAACGAGATGTATTTAAAAAGGTTGCACTTACATGGTTACAGATTCAAGAAGCATGAAACAAAAAGCCGGCCGGCACACAGGCATACACCCATCCACAGCGAGGGTAGCGTGATGGCGTCAATACGTCCACGTCCCAAGGCCTCATTGTTGTCATCAATGAGAGAAATTTTATGCCCCACTGTTGGTGTCGCGAGAAAGAATGGTGCCTCATCATTGGTGTCAGTAAGAGGAAATAATGCCTTGTATCAATGAGAGGAATAGTGCCCCAAGAGCCGCATAAAGGGAAGCAAAGTGCCTCATCCAGCCATTGGACCACAGTTTGGAGACCATTGATCTAAAGCAATTAAAACCTCAAACATTTTGCAACTGAAGGCATTTTACATGAAGTGGTCAATCCTACAGAATAGATACAGGCAGCCCTGCCTGCTAAAGGGGGCAATACCAGCTTCTGATGCCAAGGGGGTACTTACTTTTTCCCACCGTACACCATTACTAGGGATGAGCTTCGTGTTCGAGTCGAACATACGTTCGACTCGAACATCGGCTGTTCGATCGTTCGACGAAGATCGAACGATTTGGGCCGTTCGCGCCAAATTCGAGTGACGCGAACGGCCCACAATGCACTACGCCATCGCAGTGTCATCCAGGCGCTGTGATTGGCCAAGCATGCACTGTGACCCCGCATGCTTGGCCAATCACAGCGCCGGCAGCGAGGAGAGCAATGATTGGCCACAGGCAGGATGCCTGTGGCCAATTATTGCTGAGGGGGTTTAGTACACGCCCCACACTATAAAAGGCCGCCAGCGCGGTGGCCTTGTGTAGTGTGTTCCGGAGCAGGGAAAGAGAAGCATAGGCAGGGACAGTGTCATTTTTTTCCTTTACTAATCCTGGATTCCTTGTGTTTAGGGACAGAGAAGGATAGGTAGGGAGAGTGTCAGTGTGTCATTCTGTGCAAAACCTTGTTTGTAGGGACAGAGAAGGACAGTGAGGGAAAGTGACAGTGTGCTATTCTGTGCTAAACCTTGTTTGTAGGGACAGAGAAGGACAGTGAGGGAAAGTGTCAGTGTGCTATTCTGTGCTAATCCTTGTTTGTAGGGACAGAGAGGTACAGTGAGGGAAAGTGTCAGTGTGCTATTCTGTTCTAAACCAATCTTGCTGAACCGTATTTGAAATCCTTGAGTTTAGGGACAGAGAAGGACACTCGTGGAAACTGTCAGTGTGCTATTCTGTGCTAAATCTTGTTTGTAGGGACAGAGAAGGACAGTGAGGGAAAGTGTCAGTGTGCTATTCTGTCCAAAACCAATCTTGCTGAACCATATTTGAAATCCTTGAGTTTAGGGACAGAGAAGGACACGCGGGGAAACTATCAGTGTGCTATTCTGTGCTAAATCTTGTTTGTAGGGACAGAGAAGGACAGTGAGGGAAACTATCAGTGTGCTATTCTGTCCTAAACCAATCTTGCTGAACCATATTTGAAATCCTTGAGTTTAGGGACAGAGAAGGACACTCGGGGAAACTATCAGTGTGCTATTCTGTGCTAAATCTTGTTTGTAGGGACAGAGAAGGACAGTGAGGGAAACTATCAGTGTGCTATTCTGTGCTAAACAAATCTTGCTGAACCATATATGAAATCCTTGAGTTTAGGGATAGAGAAGGACACTCGTGGAAACTATCAGTGTGCTATTCTGTGCTAAATCTTGTTTGTAGGGACAGAGAAGGACAGTGAGGGAAACTATCAGTGTGCTATTCTGTGCTAAACCAATCTTGCTGAACCATATTTGAAATCCTTGAGTTTAGGGACAGAGAAGGACACTCGGGGAAACTGTCAGTGTGCTATTCTGTTCTAAACCAATCTTGCTGAACCATATTTGAAATCCTTGAGTTTAGGGACAGAGAAGGACACTCGGGGAAACTATCAGTGTGGTATTCTGTGCTAAATCTTGTTTGTAGGGACAGAGAAGGACAGTGAGGGAAAGTGTCAGTGTGCTATTCTGTCCTAAACCAATCTTGCTGAACCATATTTGAAATCCTTGAGTTTAGGGACAGAGAAGGACACTCGTGGAAACTATCAGTGTGCTATTCTGTGCTAAATCTTGTTTGTAGGGACAGAGAAGGACAGTGAGGGAAACTATCAATGTGCTATTCTGTGCTAAACCAATCTTGCTGAACCATATTTGAAATCCTTGAGTTTAGGGACAGAGAAGGAAACTCGGGGAAACTATCAGTGTGCTATTCTGTGCTAAACCTTGTTTGTAGGGACAGAGAAGGACAGTGAGGGAAAGTGTCAGTGTGCTATTCTGTGCTAAACCAATCTTGCTGAACCATATTTTAAATCCTTGAGTTTAGGGACAGAGAAGGACACGCGGGGAAACTATCAGTGTGCTATTCTGTGCTAAACCTTGTTTGTAGGGACAGAGAAGGACAGTGAGGGAAACTGTCAGTGTGCTATTCTGTGCTAAACCAATCTTGCTGAAGCATATTGCAAATCCTTGTGTTTAGGGACAGAGAAGGATAGGCAGGGGACAGTGTCAGTGTCTTTGTTGCTAAGCCTCCTGCACAGTATACACCTGAAGGTAGCCCTTATTGCTGTTTTTCCCATCTCCCTGCAGGCCATCCATTAAAATGTCTGGAAGGCAAACAAGGAGAGGCAGACAGTCAGGAGGCAAAAAAAGAGGGCAAGCAGGCTCTGTGTCTGGGGGCAACAGTGCTGGTCGTGGACGTGGTGCATTGTCATCAGCACATGGCCATGGGACACGCTTGTCCTTCTTTTCGGCAGCTGGACATGTTGAGCCACATCATGCCGAAGACTTGGTAGAGTGGATGACCAAGCCCACCTCATCCTCCTCATCCTCTCTCACCCAGGCTCGGTACTGGCAAAGCAGCTGCCAAAGCGTCCTCTTCTCTGGTATCAATGTCATCATTAGTCACTCCTTCCCTAGACCCACCATGTCCTCCTCCTGAGGAGTCACCCGAACTGTTTGAGCACAGTGTTGGGTACATGCTCCAGGAGGATGCCCAGCGTTTCGAAGGATCTGATGATGATACCCAGCTAGAGGAAGGCAGTAGCGTGAGAGCAGAGAGAGGGGATGCTCAAGAAGGACACCAATCTGGCAGTCATGCTCCAGCAGCTGCAGCATACTGCCAGATTGGCTCCAGTGATGAGGAGGGAGGGGATGATGAGGTCACTGACTCCACGTGGGTGCCTAATAGGAGAGAGGAGGAGGATGAGGAGGAGGCACATCTCCAACGAGGCAGGATGCCCTTGGGTGGCCAGCGTATGGGCAGCACACCGACGGAATCACACCGCAGAGCTCCGCCTGTGCAGGGCGCTGCCTCTGCCCGTCATTCAAAAAGTTCTTTGGTGTGGGCCTTTTTTGAGGCGAGTGCATCAGATCGCACAGCTGCTGTTTGCAACATATGTCTCAAGCGTATATCGCGTGGCCAAAACATCAGCCGCTTGGGCACCACATGCTTGATCAGACATATGTTGACCTGCCATGCAGCTCGTTGGCAAGCCTACCTTAAAGACCCACACCAAAGAACAAAGCGGACCTCTCCTTGCACCGCATCAGCTGGGATCTCCAACCCCACTATACCTTCAGTCCTCTCTGAAACCTGCACTGAGAGGAATGAAGGTGTAGAATTAGGTGTGTCACAGCCAAGTACTTGCGGCCACTCTGCTAGCAGTACACCGACGTCCGATTCTAGCAGGCAAATTTCCCTGCCCCAGCTGCTGGGCCGTCAAAAGAAGTTCTCTCCCAGCCATCCACATGCCCAGCGGTTGAATGCTAGCTTGGCTAAATTGCTAGCGCTTCAACTGCTGCCTTTTCAGTTGGTAGACTCGGCCCCCTTCCGTGAGTTTGTGCAATGTGCGGTTCCTCAGTGGCAGGTTCCCAAACGCCACTTTTTCTCACGGAAGGCGATTCGGGCTCTCTACAGGCATGTGGAAGGCAATGTCTTGGCCTCGCTGGACAGGGCGGTCAGCGGTAAGGTGCATATTACCGCTGACTCATGGTCCAGCAGGCATGGACAGGGACGTTACCTTTCTTTCACGGCCCATTGGGTCACTCTTTTGGCAGCTGGGAAGGATGCAGGACAAGGTGCAGTAGTGTTGGAGGTTGTTCCACCGCCATGCCTCCAAAATGCTACTACTGGTTGTGACACACCTCTCTCCTCCACCCCCTCCTCTTCTTCTTCCTCCATGGCCTCTTCCTGTGGTTTGTCCTCGGAACCAGCGGTGCTCCGTAGGCGTTCAAGGGGCTACGCAAGTACGCAGGCAAAAAGATGCCATGCCGTGCTTGCGCTGGTGTGTTTGGGGGACAGGAGCCACACTGGGGCAGAGGTTCTGTCTGCTCTGCAGGGGCAGGCCGAGTGGTGGTTGACGCCACGCCAGCTTAAGCCAGGAATGGTGGTTTGCGACAATGGCACCAACCTCCTCTCCGCCCTCCGACAGGGACAACTGACCCATGTGCCCTGTATGGCTCACGTCCTTAACCTGGTGGTGCAGCGGTTCTTGGGCAGGTACCCGGGCTTACAGGATGTCCTGAGGCAGGCCAGGAAAGTCTGTGTGCATTTCCGCAGATCTTATAATGCCAGTGCTCGCCTGGCTGAGCTGCAAAAGGAGTTGAACCTGCCCAAGAACCGCCTTATATGTGACATGCCCACCAGGTGGAACTCAACGTTGGCCATGCTGCAGCGGCTGCACACGCAGCAGAGGGCCATCAATGAGTACCTGTGCGACTACGGCACCAGGACAGGGTCAGGGGAGCTCGGGGTTTTTTCACCACGCCAGTGGGGCATGATCAGGGATGCATGCACTGTCCTGGCACCATTTGAGGAGGCCACGAGGATGGTGAGCAGTGACAGTGCATGCATCAGTGACACTGTACCTCTTGTCCACCTGTTGGAGCACACGCTGCGTGGAATAATGGACAGGGCACTTGAGGCAGAACAGAGGCAGGAAGAGGAGGACTTCCTTGCCTCTCAAGGCCCCCTTTACCCAGACAGTGTTCCTTCTGTCCCACCCATCGCACAGGAAGAGGAGGAGGAGGAGGAGGAGGAGGAGGAGGAGGATTGTGTCAGCATGGAGGTGGAGGCTGGCACTCAGCATCATCAGCAGCAGTCTTTTAGGGATGATTTACAGTCCCAAGAAACCAGTGGACTTGTACGTGGCTGGGAGGAGGTGGCTGCGGATCATGTCGTCCTTAGTGACCCAGAGGACTCCGGACTGAATGCCTCAGCTAACCTACGCTGCATGGCCTCCCTGATCCTGCAAAGTCTGCGGAAGGATCCTCGTATTCTTCGGATCAAGGAGAGGGACCATTACTGGCTGGCCACTCTCCTTGATCCACGGTACAAGGGTAAGATTGTGGACCTTATGTTACCGTCGCAGAGGGAGCAGAGGATGAGACAACTCCGGGAGGCCTTGCAGAAAGGTCTGTGCAACGCGTTCCCAGAGACTGGGAGGTTACAAACTCCTGGTCCTGGACAACGAGTTGCTGAGGCTTCGGGCAGTCAAAGAAGGAGCGGTGGGGAAGGTGGCCGTCTGACCGATGCGTTCAGACAATTCTTTAGTCCGCAGCCCCAAAGTATGATCGGTTCCAGCAACCATCGCCAGCGTCTGATATACATGGTGCAGGAATACCTAGGGGCAAGGTCAGACTTGGACACCTTCCCCACCGAAAATCCTTTGGCTTACTGGGTCTTGAGGATGGATCACTGGCCAGAGCTTGCACAGTATGCAATTGAGCTACTGGCCTGTCCTGCATCCAGCGTTCTTTCAGAACGCACATTCAGTGCTGCTGGAGGATTTGTCACGGATCACAGTGTGCGCCTGTCCACCGACTCGGTTGATCGACTGACTTTCATCAAGATGAACCAGTCTTGGATCACCACCAGCTACCACACACCTGATGCTGATATAACAGACTAATTGATTTTAAAATGTCACATCCCTTCAAGACTGATGCTGATGCTGAGTGCCTGTGCTGTTATGTTGACTGGCTATCCTCCTCCTCCTCCTCAATGATCCGATTAATGATGATAGCTTGGAAGATCATTTTGGTTTATGGGTGCCGCCACCAGTGCCTAAGGCCCAATTTTTCAGCCCCTGTTTAACAGGGGCGTGTAATTACAATTTTTGATGCAATACTTTGCAACAGGCCTCATTGCTGTGCTCCAAGTACAGTATCTGTGAGGGGTTGCAGTGTTGTGCCACCAGTGCCTAAGGCCCAATTTTTCAGCCCCTGTTCAACAGGGGCATGCAATTATAATTATTGATCTAATAATTCACAGCAGGGCCCATTGCTGCGCCCACCAAGAGTAACTGTCAGGCCTTACAGTGTTGTGGCACCAGCACCACCATCAAAGGCCCAATTTTTACTACCACTGTTCAACAATTATATGTTATTACAATTCCTGATATAATAGTTGACAGCAGGGCGTTCCAGCACCAACCAAGAGTAACTGTGAGTGCTTACAGTGTTGTGCCAACACTAACACCTAAGGGGCCAATTTCTGCAGAGTATATACGGCAGGTCCCTACTTTCAAACATCCAACTTACAAACGACTACTACTTGCAAACGGAAGAAGACAACAGGAATTGAGAGGAAATCTACCCCTTGGAAGGAAAATTCTCTCCTGTAAGAATTAATATGGGAGAAAGGTGTCTCCTCTCTACTGATGCTTTATCACCAATCCTTGTTTCAATAAAAACACCACATTTCAAAAACAGTTGTCATTGGGACGCAAAGTGAAGTGAAATGTTCTGAACAGGGGCACAGACAGCAAAACAAATGTTACAGGGGTGATAACCCTTCCCTATGTTTTCCAAAAAGCTTAAAAATAGGTATTTGGGCTGGAGCTACACTTAAACAATGTAGCTGTTCAAAATTACAAACAGATTCTACATAAGAACAAACCTACAGTCCCTGTCTTGTATGCACCGCCTGTATACGGCTGTACAGAGTATATAGGGCCTTTTTTATTTTGTGTGCGGGGTTCCCCTTAATATCCATACAAGACCCAAAGGGGCTGGTAATGGGCTGGGGTAGGGGGGGGGGGGGGTCATGGGGTATCTATGCCATTTTTCTTAAAGATTTTCATCCATATTACCGGGACCAGACATTACATTAAAGCCGCAAGCAGTTTTAAATGGCTTTTTTTCCTTTAGAAATGTTATTTTGTGCAGGGACAGTTCTAAACAAGGGAAATACGTGGCACTTCACAGGCATACTTTAGACACCCCCCAGGTACAATATTTAAAGGAATATTTGACTTTTTTTTTTTCACTTTATGCATCATTAAAATGACTGCTCCAGAAAAACGGCCATTTTTAAAACTTCTTTTTGCATTGATACATGTCCCCTGGTGCAGAACCCGGGTTCCCAAACTCTGTTTAGGACAATAACATGGATAATAGTCGTTATAATTAGCACTTTAGAATTCGAACGTTCGCATCCATTGTATTTAATAGGGTTCTAATGTTCGTGTGAACTTTCGGTCCGTTCGCGGGTTCTGGTGCGAACCGAACCCGGGGGTGTTTGGCTCATCACTAACCATTACATCTATCATTGTTTTTGTAAAACAAATGACTAAAAAGGCAACATTTTCCTTGTGTTCTTAGTTACTCAACTATACCACCTTTATCTGTAGGCACTGTTTAAATAAAGATCGAATGTTTGCCTGTTAAGTGTGCATGATAAAGTCAACAGTCTCCATTGGGCGTACTTCATTTTTCACATGACCTAATGCTTTAAGTCTTTGCTCACACCTTTGGGTTGTGTAAACGTCCATGTTACTGCAACGTGCAAAAATGCATGTGTGTGCATTGTAAGGTTGCAGTATGTTGGCTCATGGGTAATACAACCTTGCAAATCCTTTCTCAACCTTTTCACCCTAGAGGAAGCCTTCAAAGAATTTTCATCTTGGGGGGGGGGGGGAACACTTGCTAAAATAACTATGTATACAGCTCATGCAGGGGCGTCAGGAGGGGGGCCTGGAGCCCCGAATGGGTCCCCGAAAAGCCCCGAGTCTCAGGCATGCAGCTCTCCATTGTTAGCCCCGAGCGGCGAGCGCCCCGACCGATCTGATCCCGAGCGCCGCCGAATGTGTCCGAGTGCGGTCGAGTGCCATAGCAGGTCCCGCGTTCTGGAGCCTGCGCAACGCTATGATGGACGTCCCACTGGTCCAATGCCGGGACCTTCTGCAGGCTCCAGAAGGCGGGAATTACAATGCGGCCGCCGCGCCACATCCCCGCTCGGCCGTCGGGCGGGCGGCTCTCCTCTCCTCCTCTGACAACTGACTGAATGACTGACAGCCTGCTGTGACACCGCACACTACGGCTGAGCTGAGGTAGGTCAGACAGTGTATGTAAATGTCAGTGTAGGTAGGTGTAGGTAGGTCAGTGTATGTAGGTCACTACCGTTAGTGTATGTAGGTCAGGTAGGTCAGTGTAGGTAGGTCAGTGTATGTAGGTCACTACCGTCAGTGTATGTAGGTCAGTGTATGTAGGTTAGGTAGGTCAGTGTATGTAGGTCAGTGTATGTAGGTCACTACCGTCAGTGTAAAGTATGTAGGTCACTACCGTCAGTTTATGTACGTCAGGTAGGTCACGGCCCAGCCAAAAGAAAAAAAAGCCTGCTTCACATACACCTTCACCACCACCCCCCCCCCCCCCAGCCCGTTTCTGGCCTTGGACTTCAGGCTGAAGCCCCTGGTCTTTTTGTCATCTAGCAACGCCCCTGAGCTCATGGTAGATTTTTTAGCAGCTCCTACACTATAACAAAATTATTTTCAGTAATGACACAATAATGATAATGATAATTATTATTATTATTATTATTATTATAATATGTATTCATATTGCTATTGTGTCATTACTGAAAATTATTTTGTTTAGAAATAATAATAATAATAAATGAAAATAATTTGTTTATAAATAATAATAATAAATAATAATTATTAATATTATTATTAATAAATTAGTATTTTGTATTAATATTATTATAAAATACAAAATAATAAATACAAATTTAATAATATTAATAATTAATATTATTAACAATAATAATAATAGCCAGAAATATGCAGACATTAAAAATTGTATTTTATTATAAAAATACAAAATAATAATAATAAATACAAATTTATTAATAATAAATATTAATATTATTAACAATAATAATAATGATAATAATAATAGCCAGAAATATGCAGACATTAAAAATTGTAGTGACCCTTTACATTGGTGGTCAGTGGAGATGTGGTCAATGTAGCGCTTATTTCCATCGGTAACCAGTGGGAGAGGCTGTAGGCAGTTGTACCCCTGCCATGGCGAAAATGATATCCCCTGTCACACAAGGCGGGCAGCACCATCACCGAACATGACCAATTCTAAGTGAATGAATGTGGAATGCAATGATGCAATGTTGCATGGCGGCGCAGCCTTTTCAGGGTTAACACAGGCCATGAGCAGGCCAGCTATGGTCTCCACACTGCCAGACAACTGCAGGCTTAGGCTCCATTTCCCACTAGTGCAACTCCAAAGCCACGCGATTTCGAGGGCAACTTTAGAGTGCGACTTTGATGCATCTTTACACTCTCTGGCACTCAAGTGACATGAAAGTCGCATTCCAAGTAGTGCAGGAACCTTTTAAAAGTTGCAACTTTAAGTTGCATTGACTGGAAGGAGTGCCCTTGAAATCAATGGGCTGCAACTTTCCATGCGACTTTATGTGTCCAAACTCGCATGACAAGTCGCATTAGTGGGAATGGAGCCTTAAAGTGCTACTAAACCCACAACAGTAAAATCAGTCTGTATATGCAGTAGCATGCTTGTTATATGGAACCTAAGGGGTTAATCCTCTGAATTGTGTAAAAAAGGCTGTTTGATCCTGTCTTCTCTGATCCTCCCTTTATTCCACAGTCCCCAATCCATCTCCTGATAGAACGGAGCCTTAAGGGCACTCTGCACATGCTCAGTTTGGTGTGTATTGCTAGAGAGTTTTTTCTTTTTCTTGGGAGAGTGCATGTGATCAGCACAGGGCCAATCAGCACTGTCCAGACAGAGGGTCAGGGGTCCTGCAGCCTCATGGGACAGTCAGAGGAGAATGAAAATGCCTCCTACAAGATTTAAGCAGACACTGATAGAAGTTCCAAGACTGCTATATACTGCTGATGAGAAAAGGTATTTAGCAGTTTATATTTACTAAAACTATTGCATGTCCATGTTCTGTTTACTGTGGGAGACCAGATATAGTGAATGTAAGCTTTAATGAGCAGGGCCCTCTGATCCCTCCTGTATTGAATTGTATTGTGACCGTACTGTCTTCCCTGATGTAAAGTGCTGCGCAAACTGTTGGCGCTGTACAAATCCTGTATAATAATAATGCAGGGTCCTGGGTTTAGTAACACTTTAAAATCAATCCACCACAGATTGCTTTTCAGAGGCGTGGCAAGAGCTGGATTACAGTAAACAAGTCCTTGGATTACTTGGGAGGTATGGGACTTTAAAGGTGCACTTGCTATAAATCCATATGATATAGATTATATAAAAAAAATATGTATTCTATTAATTCACATAGAAAGGGACAAAAACATTTCATACAATAAATCTGCATCCATATTGGTGAAAAAGGACACGACTTTCAATGTTACATTCCTGTTTCCACGCTTTTAATTCTACATGTTTCGCCGTGAGGCTTCTTCAGGAAAAGACGTGGAATCACAACTACTAGATAAATAAACAAACATATCAAAAGAAAATCATAAACAAAATTGCATTACGCATATACAAATTCTATACAAATTCTGGGTAAATAAAGTAGGCAGATGCATCCCCCCCCCCCCTAAACCTGGCAAGGGTCCCCAACATGTTGGTTAGTTCCTACCTCCAGTATATGAGGAGTTGAAACTTATGGCAAAGTCATGAAAGAGGAGTCAGTTCTGATGGCCCAACCAACTGGAATTGATCGCCCACATGAGCCGGATCTCCCGCAGGGAAGGGTATAGTCTCATAAAATAAATGCGAAAAAGTGAGCGATAAGACCTATAATTTAATAAAACATAACATGCACCTTCATACTTAATAAATGAACAAACATTTGTCATGTTTTGATTTTTGCTTCCTTGTATGGGATTTCCATATGAGGGAGCTGGAAGCCTAAAATTACACCAAAGTGGCGCCAAAAGGTCTTGCCTGATCAACTGCTAACTCTAGAGATTCAATAAGGACAATCGAGATCTCTGTTTATCAACAAAACACACCAATCCAAATTCAAGGTGATATATAAGTGTTTGAAAGCCGAGACTAAGCTTTACCTGCTTTATCATGAGATTGGAAGCGATCTGAGGGTCCATCAGAGAAAATGGGATTGGCTCCCACCAGTGGAGTAGCGTGGGGGGGGGGCCAGGGGGGAGGTTTCCCCGGGCGCAAAATTTAGAGGGGCGCATCGGCAGGTTACCTGCCGCTCTTCTCCTGCGCTGTGCAGTCTAGGAGACTGTGAGCTCTTCCGCTACGCTAGGAGGAAGAAGTTGCGGTGCAGTCCCGGCTTAGGCTCCAGCGGTGACACTGACACAGCAGTGAGTAAATGAACACCGAAGGCCATCCATGATGATCCCAGGGATTGTGACCATGCGGAGCCTGCGGGGAAGGAGGAGGGCAGGCGAATCACAAGGCATCCTCTCCATTACACGCCACTCCCCACACATGAGGTCCAGGATCCCAGCTCATGCGACATGCTATCCATCCACTTAGCCCGCCCCACAGCCCAGACTTCTGACCACCACCGCTTCTCCTGAGTCCTCCCTGTACCTGTCAGTGTGCTTCTACGTGGCCCTGGTGTTTCTCAACAGGACACCGGCACTCTGACCCTGCACCGACCACCCCAGGACTGGAGGAAACCGGGGCCAGGAGGAAGAGGATGAGGCGTCATCCACACAGACAGAAGTCCCTCCTCACCGGCAGCTGCACGGACATTGCAAGTACACCTTTACAGTGGAAAGCTCTGTATAGGATGATGGCAGCCAGAGGGGGGCTGGGGCTGAGCTCTGAACTGGAATCTGTGGGAAAGAGAGCTTTGTATTTGGGGGGGGGGGGTGTACACAGCGCACCCCCCTCAACCCACACGCCGCACACAGCGCACCCCCCCAAACCCTGCAAGCCACACACAGCTCACCTCTGCAAGCCACACACAGCGGACCCCCCTCAACCCTGCATGTCACAAACAGCACACCCCCCTCAATGCTGCACACAGCGCACCCCCTCAGCCCTGCAATCCGTACACAGCGCACCTCTAAACCCTGCACTCCACACACAGAACACCTCTGAACCCTGCACTCCATACACAGCGCACCTCTGAACCCTGCATTCCATACACAGCGCACCTCTGAACCCTGCACTCCATACACAGCGCACCTCTGAACCCTGCATTCCATACACAGCGCACCCCTCAACCCTCATTGCTCATTGCTAATAATTAGTTCTGTGGTGTGCAGGCAGTGAGATGATGTGCTGTAACCTTAAGCAACAAATCAGTGGGTTGTAATGATGTGCTGTAATCTCTAGCAACCAATCAGTGAGCCATAATGATGTGCTGCAATGTCTAGCAACCAATTAGGGAGCATTAATAATGTGCAGTAACCTCTAGCAACCAGTGAGTGGTAATGATGTGCAGTAACCTTCAGCAACCAATCAGTGAACAGTAATGATCTGCTGTAATCTCTAGCAAGAAATCAGTCAGCAATAATAATTTGCAGTAACCTTTAGCAACCAATCAGTTTATAGTAATGATGTGCAGTAACCTCTAGCAAACAATGGGTAAGCGGTAATTATGTGCAGTATTGTCTAGCCACCAATCAGTGATCAATAATAATGTGTGTAGTGGACAGTGTAGGAATCAGGTAGGTCAGTGTAGTGGTCAGTATAGGAATCAGGTAGGTCAGTGTAGTATTCAGTATAGCAATCAGATAGGTCAGTTTAGTGGTCAGTGTAGGAATCAGGCAGGTCAGTATAGGAATCAGGTTGGTCAGTACTACTGTACTAGCTGAGGGGACTCTGAGTGCGCTAAAAATCCACGGGTTAGGGGGCGCAAATCTCTTGCCCTGCCCCGGGCACTGACAACCCACGCTAAGCCACTGGCTCCCACAGCAGACTGTTTCAGAGGATGTGGGCAAGTGGCAGACTTTCTACACTGTTTTTGGACCTGTCCAGTAGTCCAAGACTTCTGGGTGGAGATAGGTTCCTTCATCTCCTCAGCAGTAGGTCTCCCAAACATTCTCCACCCCAAGAATTGCCTCTTAGGCATCTTTGGTGACCTCCACATTTTATCCCTTGCCAAGAGACTTCTTTGCATTTTACACTTTTACACAAAGAAAGCCATTTTACTGTCCTGGGAAGGATCACAGACAGTGGCGTCTCCAGCTTTCATATTTAGGGGGGGCACATGGGGGGACAGGGACAAAAGTAGGGGGGCCAACTATAAAATGCAATTATATATATATATATATATATATATATATATATATATATGTATATATATATATCCTGGGGCCCTTTACTACGATCCCACAACGGGCCCTTTCACATGTTCTGCAGTGAGCTCCCTTCCCACTATACTGGGGCCCCCCAGGGTGGCAGAAAACAAGAGATATATGTCACCAGCACAACAAGAAAATATAAGGGTCCACAGCAGTGGGAGAACTATCAGGGTTGCAAAGGTTGTCTTGCCATCAGGCCCTGGTGTTCTGCCACTGTGGGGTTCCCCAGCTGTCCTGTCCCTGCTATTGACAGCACTGGTCTGGCATCTGTCTCCTTGGCAGCGGAGGCAGTCTATTAAAACCTAGTGCTGGTGACATTATGGGTGCATGCCGGGGAAGGCTGGCACTATTGGTTATAGAGAGCCGAGCCTCCAGCTGGTCACCTAGCAGCAGTAATGCTGTATAACCTTCTCTGTTGACATGCTGATCGGGATGTGATCCAGGTGATGCTCCCAGTCAGATCTAATAAACACAGTATTTATTAGCATCAAGAGTACAACCACATATATATAATCAACTGTATGTTCAGCAGCCATGTGGGCTCTATGCCTGTAAAGTGTGGGCTTTGATCAATAAAATCACTGATATTTAACACTAGGATTTGACTAGGAGCATCACCTGGATTGCATCCCGATCAGCATGTCAGAGAAGGCTCCACTGCTGCTAAGCAACCTGCAGGGAGCTCAACTGTCTACAACCAATAGAGATGGGCTCGGGTGTGTTTGAAATCCCACATGCCCGATCTCCCACTAGGAAGCCGACACTCCACAGTGCTAATCACAGCCAGTGAGACGTTTCCTGATCTGTACAGCTGCGGACCGGGAAATGTCTCACTGCCTGTGATTAGCGCTGTGCAGTGTGGGCTTCCTGGCAGGCTCTGGCATGTGGAATTTTGAACATGCCCAGCCCATCTCTAACAACAAATTGTGCTGGCCCTCCTGTATAATATCCGCAGTCTCTCTCCTGTATAATATCCGCAGTCTCTCTCCTGTATAATATCCGCAGTCTCTCTCCTGTATAATATCCGCAGTCTTTGACCATCTCCTGTATAATATCCGCAGTCTCTCTCCTGTATAATATCCGCAGTCTCTCTCCTGTATAATATCCGCAGTCTCTGACCGTCTCCTGTATTATATCCGCAGTCTCTCTCCTGTATAATATCCGCAGTCTCTGACCGTCTCCTGTATTATATCCGCAGTCTCTGACCATTTCCTGTATAATATCCGCAGTCTCTGAACATCTCCTGTAGTATGTCTGCAGTCTCTGACCATCACTCTTTCCAAAACGCACTCCTGAACCTTGCACTCTCTACATAGCATCCTCTTGAGCCCTGCATCCAGCACCCACCTGCACTCTGCATGTAGCACCAGCATACAGGGGGCACACTGACCACCAATATGCATGGCCAGTGGTTACCAGTATACAGAGGACATAACAAATCAGGTAAATCAATTACCATGCAACTAAAAATATCTCAAAAGCAATAAGAGAATCTTTTTAGCTGCTTCCCTCATCTAACGCGAATCAATAAAAAGCAAAAAATGCAGCGCTGCCCTATACTTCATCTATAAAATTGTACAAATGAACTTATAAGTGATATAGTAACACCTATAAATGAATATCCAGTGAAAATCAACCAATGTATTGCAATATAGTAGTGATGGTGTCACCCCCTCTGCAAAAATATTTTGAGAAATTGCAGAGCTTCAATGTGCAAATAGCGGTGACACCCCTTACATACAATAATAATAATAACAAAGACACAAATCAACCCCCATGTATTAGAACATAGTAGTGATGTTGTCACCCTCTCTGCAAGAGGTAATACATTTTTCAGAGCTGCATTGTGCAAATAGTGGTGAAACCACCTACTGTATATATAATCATAATAATAAAATGTAAAATATATACATCAAGTGTACATTTTATTATTATCATTATTATGATTATATATAGGTGGCTTTATCACTATTTGCACATTGCAGCTCTGCAATATTTCTTACCTTTTGCAGAGAGGGTGACACCATCACTACTATATTCTAATACATGGGTTGATTTGCGTCTCTGTTATTATTTTTGTATGTAGGGTGTTTCACCATTATTTGCTCTGCAAATTCTCAAAATATTTTTTCAGAGGAGGTGACATCATCACTACTAAATTGCAATACATTGGTTGATTTGCATTGGATATTAATTTATAGGTTTTACCATTTCACTTATAAGTCCATTTGTAGAAATTTAGAAATGAAGTGTAGGGTTGTGCTGCATTTTATGGCTTTTTATTGGTATACAGAGGCCAGGACATACTGATCATCATTGGACGCCATGATGAAACCGCCACTTGCTGGCCACTCCCACAGGTGTGTGGTAGCGCACCGCATTAGCACCCTCAGTTTTACTTCAAGCACCACCATAGCACCCCAAAAAAACATTGTCTGGAGCCACCCCTACCTGGATTGGATTTAAATTTTGGGACCCCATCCCTCCCAAGTTTTTCTCTATCCTCTCTTCATAACATTTGGTAGTCATATCCCAAAAATTCTAAGAAGTATTTATTTTATTTTTTTCATCTCATGGACGAAATATGGGAAAGAACGTATATATCATACAATCATTCCATAAACACCACATACACTGCATATATCATTTGAGGAAAATATGCTTATAAATTAGTTTACCATTAGCCAATAAAAAAATAAAAAATAAAATATGTCCGCGGATATCATTTTAAAAATCTGGTCACCTTACTGTACATCAGCCCCATAAAGTAACCAGCACTGATTGGGCTGTTGAGGTGGACCACATTAGAGACCTGGAACGCTTGCTGGCGGAGGAAAGTGGTAAAAGTGAACAGTTCTCTCTCACATGGACTTCGTGGTCCGTGTTCTGATACTCCTCTGAGTTTGTGTCCTGGGCGGGACGTGACCTGGACGGGTCCGCTGTGGGACCGTGATGGAGTGATTGGGATTCTGATTCCTGTCCCCTACCTAATTGTCCCCTTCTATCTGCCCCTGACCCTGATTCTTTTTTTCTTTTCTCTATATCTAATTACACCTCTAGGAATACAGTGAGACAACGTACCAGGGCTTCGATCTACTTAATGCCAAAAACCCAATGAGTGACCCTACGTCATATTCTCCAAACAGATTTGTGTATAATCTCATCTGATAAGTTGCATACGGGGGAACTAGGATCCCCTTCGCAGAAATACAGATAAAGGTTTCCTTACCTCATTTATTTTTGTACAGGGACTGATATTACAAAAATCCCACGGAGGTCCTCCTACACAGGTGCTCAATCCTTATATGTGTAACTTAACCCTGCTTTGTTTTGCCATACATGATGCCTGTCGATGGTGTATCCTATCACTGTTTGTAATGTTTAAGACGAAGTATGTCTTTTTCTGTCTTTCTCTTGCATATAATATAATAAAATAAGATTGAATTAAAGTAACCAGCACTGGGTTCCAATGTGCTGCCGCCGCTACCATGGAGAAAGAGACCAGCGCTGTGAATAGCCGGGACAGGACAGCAACTCTGGTTGTTCCAGTACTGGTCCACACTGGGAACATTCCCCCATCCACCTATAATGTGTAGATGGGGGAATTGGATCATTTCTTTTTTTTTTTCATTCAACCTAATAGTTGAATGAAAAAAGTGATAAATGTATGGGCTGCCTAAGAGCTAAGACCAGCCATAGACAGTTTAAATATTAGCTGGTTCAGCAGGAACTGGCTGAGATTTGAACCATTAATGAGCAGATTCTCTTATGATTATCACTAGTGGTTGCTATAGCCTAGTGATAATCACCGTTTGTCAGGAGAATACAATTGCTGGGCAGGAGGGATATTCCCCTGTCAGCACTGTCTGTGTTGATGGGGGAATTATGCAAGTTTCTTTCCTGCAATCTGTGGATGCAGGAAAGAAATTTGCACCATATATTACCTGCCTAACTGAAAGTGAAAGTAAATTGTGAATGTCTTGAAAGAACAGGAGAGGGGGAGGGAGACAGATGGGGGAGAGAAGGGATGGAGATAATGCAATTCAGTGATTTACAGTGTACTGCAGTCTGCAGTGCACACACCCACAGGTCCAGGCTAGAATCTCAGGCATCATTCACACACAGCCAGGAATGCTGCTGATTTTCATATTTCCGCCCACACATCCCCTCTCTTCAGATACAGCACGCCGGGATAGTGTGGGCGGGACTGGAAGGAGGAGGAGGAGCTGTATTCCTCCCTGCTCATATGTGAGGAGAGTGAGGGGGGTGGCTGGACTCCCTGCGTTGTGAAAGAGTGTCATAGACTGACACCCGGCTCAGCTTGCAGTCACCACTCTCGGAATTTACAGGCTGGTTCTTCTGTCCTTAGGATGGGAGAAATCAGTCTGTTTTTTCAGTAACTGAGATGAAGGCTTGGGCCCCCTCCCCCCCACAGTGCTCGTGGAGTCCTTCCTGCAACTCGCTCTTCTCCGTGCCAATGAGGATGCAGGGGAAGGAGCAGATCGGGCGGCTGTGGTTGTGTGAGTGCTCGCATTTTGCAGTGTCAGCGAGCAGAGGGAGGGGGGAGGAATCCCCCGCAGGAGCTGACTGGGGACACTCTCCCTCTCAGGAGAGACTATGTTACCCCAGCAGCAGCCCGAGCGAAATACCAAAATTTTTTTATTTTTTTTTGGGGGGCACATGGTGGGGCACAGCATAATGTTGGGGGGGCCAGGGCCCCCTCTGGCCCCCCCCTAGGGACGCTATTGATCACAGATACCTCTAAAATCCCTCTGGTTAAAATTGATTAATGACTCTTTACCTCTATACAAACTCACGTTTGAGGTTCGGAAAATAACCGAAACCTTTCACAAAATATGGGATAGATGGTTGGCTAGCCCTCTAACCCTTACCCCAGGGTAGGTACACTGCTGTATACTGTTCCTAGCCGGGCAGTGCCAATCGCCATGTCAGACCCTTGGTTGCCTCATGACCGGAGAATTGCATGTTAATCATTCCCGTAACCTTGCAGTTAAAGTGGTTGTATAGTCTTTTTTTTTTTACTTTTACCTATAGGTAAGCCTATAATAAGGCTTACCTGTAGGTAAAAAAAATATCTCCTAAACCCTTACGGTTTAGGAGATATTCCCCACGCAATGAGCCGCTGACTGCGGTGCATACTAGCTCATTATGACTTTTGCCTAAGGCTACTTTCACACTGAGGCACTGGATGCGCTGGCGGTATAGCGGAACTATTTTTAGCGCCGCTATACTGTATTTTTTCCCGCGATTTGCGGGCGCTTGCGGGGGGATTTTAACCCCCGCTAGCGGCCGAAAATGGGTTAAAAACGCCCGCAAAAAACGCCTCTTTGCGGCGTTTTGCGGGCGTTTTGGAGGCGCTACCCCATTGATTTCAATGGGCAGGGGCGCTATAGGAGCGGTATTTTTACCGCTCCTATTGCGCCTCAAAGATGCGGCTTGCAGGAGTTTTTTGACCCTCCTGCAAGCGCAACGCTCCAGTGTGAAAGCCCGAGGGCTTTCACATTGGATACAATTGAGCGGCTTGTTTGGGGTGCATTGCAGGCGCTATTTTTAGCGCAATAGTGCCTGCAAAGAGCCTCAGTGTGAAAGGAGCCTTACAGGGGTAAAAAAAAAAAAAAAATTGTGTTAGCGGGTATACAACCGCTTTAACAATCACAAGAGACATGTAAATTGGAATCTGTTTATTGAATATTCAAGTGTATTACTGCAGATGCATTACTATGAATAACCAAAGTTTTTTCTTTTGTATGTTGGTTTAAAAAACTCAATAAAAATATCTTTAAAAAAAAGGGTTAATCAGGGGCGGCCTGTCCATTAAGGGGGCACGGGTTCCGCCCCCTCTTTCCACACCACCCCCCTATATGGTTATTGGATAGATTTATGCAGATTTATGGCCACCCCCTATTCAGGCATCCGGCCCCTTTCAGGACACCGGGCGCCTGAATTACAGTGGCGGGGGTGTTTTTTTGAAGCACCTGATTAGAGCCAATAGGCTTCAAAATAGGGTTGACTCAAAGTGCAGAGTATTGCGCTCGGAGCCCACCCAGGGGTGTTAGAAAAGCAAATGAATATTCGCTTTTCTAACACTGAATTTCCTCTGCGCCAATCAGGAAGTGCAGGTCTGTTACAGGTTTACCGATTGGCTGAAAGGTCAGGCGACCCTGATGAACGTCTAGGAGGAGAGGAGGAGACACATGGCGGAAGCCGCCGTGATCTCAGAAGAGAATAGGACACAGGAGACGCTGCCAGATGCCTGCCGAAGCCTGTCCCCCTGCCCGATGCGCTCGCCGATCCCTGATGTGCCTGCCAATCCCCTTCGCCGATGGAGTAAGTACCGGTGGACCAGCAGACACAGGGTTGAGGTGCTGTGGAGAGAGGGTGGTTGTTTGCCGCCCCCAAACAAAAACCCACCAGCCGCCACTGGGGTCCGTGTACTCAAAAATAGGGGGGTACCCATCCAATGATACCGGGCCCAAACGGATCTGCAATTACAATCCATAAGATAAACCAATGGTCAAATCTATGCCGATAGCACTAGATCTACCTGCTGGGGTCCAAACACAGTACATCGTTGGCACACACCTGCTTGCCATCATGAGTGAGGAAAGGCTCCCAGGGTAAGGTGACCAGATTTTGAAAATGAAATCCGGGGACATAATTTTTTTTTTTTTAATAGTAATGGCGGCAATCAGTGACTCTCTGCCCGTCGCCACTTCAGCCAGCCTCACAGCCTGTCAAGTCTTACTCTCCGGGCCCCGGATACTACTGGGTGGGGAGCAGAGGAAGATCACTCCACCAGGGCAGGCGGCTGGCCGGGACTTGAGCCAAGGCAGAAGAACATGCGAGCGGAGCTAAATGGGCATACACCCGAAACTGAAGAAATATTCCCTCCGATCCGACCAGCAGATAATGTGAAAAAATACACCCCCTAAGCTAGTAGGAGCGGCAGAGCGGAGGGGGGGGGGGGGTTGTAAATCAGAATTGTTTTTTCTTTCATTCTGCACTAACTGTCTTTGAAATTGCCCCAGCCCCTGTTCAAATCCAATCCGGGGACAAAACCGGGGACAGACATGGTCCGGGGACAGTGTCCTCAATCAGGGGACTGTCCCCGGAAACCGGGGATGTCTGTTCACTCTATCCCAGGGACACCAACAACATGGCGTCTGCCACGTGGGTCTCTATATACCCCTCCCCATCGCGTCAGAGGTGAACGTCATGACGTGATGCGGATGCAAATGGGAGGGGCCAATCATGTGTGGCAGCCACAAGGCTCCAGCTGTATCTAGGTGTCAGGTCGTGGCTCCAGCCGAGGGGTGGGGACAACCCCCAAGGCAAACACGCCCCAGGGCAGTGCTGCCAAAGGCAGTGTCCCCAACCTCTTTGGACTGGAGTTCACGGACAATGACACGGCATCTACCCGGAACTGGTGAAACAGACACGGTCCCTCAAAGGTGGGCGGGCATGGGGACCACACACACAAATGGTCCAGTATGGCCCAACATCTTGTATATGTATCCCCATGGACGCCCAAGGGCGTCCATACGGGGATCCAATAGGCGAATGGTTGATCATGTCGGGAGAGTGCCACCTGCCCTCAGAAAACACTCCAAAAAACAAAAGACAAGAAACAAAAAACAACAAACAGACAACAATCGCCCAGAATTTGTCTAAACTTTTGTTTATGATTTTCTTTTGACGTGTTTGTTTATTTATCTAGTACTGTAGTTGTGATTCCATGCCTTTTCCTGAAGAAGCCTCATGGCGAAGCATGTAGAATTAAAAGTATGGAAACAGCAATGTAACATTGAACGTCGTGTCCTTTTAGCGGATCGGATGATGACGGGTGTCAGCGGACACATGTTCACTGATATCTGCCTCTCCATAGAGAGCAATAGATGGTCCGATCGGGTCTGCCTGAAAAACTGTCAGGCGGACCTGATCAGTCTGCCAGTGGGAAGGGGGCCTAATACATCTGTGCTCTGTACCCACTCCACCTCCAGGGCCGGTGCTACCACTAGGCAAACTAGGCAGTCGCCTAGAGCGCACTGCTGCCTAGAGAGCCCAGCCACTGGTGTTCCTACTCTCTTCTCTCTGCAGCAAGCAAATAAGTCTCAGCATCAGCAGGCAGCTGATAGTGTCAGAGGCGCAGCGGCGGCGGAAGACTGTCTCTGTGTCGCAACCTCCGAATGAATGGAAGCAATCAAACATTCATTGATGTGCACTGGTGAGGCTGCATTTATGGGCACTGGTGAGGCTGCATTGATGGGCGCTGGTGAGGCTGCATTGATGGGCGCTGGTGAGGCTGCATTTGATAGGTGCTGGTGAGGCTGCATTGATGGGTGCTGGTGAGGCTGCATTTGATGGGCGCTGGTGAGGCTGCATTGATGGGTGCATTGATGGGCGCTGGTGAGGCTGCATTGATGGGCGCTGGTGTGGCTGCATTTGATGTGGGCTGGTGAGGCTGCATTTGATGGGCACTGGTGAGGCCACATTTGATGGGTGCTGGTGAGGCTGCATTGATGGGTACTGGCGAGGCTGCATTGATGGGCGCTGGTGAGGCTGCATTGATGGCTGCATTGATGGGCGCTGATGAGGCTGCATTTGATGGGCGCTGGTGAGGCTGCATTGATGGCTGCATGATGGGCACTGGTGAGGCTGCATTTGATGGGCACTGGTGAGGCTGCATTTGATGGGCGCTGGTGAGGCTGCATTGATGGGTGCTGGTGAGGCTGCATTTGATGGGCGCTGGTGAGGCTGCATTGATGGGTGCATTGATGGGCGCTGGTGAGGCTGCATTGATGGGCGCTGGTGTGGCTGCATTTGATGTGGGCTGGTGAGGCTGCATTTGATGGGCACTGGTGAGGCCACATTTGATGGGTGCTGGTGAGGCTGCATTGATGGGTACTGGTGAGGCTGCATTGATGGGCGCTGGTGAGGCTGCATTGATGGCTGCATTGATGGGCGCTGATGAGGTTGCATTTGATGGGCGCTGGTGAGGCTGCATTAATGGCTGCATGATGGGCACTGGTGAGGCTGCATTTAAAGGGCGCTGGTGAGGCTGCATTGATGGGCGCTGGGGAGGCTGCATTGATAGGCGCTGGTGAGGCTGCATTGATGGGCGCTGGTGAGGCTGCATTGATGGGTGCTGGTGAGGCTGCATTGATGGGCACTGGTGAGGCTGCATTTGATGGGTGCTGGTGAGGCTGCATTTGATAGGCGCTAGTGAGGCTGCATTGATGGGCACTGGTGTGAATGCATTTGATGGGCACTTCATTAGAAAGGTGGGGTATACATGGGCAGGGCAAATGGGGTGGAGTCAGGGGTGGAGTCAAGGGGGGCGGCAAAATGAGGTTTCGCCTAGGTTGTCAAACATTCTTGCACCAGCCCTGTCCACCTCCAACCACCATAACTTCTCTATACCCCCCCCACTTTCACCCCATGGCCACTCACTTGAATGATGATGACAGTCTGTGGTGCCCGCAGCATCTCCTCCTGCACCTAAGATTATTTCTGTTGCAGTTTACTATGCATTGGGGGAGGGGGCGATCGGCAGCTCTGTGGCGCCTGCGGGATCTCCCTGGGGCTAGTAGTTCACTTTCTGAGTGTATACAGTGGAGAGGGGAGGGGCCTCTGACCCAGGCATGTATCGGCTTCACTCTGCTTGTACACTCTTGCCGATACATAAAAATGTGCGCACAAAGTCTAGTAAGCTGACAACATTCCACTAGACATATAGTGTACCCAAAACATAAAAAACAATAATGTGGCGCTCCAATAGTAAACAGTAGAATGTGAATTGGAACCAGTGAGGTCCAATCAGTGAATATAGTGAATAAACAACTAAGGTCATAAAAAAACACAAAAAATTATGAAAGTAAAAAATGCATGTCATAAAATTATTGAATAAATCAAAATTCATGAGTGAACGTCATTAAGAGTACATCGTGAAAAAATCTATCATGTGCGTGGAAAAGTATCTCACACTTCTGGAAACTTGACCTTTAAGGTGCAATCAATGGAAATTAAGGTTGGCACGCTTACCAGAGATGGTGGACTCGTATACTATACAGCATAGGAGTAAAACAGTCATTCATGAGGAGATGACCTCAACAGGATCCAACATGGAAACTTCAGTGATTTTCGAGAATAGGCCCCATCAAATATTAAGGGAGAGGATCCAACATCAGAAAGTACGCTCAATGGTATGCAATGAACCACATCAGATATGAGAATGATGATCCGAGATAGTAGGCATAAAAAACTGAAAACTGCACATAGTGGGACACTGTATGGTAGGTTTAATGTAAAAAAGGGATTTGCACTTACAAAAAAATATGATGATGTCCAATAGGACGAAACACGTCGTTGCGCTCGTGGATTCACGGTTCTTATTGCTGAAAGATATTAGCATGTTTTTATCCAATTTTTTTTGACCTGTTGAGGTCATCTCCTCATGAATGCCTGTTTGACTTCTATGCTGTATAGCAGGGATATGCAATTAGCGGACCTCCAGCTGTTGCCAAACTACAAGTCCCATCATGCCTCTGCCTCTGGTTGTCATGCTTGATGCTGTCAGAGTCTCGCTATGCCTCATGGGACTTGTAGTTTGGCAACAGCTGGAGGTCCGCTAATTACATATCCCTGTTGTATAGTATACAAGTCCACCATCTTTGGTAAGCTTGCCAACCTTAATTTCCATTGATTGCACCTTAAAGATCAAGTTTCCATTCACCTTGAGAAGTGTGAGAGACTTTTCCATGCACATGATTTCTTTTTTCAAGATGTACTCTTCATCATGTTCACTCATGAACTTTGATTTTTTCAATATTTTTATCACATGCATTTTTTACTTTTACTTTTATCATTTTTTGTGACATTTTATGTTTTTTTATGACCTTAGTTGTTTATTTTATTTTATTTACTGATTGGACCTCACTGGTTCCTATTCACATTCTACTGTTTACTATTGGAGTGCCACATTATTGTTTTTTTATGTCTGGCCGATACCTGCCTGGGTCAGAGGCCTCTCCCCTCTCCACTGTATGCATTCGGGAAGTAAACTACTAGCCCCAGGGAGATCCCGTGGCCCCTGGGCACCACAGAGCTGCCGATCACCCCCTTCTACCTCCCCCCACTGCATAGTAAACTGACAGCCAGAGGGGCAGGGGGAGATGTTGGGCCCCACCCCCCACAGCGGCAGAACGTGGCAACCCCCCCTCTGCAGCACCTGGGTGTGATGCACCCCACGCACCCGCCCAGGATCGGCCCTGCAAACGGGGGCCGCACGGGCCCCCTGCAGCATGGGGCCGGTTCGATGTCGCGACTCCTATAGCTACGCCCCTGGGTCTTAGACATGAATCATTGGCCAGGACCTGCTGACAGGATCCCGCTGTGTACAATCACCAGCCCGGGAGGCGCACATGCTCAGCCACTAAACCCAGAAGTAGGCAGTGCCGTATGGGCACATCGCTTTACCTACACTGTCCGCCCATCTGCAGTACATTGCGGGCGGCCTGGCGGGAAGTGGTTAAATATATCTCTGCAGATAAACAGCGTCTTCCTGGATTATTAAAAATCCCGTCACTTCTGTCCTTATCAGCAATTACAATTTTTACTGTATAAAGAGGACAATAAACAGATAATCGGTTCAGCGGTCTGAGAATGAAATGCTTTCTGTGAGGTCAGGCTGACCTGGAGTTACAATGAAGTGAGATGCGCTGATAGCATTTTAATTAATAAAACGTCCAACACGGTACATGGAGCAAAGTCCAATTCTTCGGAGGAATTATGAGATGGCCACACATTGATATCCACAGATCAAGAACAGGAAAGTGATACTAAAGTCTCTGTTTTTTTTTCTTTAAAAATAAGAAACATGTTATACTTACCTGCTCTGTGCAGTTGGTTTTGCACAAAGCAGCCCGGATCCTCCTCTTCTCAGGTTCCCCGCCAGCTCTCCTGGCCCCTCCCTCCTGTTCGGTGACCCCACAGCAAGCAGCTTCCTATGGGGGCATCGGAGCCAAGCCACAGCTCTCTGTGTCCATTCAAACACAGAGCCACGGTTCAGCCCTGCCCCCTCTCTCTCCTCATTGGCTAACTTTGATTGACAGCAGCGGGAGCCAATGGCGCCTCTGCTGTGTCTCAGCCAATCAGGAGGGAGAGTCCCGGACAGCCGAGGCACTTGTGCAGCATCGCTTGATTGAGAGGGAGCTCAGGTAAGTATTAGGGGGGCTGCTGCACACAGAAGTTTTTTTTTATCTTAATGAATAGAATGCATTAAGATAAAAAACCTTTTGCCTTTACAACCGCTTTAAGATGGCTATACATGGAGCAAAATTCGGCAGGGATCCGTGTATGGGCAGGCTGGTTGTACAGAAGTCAATCTAGCCATAAACCTCTATGCAACCAGCCTGTTGGGTTTTTTCCTGATTGATCAGTGCTGCTGGTTATAGCCAGCAGCACTGATCAGTATATTCTGATGGCAGGGAAGGCTCCCTGCTGTCAGAATACAATGACTCAGCGGAAAAGCTTCTAGATGTGGATGGGGGGAATCAGGTATTTTATTTTTTATTTTGAACAACCATAATGTATGTATAGCGCCTCCAACCCTCTCTTCCTTGTCTTTGGCTCCTCGCAGGAAGAGAAGGCACACCCAGCTCTACATGACCGTACCCTCCTGTGTAAAGAGGTTGAGCGGTGTTATGAAACAGGTCTCCACAGCCAGGTTCTCCAGAGAATGGTTCTCATCTCTATGCTCAATAAAGACAAGTCTCTATTTCCCCCAATAACTCCAAGGTCCACACCAGCCGTAACTCCAACATAGAGTTTATTTCTCTTAAAGCACAGTCTCTGATAGGAAAGGTTGGAGAGAGAACAGGACAGCATAAGGTGTGGGAGAGGTCCAGGCACAAACGTAATACACTTCACTGCTTGGCTTCTCAAGCAGACTTAGCCCATTTGGATAGTCTCCCTAGATAGGCACTAGCAGCCAGAATGGCAGTCTAACTAAACGCACAGTCACTACACAACCTGGTGATCTTGGTTTCTGCCACAGACCTGGTCAACTTGGTTTTCAAAGCTTTGCCTCTTTGTAAGGAGAAGACATCCCTCCAGAGAGTTACTGGGCCTCTTCCTTCACTGTGACTTCTCACCAGTCCCTCGGAACGGTCTTTCCCCGGCCTCTTCGTCTAAGATGCGGGTCCCCTCGCAAGGCGGCACCCTGAGATTCCTCGATCCTTAGTAGGCCCCAGCCAAAGGCGCTGGGCCCAAGGCCTTTAGTTGCAGCCCCAGGGCTAAAGGTGCCTGGGACTGATTCACCGACCACCGCCCCTGGGCCAAAGGTGCCCAGGGGCGGACAGGAACACACACTCCCTGGGAGTAGGACCCCCGACAACGAACAACCAACAGGCAGCGTCCGTCCCTTTTATATCCTCTCCCAGCATACACAGCAGGCTGACAACGCCCACTGCATGGTTGCCGAGAGGGGACACACAAGGCACAGCACTGTATCAGCAGTTCAACCCTGGCCCACTATGGCAGCGCCACCCGCAGGCCACAGGGAACGGTACACTGATACTCTTCCTGCAGACAAAATGGTTGATAATGTCCTAACAATTTAGGTGTTTGAGCATAACTACCACTCAAACACTACCCCTAAATTTGGACCCCGCTACACACTCCCCCCACTAAAATAGACACTGTCCCCAGTGTCTGGAGCAAACCTATGCCTCTCAAGCCTGAGTCAACATAAACCTTTTTCAGAAACTATGTACAAAAACAAAATTTTGCAAAAAATTGTTTGTTTGTGCCGGAACCTGAACATGGGGAAAGGGAGTTAAAAATGAAGAGATGAAGGAAGAGTAGCAGAAAACAAATGTGTACATCCCATTCTCAAATGTCACATATTTTAAAACAAAATATATTTTTATCATTCACATTTTCCTCCCCTCCTGCAATAGCTAAACGCACCCATCCTCAGTGGTTGCTTGGTGTCCACCTGCAGAGGGAGAAAATAAACACACATCAAACCAACAAATTACACATCCTAACCTTCTATGTACATTAGAAGAGAAAAGACTCTCCCCAAGGGAAAAATCCTTTCCTTCTAGAAAGTAAAACACTTTTAAACGTAGTTCAAGAGTTTTTTTTTTCTTTGCTTAAACTTGAGCAACACCGCCACCTAGTGGAAGTGCCCCCGTCAAGACACTTATACCAAAAAAATAACTTTTTTTTCTTTGAAGGCAAATCTTCCTCTTCTTCCTTGAATCTGGCTGTGGCCCTAAACGATTTCTACCCCAAAGTCTCTGTCTTTGTTGCGCTGTGAGCGGAGAGAAAAACATCAACAACTCCCCTGCTCTTCAGCTGAGTAGACTACCCCGATTTGCAAGGGCAAAGTTCCTGAACTCCTGGAAAAAAAAACACAGAGTTCAGTCTCTCACAAATACAACTTTGGATCAGGAAAGATGAGGAGCTTCCGGTTTTTGTCAAAGGTCTCTATTGAATAGACTGCATCCTCACGCTCCTTCCGACACACAACCACCCGATCTGCATGAATGTGCCGACCCAACATCTATTCTTTCTTGCACCCCCTGTATCTCTCGGCAACAGCCGCGGAACATGAGAGATACCTGTGGGCGTGTTGTACTTTCAAATGGTTCCACAGAAAGTCCGCGTACCATCTCTCTCTGTAGGCCTCCACCTCGAACAGTAAGTCTCTTGCAACATACGGGTACTTCCATCCATAGTCAGCAGTAGTGATGAGCCGAACACCCCCGGGTTCGGTTCGCACCAGAACCCGCGAATGGACCGAAAGTTCGCACGAACTTTAGAACCCTATTAAATACAATGGATGCGAACGTTCGAAATCTAAAGTGCTAATTATAACGACTATTATGCATGTTATTGTCCTAAAAAGGGTTTGGGAACCCGGGTTCTGCACCAGGGGACATGTATCAATGCAAAAAGAAGTTTTAAAAACGGCCGTTTTTCTGGAGCAGTCATTTTAATGATGCATAAAGTGAAAAAAACAAAAAACAAATATTCCTTTAAATATCGTACCTGGGGGGTGTCTAAAGTATGCCTGTGAAGTGCCACGTGTTTCCCGTGTTTAGAACTTTCCCTGCACAAAATTACATTTCTAAAGGAAAAAAAGCCATTTAAAACTGCTTGCGGCTTTAATGTAATGTCTGGTCCCGGTAATATGGATGAAAATCTTTAAGAAAAATGACATAGCTACCCCATCACACCCCCCCCCCCCTTACCCCAGCCCATTACCAGCCCCTTTGGGTCTTGTATGGATATTAAGGGGAACCCCGCACACAAAATAAAAAAGGCCCTATATACTCTGAACAGCCGTATACAGGCGGTGCATACAAGACAGGGACTGTAGGTTTGTTCTTATGTAGAATCTGTTTGTAATTTTGAACAGGTACATTGTTTAAGTGTAGCTCCAGCCAAAAAATCTATTTTTAAGCTTATTGGAAAACATAGGGAAGGGTTATCACCCCTGTAACATTTGTTTTGCTGTCTGTGCAGTGTGCACCTGTTCAGAACAGTTCACCTCACTTTCCGTCCTAATGACAAATGTTTTTTGAAAATTTGGGGTTTTTATTGAAACAAGAATTGGTGATAAAGAATCAGTGGAGAGGAGACACTTTTTTTCCCATATTAACTCTTACAGGAGAGAATTTGCCTTCCTAGGGGTAGATTTCCTCTCACTTCCTGTTGTATCCTTCCGTTTGCAAGGAGGAGTCGTTTGTAAGTTGGATGTTTGAAAGTAGGGGCCTGCCGTATATACTCAGCTGAAATTTGCCCCTTACATGTTGGTGTTGCCACAACACTGTGAGCCCTCACAGTTACTCTTGGTGGGCGCATGAATGGGCCCTGCTGTGAATTATTAGATCAAGAATTGTAATTGCATGCCCCTGTTGAACAGGGGCTGAAAAATTGGGCCTTTGGTGGTGGTGGTGGTGGTGGTGTTGACACAACACTGTAAGGCCTCACAGTTAGTCTTGGTGGGCGCAGGAATGGGCCCTGCTGTGAATTATTAGATCAAGAATTGTAATTACACGCCCCTGTTGAACAGGGGCTGAAAAATTGGGCCTTTGGTGGTGGTGGTGGTGGTGGTGTTGACACAACACTGTAAGGCCTCACAGTTAGTCTTGGTGGGCGCAGGAATGGGCCCTGCTGTGAATGATTAGATCAAGAATTGTAATTACATGCCCCTGTTAAACAGGGGCAGAAAAATTGAGCCTTAGGCACTGGTGCCACAACACTGCAACCCCTCACAGATACTGTACTTGGAGCACAGCAATGAGCCCTGTTGCAAAGTATTGCATCAAAAATTGTAATTACACGCCCCTGTTAAACAGGGGCTTAAAAATTGGGCCTTAGCCACTGGTGCTGGTGCCATGACACTGCAACCACTCCCAGATACTCTAGTTGGAGTGCAGGAATGAGCCCTGCTGCAAAGCATTGCATAAAAAATTGTAATAACACACCCCTGTTAAACAGGGGCTGAAAAATTGGGCCTTAGCCACTGGTGGCGGCACCCAGAAACAAAAATGTTCTTCCAAGCTATCATCGTCAATCGGATCATTGAGGAGGAGGAGGATAGTAAGTCAACATAACAGGACAAACTATCAGCATCAGTCTTGAAGGGATGTGACATTTGAAAATAAATTAGTCTGTTATATCAGCTTCAGGTGTTTGGTAGCTGGTGGTGATCCAAGACTGGTTCATCTTTATGAAGGTCAGTCGATCAACAGAGTCGGTGGACAGGCGCACCCTGTGATCCGTGACAAATCCTCCAGCAGCACTGAATGTGCGTTCTGAAAGAACGCTGGATGCAGGACAGGCCAGTAGCTCAATTGCATACTGTGCAAGCTCTGGCCAGTGATCCATCCTCAAGACCCAGTAAGCCAGAGGATTTTCGGTGGGGAAGGTGTCCAAGTCTGACCTTGCCCCTAGGTATTCCTGCACCATGTATATCAGACGCTGGCGATGGTTTCTGGAACCAATCATACCTTGGGGCTGCGGACTAAAGAATTGTCTGAACGCTTCGGTCAGACGGCCACCTTCCCCACCGCTCCTTCTTTGACTGACCGAAGCCTCAGCAACTCGTTGTCCAAGACCAGGAGTTTGTAACCTCCCAGTCTCTGGGAACGCGTTGCACAGACCTTTCTGCAAGGCCTCCCGGAGTTGTCTCATCCTCTGCTCCCTCTGCGACGGTAAGATAAGGTCCGCAACCTTACCCTTGTACCGTGGATCAAGGAGAGTGGCCAGCCAGTAATGGTCCCTCTCCTTGATCCGAAGAATACGAGGATCCTTCCGCAGACTTTGCAGGATCAGGGAGGCCATGCAGCGTAGGTTAGCTGAGGCATTCAGTCCGGAGTCCTCTTGGTCACTAAGGACGACATGATCCGCAGCCACCTCCTCCCAGCCACGTACAAGTCCACTGGTTTCTTGGGACTGTAAATCATCCCTAAAAGACTGCTGCTGATGATGCTGAGTGCCAGGCTCCACCTCCATGCTGACACAATCCTCCTCCTCCTCCTCTTCTTCCTGTGCGATGGGTGGGACAGAAGGAACACTGTCTGGGTAAAGGGGGCCTTGAGAGGCAAGGAAGTCCTCCTCTTCCTGCCTCTGTTCTGCCTCAAGTGCCCTGTCCATTATTCCATGCAGCGTATGTTCCAACAGGTGGACAAGAGGTACAGTGTCACTGATGCATGCACTGTCACTGCTCACCATCCTCGTGGCCTCCTCAAATGGTGCCAGGACAGTGCATGCATCCCTGATCATGCCCCACTGGCGTGGTGAAAAAAACCCGAGCTCCCCTGACCCTGTCCTGGTGCCGTAGTCGCACAGGTACTCATTGATGGCCCTCTGCTGCATGTGCAGCCGCTGCAGCATGGCCAACGTTGAGTTCCACCTGGTGGGCATGTCACATATAAGGCGGTTCTTGGGCAGGTTCAACTCCTTTTGCAGCTCAGCCAGGCGAGCACTGGCATTATAAGATCTGTGGAAATGCACACAGACTTTCCTGGCCTGCCTCAGGACATCCTGTAAGCCCGGGTACCTGCCCAAGAACCGCTGCACCACCAGGTTAAGGACGTGAGCCACACAGGGCACATGGGTCAGTTGTCCCTGTCGGAGAGCGGAGAGGAGGTTGGTGCCATTGTCGCAAACTACCATTCCTGGCTTAAGCTGGCGTGGCGTCAACCACCTCTCGGCCTGCCCCTGCAGAGCAGACAGAACCTCTGCCCCAGTGTGGCTCCTGTCCCCCAAACACACCAGCGCAAGCACGGCATGGCATCTTTTTGCCTGCGTACTTGCGTAGCCCCTTGAACGCCTACGGAGCACCGCTGGTTCCGAGGACAAAGCACAGGAAGAGGCCACGGAGGAAGAAGAAGAGGAGGGGGTGGAGGACAGAGGTGTGTCACAACCAGTAGTAGCATTTTGGAGGCGTGGCGGTGGAACAACCTCCAACACTACTGCACCTTGTCCTGCATCCTTCCCAGCTGCCAAAAGAGTGACCCAATGGGCCGTGAAAGAAAGGTAACGTCCCTGTCCATGCCTGCTGGACCATGAGTCAGCGGTAATATGCACCTTACCGCTGACCGCCCTGTCCAGCAAGGCCAAGACATTGCCTTCCACATGCCGGTAGAGAGCCAGAATCGCCTTCCGTGAGAAAAAGTGGCGTTTGGGAACCTGCCACTGAGGAACCGCACATTGCACAAACTCACGGAAGGGGGCCGAGTCTACCAACTGAAAAGGCAGCAGTTGAAGCGCTAGCAATTTAGCCAAGCTAGCATTCAACCGCTGGGCATGTGGATGGCTGGGAGTGAACTTCTTTCGACGGTCCAGCAGCTGGGGCAGGGAAATTTGCCTGCTAGAATCGGACGTCGGTGTACTGCTAGCAGAGTGGCCGCAAGTACTTGGCTGTGACACACCTAATTCTACACCTTCATTCCTCTCAGTGCAGGTTTCAGAGAGGACTGAAGGTATAGTGGGGTTGGAGATCCCAGCTGTTGCGGTGCAAGGAGAGGTCCGCTTTGTTCTTTGGTGTGGGTCTTTAAGGTAGGCTTGCCAACGAGCTGCATGGCAGGTCAACATATGTCTGGTCAAGCATGTGGTGCCCAAGCGGCTGATGTTTTGGCCACGCGATATACGCTTGAGACATATGTTGCAAACAGCAGCTGTGCGATCTGATGCACTCGCCTCAAAAAAGGCCCACACCAAAGAACTTTTTGAATAACGGGCAGAGGCAGCGCCCTGCACAGGCGGAGCTCTGCGGTGTGATTCCGTCTGTGTGCTGCCCTTACGCTGGCCACCCAAGGGCATCCTGCCTCGTTGGAGATGTGCCTCCTCCTCATCCTCCTCCTCCTCCTCCTCTCTCCTATTAGGCACCCACGTGGAGTCAGTGACCTCATCATCCCCTCCCTCCTCATCACTGGAGCCAATCTGGCAGTATGCTGCAGCTGCTGGAACATGACTGCCAGATTGGTGTCCTTCTTGAGCATCCCCTCTCCCTGCTCTCACGCTACTGCCTTCCTCTAGCTGGGTATCATCATCAGACCCTTCGAAACGCTGGGCATCCTCCTGGAGCATGTACCCAACACTGTGCTCAAACAGTTCGGGGGACTCCTCAGGAGGAGGACATGGTGGGTCTAGGGAAGGAGTGACTGATGATGACATTGATACCAGGGAAGAGGATGCTTTGGCAGCTGCTTTGCCAGTACCCTGAGCCTGGGTGAGAGAGGATGAGGAGGATGAGGAGGGCTTGGTCATCCACTCTACCAAGTCTTCGGCATGATGTGGCTCAACATGTCCAGCTGCCGAAAAGAAGGACAAGCGTGTCCCATGGCCATGTGCTGATGACAATGCACCGCGTCCACGACCAGCACTGTTGCCCCCAGACACAGAGCCTGCTTGCCCTCTTTTATTGGCTCCTGACTGTCTGCCTCTCCTTGTTTGCCTTCCAGACATTCTAATGGCCTGCAGGGAGATGGGAAAACCAGCAATAAGGGGTAGCTTCAGGTGTTTATTTTGCAGGAAGCACACTCCACCCGCTGTAAGTGCTGCAAATGGCTGTCAGTGTAACACACCAGGAAAAAACAGCAATAAGGGCTAGCTTCAGGTGTATACTGTGCAGGAGGCTTAGCAACAATGACACTGACACTGTCCCCTGCCTATCCTTCTCTCTCCCTGCACACAAGGTTTAGCAAAGAATAGGACACTGACACTGTCGACTGCCTATCCTTGTCTGTCCCTACACACAAGGTTTAGCAATATGGTTCAGCACACTAGGTTTAGCAAAGAATATGACACTGACACTCTCGACTGCCTATCCTTGTCTGTCCCTACACACAAGGTTTAGCAATATGGTTCAGCACACAAGGTTTAGCAAAGATTATGACACTGACACTCTCGATTGCCTATCCTTGTCTGTCCCTACACACAAGGTTTAGCAATATGGTTCAGCACACTAGGTTTAGCAAAGATTATGACACTGACACTCTCGACTGCCTATCCTTGTCTGTCCCTACACACAAGGTTTAGCAATATGGTTCAGCGCACTAGGTTTAGCAAAGATTATGACGCTGACACTCTCGACTGCCTATCCTTGTCTGTCCCTACACACAAGGTTTAGCAATATGGTTCAGCACACTAGGTTTAGCAAAGATTATGACACTGACACTCTCGACTGCCTATCCTTGTCTGTCCCTACACACAAAGTTTAGCAATATGGTTCAGCACACTAGGTTTAGCAAAGATTATGACACTGACACTCTCGACTGCCTATCCTTGTCTGTCCCTACACACAAGGTTTAGCAATATGGTTCAGCGCACTAGGTTTAGCAAAGATTATGACACTGACACTCTCGACTGCCTATCCTTGTCTGTCCCTACTGTGAGGGGGTTAGCTCGGCAACGGGTGTGTGTGACCCCCGGGATGGGCTCCCCACACAAAAACAGGCCCAGCAAACGGAGGTTGTGGTTTTCAAAATCAAAAAAAGGTGCGGTTTATTTTCTATTTACAGTGACAAAACACAGCAAAGCCAAAAGAAACATAAACAAAATAAATCCTGGTCAACTTGACCTCTGACTAAACATACAGGTTTCCTAACTAACAACTGGGATCAGCCTAGTGCTGTCCTAGTCCCTAAGTCCCTGGTTTTAAATGTCCAAGCAAATAGCCACACAGGCTTTGTCTCACCGCACAGGGGTTCACTCTCCCTAGACAGTCCACACAGGTCTGGTTCCAGGCATGAGCTAACATCTAATGAAGCTGGGAGTTCTTATAGAGGCCTAAATGAGCTGACAAGCTTCAGCTGGTCTCATCAACTCCCTGTCTGCATGACGCCCCACACTCTCCCTAGACATATGAGTCATCCATGAGCCCACTAGCCTTAGCTGGGCTTATACAACTCTCCACCTAGTTGTATAAGTCGGCGTAAAGCCTGAATCTGGGCGAAATATATCTACCCCCCTGGATGCAACCAGGTGACTTTACCTTCCTGCTGTCACATACCCCCCCCTCTTGTTTTAACCTCGGGGTTGGAACACCAGCAATCAGGCATTCATGTACTCGAGACAAAGCATCCACATTCCCCATTTGAACGCCAGGGCGATGCTTTACTGTGAAGTTGAATTCCTGGAGGGCCAGGAACCACCTATTCACTCTTCTATTTGTTTCCTTGTTTTGAGCCATCCACTTTAACGGAGCGTGATCCGTAACCATGTCAAAGTGCCTACCTAGCAGGTAGTACCGAAGGGAATCTAGAGCCCACTTCACCGCTAAACACTCCTTTTCAACGGTGGCGTAATTTACCTCATGGGACTTCAACTTCCTGCTGAGGTAAATGACTGGGTGCTCTTCCCCGTTCCAGACCTGGGACAATACTGCTCCTAACCCCACATCTGACGCATCACTTTGTACGACAAAGTCTTTAGAGAAGTCGGGTGAGTACAACACTGGCTGGCTACATAAGGCTTGTTTCAAGAATTGGAATGCTGCCTCAGCCTCGGGGGTCCATTTAATCATGACCGACCCTTTCCCCTTCGTTAGGTTGGTTAGGGGCACAGCCTTAGAAGCAAAGTGGGGAATGAATCGCCGATAATACCCAGCGATTCCCAGAAAGGCTCGTACCTGCTTCTTGCTGTTGGGACGTGGCCAACTCTGGATGGCCTCGACTTTGTTGAGTTGGGGTTTTATTACTCCCCTCCCAATGGTGTACCCAAGATATTTGGCCTCCTCCTGCCCAATGGTACACTTCTTGGGGTTAGCCGTAAACCCCGCTTCCCGAACAGAGTCCAGGACTGCTTGCACTTTTGGCAGATGTGAGGCCCAATCTGTGCTATGGACAATTACGTCATCCAGGTAAGCCGCAGCATACTTCCGATGGGGCCTCAGCATCTGGTCCATTTTCCGCTGGAATGTGGCCGGCGCATTCTGTAACCCGAACGGCATTCTTTTATATTGGAACGCCCCGTCTGGGGTTACAAATGCGGTTTTCTCTTTGGCCAATTTGGCCAGGGGGATTTGCCAATACCCTTTTGTGAGGTCAAGAGTCGTCATGTATCGGGCTGTTCCCAGCCGGTCGATCAACTCATCTATACGTGGCATGGGGTAGGTGTCAAATTTTGTAACTTTGTTCAACTGACGAAAATCGTTACAAAATCGCCAGCTCCCATCCGGTTTAGGCACCAACACAATGGGACTAGACCAATCACTTTGGGACTCCTCTATCACCCCTAAGTTCAGCATTTTCTGTACTTCCTCCCGTATTGCCTCCCGTCGGGCCTCTGGGATCCGATAGGGTTTTAACTTCACCCTTTCACCAGGCGGGGTAATGATGTCATGCTCTACCCCAAATGTTTGTCCCGGCAGCTCAGAGAATACCTCCTTGTTGCGAAGCACAAACTCCTTAACCTCCTGTTGTTGGGGTTGTGACAAGGTGGCTGCTATTCCAACCTCAGGAATCACGCAACCAGTTTGAGCTGGTGACCAAGTGTCTGCGACTAGGGACTCTCTATCCCTCCAGGCTTTCAACAGATTAACGTGATAGATCTGTTCGGGCTTTCGCCTTCCTGGTTGTCTGACCTTGTAATTCACTTCGCTCACTTTTTCCATTATCTCGTAGGGGCCTTGCCATTTGGCAAGGAATTTACTTTCAACCGTAGGGACAAGTACCAGTATCCTATCCCCCGGGGAAAAGGTACGGTCTTGGCTCCACGGTTGTACACTCTCTGCTGTGCTAACTGCGCTTGGGCCAAATGTTCCTTCACGATGGGCATTACCTGTGCAATTCGGTCTTGCATCAGGGCGACATGCTCAATCACACTCCTGTGGGGAGAACTCTCACTTTCCCAAGTTTCCTTGGCAATATCCAACAGCCCTCTTGGGTGTCTCCCATACAGTAACTCAAAGGGGGAGAATCCCGTAGAGGATTGGGGCACCTCCCTAATAGCAAACATCAGATAAGGAAGTAGACAGTCCCAATCCTTTCCATCTCTATCCACCACTTTCTTCAACATTTGTTTTAGGGTTTTGTTGAATCTTTCAACCAGCCCATCGGTTTGGGGGTGATACACAGATGTACGTAATTGCGTCACTTTGAACAATTTACATAGCTCCTTCATAACCCGGGACATAAAGGGTGTACCTTGGTCCGTAAGCAGTTCTTTACAAATACCCACCCGGCTAAACACAAGAGATAGCTCTTTGGCTATGGTTTTGGCCGAGGTATTTCGGAGAGGGATTGCTTCTGGATAACGGGTGGCATAGTCCATTATAACTAATATGTACTGGTGCCCCCTAGCGGACTTGATTATAGGACCTACCAAATCCATGGCGATCCTCTCAAACGGGACCTCAATGATGGGTAGAGGGACCAGCGGGCTACGGAAATGTGGCATCGGGGCCGACCTCTGACACACAGGGCAGGAGGAACAATAATTTTCTATGTCCTTCATCACCCCCGGCCAATAGAATCTCTGTAATACCCTCTCTCGGGTTTTCTCTGTCCCCAGATGACCTCCAAGAATGTGCCCATGGGCCAACTCCAACACCAACTTCCTGTAAGGTTTGGGCACCACAAGCTGCTCAACGGTTTCTTCTGCCCTTTTTGCCACCCGATACAGTAGGTCCTTCTCTACGCTGAAGTATGGGTAAGTGCAGGTATTATCTGGGTTCACTAACTCGCCATCTATTTTCACTACGTTTTCCCGTGCCTTTATTAGGGCGGGGTCTTTCAACTGTTCTGTGGCAAAGTTTTCCCTGTGAACCTCAAGATCAGAAAACTCCACAGACGGTAGGTTTTCGTCTGAGGAGGTGGGCTCCTCTCCAGTTTCTTGAGTCTCCCCTGCCAATACTGATAAGGGAAATTCCGGAGAGTCCTCACCACTCTCAGGGGAGTTCTGGCTATCACATTCCTGGTACATAGGGGCACCAGTGGGGGGCTCAGGATCATCCCACAGTTCCCAGAACTTCGGAAAATCCCTTCCCACAATGGCGTCATACGGTAACTGAGATACTAAGCCCACTGGATGAGAGAGGGTACCTTTGGGGGTCTCGAAACACACTGTAGTCACTGGATACTCTCGGGTGTCCCCATGCACACAAATAACAGCTACCTTGCTATTCCCAGAGACCTCTGTTTTAACTAACTCAGCCTTTATCAGGGTCACAAGGCTACCTGAATCCAGCAATACCACAACATTTCTACCATTAACACACATTTTGCATAAATGTTTCTCAGTTCCTCGAATGGCAGTGCATGCGACTGTCGCACACAGCGACTGACGTCTGCCCGTCAGAAAGTCACACTGCATGGGTTCCTCCACAACCGGGCAATTGGCTGCAATATGTCCCGCTTGCCGGCAGCGGTAGCAAACGATCCTTCTTGCCGCCTCTTGAGCCGCTGATTTCCCAGGCTGTTCTCGCCAAACTTGGGGTAGAGCTCCCACCCTCTCACTCTCTCCACCCTTACCCCTTGGAATCCTCTTATCCGCCCCTGGGGATGGTCTGGTCTTAGGGTGGAAAGTCTGAGTGTCTCTGGAAGAGGCCGTCAGGTTCTCTGTAGCCAAGTATTTCTCCACACGATCCACAAGACCATCGGCCGTCTCTGGGTCTCCATGGCTTACCCACTTTTGGATGGCAGTAGGAAGAGCTCTCAAAAACCGATCCATTACAACACGTTCCACAATCTTTGGTGCGGACAAAGTCTCTGGCTGTAGCCACTTTCTGCTCAGGTGAATGAGATCATACATTTGAGACCTGGGGGGTTTTCCAAGCTGGAAAGTCCAGTTATGCACACGCTGAGCCCGGACAGCCTGGGTGACACCCAGCCTTGCCAATATCTCAGCTTTTAGCATCACATAGTCTTTTGCTTGGTCAGGCTCTAGGTCATAGTAAGCCTTCTGCGATTCACCAGTTAACAGAGGAGCCACCAGTCCAGCCCACTGCTCCTCAGGCCACTTTTCTCTTTCAGCAGTCCTTTCAAATGTGGTCAAAAATACCTCTGGATCATCCTCTCCAGTCATTTTTGTCAATAAACGACTCACCCCAAAGGACGCGGTATTAGTGGGACGGCTTTCCTCACTGGTCTGCGGACGTTGCTGCATTACTGCTTCCATTTGTTGTAGTCTCTGCTCTTGCTTCTGTAACAGGTCTATGAAGCGGGCCTCAGATTGCTGCTGGGCTTGTTGCTGAGCCTCCAGACTCTGTTGCAAAGTTGCGTTTGTCTGCTGCTGGGCTGCAAGGCTCTGTTGATGAGCTTGCTGCTGGGCTGCGAAGTTCTGTTGTTGAGCTGCAAGGCTCTGTTGATGAGCTGCAAGGCTCTTTTGCAAACCTGCATTTGTCTGCTGTTGATTGGCATTTGCTAGAGCCAGCTGCTTCAGTATCTCCTCCATGCTGGCTTAAAAAAAACTGCCACTGGTTCTCCACCAACTGTGAGGGGGTTAGCTCGGCAGCGGGTGTGTGTGACCCCCGGGATGGGCTCCCCACACAAAAACAGGCCCAGCAAACGGAGGTTGTGGTTTTCAAAATCAAAAAAAGGTGCGGTTTATTTTCTATTTACAGTGACAAAACACAGCAAAGCCAAAAGAAACATAAACAAAATAAATCCTGGTCAACTTGACCTCTGACTAAACATACAGGTTTCCTAACTAACAACTGGGATCAGCCTAGTGCTGTCCTAGTCCCTAAGTCCCTGGTTTTAAATGTCCAAGCAAATAGCCACACAGGCTTTGTCTCACCGCACAGGGGTTCACTCTCCCTAGACAGTCTACACAGGTCTGGTTCCAGGCATGAGCTAACATCTAATGAAGCTGGGAGTTCTTATAGAGGCCTAAATGAGCTGACAAGCTTCAGCTGGTCTCATCAACTCCCTGTCTGCACGACGCCCCACACTCTCCCTAGACATATGAGTCATCCATGAGCCCACTAGCCTTAGCTGGGCTTATACAACTCTCCACCTAGTTGTATAAGTCGGCGTAAAGCCTGAATCTGGGAGAAATATATCTACCCCCCTGGATGCAACCAGGTGACTTTACCTTCCTGCTGTCACACTACACACAAGGTTTAGCAATATGCTTCAGCGCACTAGGTTTAGCAAAGATTATGACACTGACACTCTCGACTGCCTATCCTTGTCTGTCCCTACACACAAGGTTTAGCAATATGGTTCAGCACACTAGGTTTAGCAAAGATTATGACACTGACACTCTCTACTGCCTATCCTTGTCTGTCCCTACACACAAGGTTTAGCAATATGGTTCAGCACACTAGGTTTAGCAAAGATTATGACACTGACACTCTCGACTGCCTATCCTTGTCTGTCCCTACACACAACGTTTAGCAATATGGTTCAGCGCACTAGGTTTAGCAAAGATTATGACACTGACGCTCTTGACTGCCTATCCTTGTCTGTCCCTACACACAAGGTTTAGCAATATGGTTCAGCGCACTAGGTTTAGCAAAGATTACGACACTGACACTCTCCCTGCCTATCCTTCTCTGTCCCTACAAACAAGGTTTAGCAAAGAATATGACACTGACACTCTCCCTACCTATCCTTCTCTGTCCCTACACACAAGGTTTAGCAAAGAAAAAATATGACACTGTCCCTACCTATCCTTCTCTTTCCCTGCGCCGGAACACACTACACGAGGCCGCAGCGCTGGCGGCCTTTTATAGTGTGGGGCGTGTACTAAACCCCCTCAGCAATAATTGGCCACAGGCATCCTGCCTGTGGCCAATCATTGCTCTCCTCGCTGCCGGTGCTGTGACAGTGCATGCTTGGCCAATCACAGTGCCGGCGCTGTGACAGTGCATGCTTGGCCAATCACAGTGCCGGGATTACACTGCGATGGCGCAGTGTATTGTGGGCCGTTCGCGTCACTCGAATTTGGCACGAAGGGCCCAAATCGTTCGTTGTTCGCCGAACGCTGCGAACAGCCGATGTTCGAGTCGAACCTATGTTCGACTCGAACACCGAGCTCATCCCTAGTCAGCAGTAGTGATGAGCCGAACACCCCCGGGTTCGGTTCGCACCAGAACCCGCGAACGGACCGAAAGTTCGCACGAACTTTAGAACCCTATTAAATACAATGGGTGCGAACGTTCGAAATCTAAAGTGCTAATTATAACGACTATTATGCATGTTATTGTCCTAAAAAGGGTTTGGGAACCCGGTTCTGCACCAGGGGACATGTATCAATGCAAAAAGAAGTTTTAAAAATGGCCGTTTTTCTGGAGCAGTCATTTTAACCACTTAAGCCCCGGACCATTTTGTAGCTAAAAGACCAGAGCTGTTTTCAGAATTTTGCACTGCGCTGCTTTAACTGGAAATTGTGCGGACATGCAATGTTGTACCGAAACGAAATTTGCGTCCTTTTCTTCCCACAAATAGAGCTTTCTTTTAATGGTATTTGATTGCCTCTGCGATTTTTATTTTTTGCGATATAAATGGAAAAAGACCGAAAATTTTGAAAAAAAATTATATTTTCTACTTTTTGTTATAAGAAAAATCGAATAAACTCAATTTTAGTCATACATTTAGTCCAAAATGTATTCAGCCACATGTTTTTAGTAAAAAAAATGTCAATAAGCGTATATTTATTGGTTTGCGCAAAAGTTATAGCGTCTACAAACTAGGGTACATTTTCTGGAATTTACACAGCTTTTAATTTATGACTGCCTATCTCATTTCTTGAGGTGCTAAAATGGCAGGGCAGTACAAAACCCCCCCAAATTACCCAATTTTGGAAAGTAGACACCCCAAGGAAATTGCTGAGAGGCATGTTGAGCCCATTGAATATTTTTTTTTTTTGTCGCAAGTGATTGAATAATGACAAAAAAAAAAAAAAAATTACAAAAAGTTGTCACTAAATGATATATTGCTCACACATGCCATGGTTATATGTGGAATTGCACCCCAAAATACATTTTGCTGCTGCTCCTGAGTACGGGGATACCACATGTGTGGGACTTTTTGGGAGCCTAGCCGCGCACGGGCCCCCGAAAACCAAGCACCGCCTTCAGGATTTCTAAGGGCGCAAATTTGTGATTTCACTCCTCACTACCTATCACAGTTTCGAAGGCCATAAAATGCCAAAATAGCACAAACCCCCCCAAATGACCCCATTTTGGAAAGTAGACACCCCAAGCTATTTGCTGAGAGGCATGGTGAGTATTTTACAGCTCTCATTTGTTTAATTTTCAAAACTTTGTGACAAAAAGCGAGATCTGCAAAATACTCACCATACCTCTCAGCAAATAGCTTGGGGTGTCTACTTTCCAAAATGGGGTCATTTGGGGGGGGGGTTTTGTGCCATCTGGGCATTCCATGGCCTCCGAAACTGTGATAGGCAGTGAGAAGTGAAATCAAAAATTTACACCCTTAGAAAGCCTGAAGGCGGTGATTGGTTTTTGGGGTCCCGTACGCGGCTAGGCTCCCAAAAAGTCTCACACATGTGGTATTCCCGTACTCAGGAGAAGCAACAGAATGTATTTTGGGGTGTAATTCCACATATGCCCATGGCATGTTTGAGCAATATATCATTTAGTGACAACTTTGTGCAAAAAAAAAAAAAAAAATTGTCTAATTTCCGCAACTTGTGTCAACATATAAAATATTCCATGGACTCGACATGCCTCTCAGTATATAGCTTGGGGTGTCTACTTTCCAAAATGGGGTCATTTGGGGGGGTTTTGAACTGTTCTGGCATTTTATACACAACATTAGGAAGCTTACATCCACTCTTCTAACCACTTGAAGACAAAGCCCTTTTTCACACTTTTTGTTTACATGAAAACATATTTTGTTTTTGCAAGAAAATTATGTTGAACCCCCAAACATTATATATATTTTTAAACCAAAAACCCTACAGATTAAAATGGTGGGTGTTGCAATTTTTTTTTCTACACAGTATTTGCGCAGCGATTTTTCAAACGCATTTTTGGGGGAAAAAATACACTTTTTTTTTATTTTAATGCACTAAAACACACTATATTGCCCAAATGTTTGATGAAATAAAAAAGATGATCTTAGGCCGAGTACATAGATACCAAACACAACAAGCTTTAAAATTTCGCACAAACGCGCATTGGCGACAAACTACATACATTTTTAAAAGCCTTTAAAAGCCTTTACAGGTTACGCGGTTAGATTTACAGAGGAGGTCTACTGCTAAAATTACTGCCCTCGATCTGACCTTCGTGGTGATACCTCACATGCATGGTGCAATTTCTGTTTACATATGACGCCAGACCGACGCTTGCGTTTGCCATTGGGCAAGAGCAGGGCAGGACAGGGGTGCTTTTTTTTTTTTTTTTTTATTATTAATTTTGCTTTTTTATTTTATTTTTAAACTGTTGCTTCCATATTATTATTTTTTTATCATTTTTATTGTTATCTCAGGGAATGTAAATATCCCCTATGATAGCAATAGGTAGTGACAGGTACTCTTTTTTTGAAAAAACTGGGGTCTATTGGACCCTAGATCTTTCCTCTGCCCTCAAAGCATCTGACCACACCAAGATCGGTGTGATAAAATGCTTTCCCAATTTCCCAATGGCGCTTTTTATATCCGGGGGGGGGGGGACATTCCCTCCCACTGCTTGTAAAAGCAGTCCAGAGGCTAATTAGCCACTAGGATTGCTTTTACATGAAAGCCGGCCGCTGGCTGAAAAGAATGATACCAAGATGATACCTAAACCCACAGGCATCATTCTGGTATAAACATTCAAAGTCCAGCAACATACCAGTACGTTGCTGGTCCTTGTTGGACATGTATTGTAATCTTTTTTTTCATGCAGCCTGTTGGCTGAACGAAAAAAAAAGATTGATCGGTGGGTATGCCCACCATTAGAATACCGCCCTTCATCCACCCACTTCTAATGATGGGCATACATGCACCATTTATATATGCCGAAGCATGGGGGCATCTTCCCGCAAAAGTTATGCCGCGTACACATGGTCAGACTTTTCCACGGGCAAGCCTCCGTCGGAATTTCGACCGTATGTACGCGGCATTAGGAGCAAAATCACTCCTCCACCCCTGCTGCCCCAATGCTTCGGCATATATGCTTCTTTTTTTTTTAACTGTGGTGGTGAAATCACCTCCTACAGCACTGGAGTCGCAGGGATCAGGCCTGTCTCTGCGAACGCTGCAGTTATGTGTGTTGTGTTTTGTAAGTGACCGTGATCGATCGATACTGCACTTGGGTGGCCTGGGCTGGACGGAGGGGCAAAATGCAGGTGCTAGCAGGTATCTGGGCTGATCCCGCTAACACTGCGTTTTTGGGAACCCTAAACTGCTGGGGACGCTAGTATAGATCTGATCAGATCAGATATTGAGCTGATCAGATACTATACCACTAAGGGGGGTGTATGCTTCACGTGTGGGTGTTAGCGCTACTGGCACTAACCTGACGCTGCCTGGGGTGTGACGCAGACCCTCTCTGACGCTAAAACCTAATTGATATCACCCGCCGGGCGATCAGGGGGTTAAACCTTTATTGGGTTATATACGGCGGGTGCCCTGACACTATAAAAAGCAAACTAACTAACCAGCGTCACCTGTAACACTTATATGGTGATTACTGGTGAAAGGGTTAACTAGGGGCAATTAGGGGGTTAAAACCTTTATTAGGTAATATATGGGGGTACCTGACGCTATATAAAAACCTGCGGCGAACCTAAAAAAAAATTACTGGCTACCTATCGGCATCACCGACACTAAGACAACGATCATAAAAACGATTGCTTAGCGACAGTGGTGATAGGGGGTGAAAGGGTTACCTGGGGGGCGATCAGGGGGTTAAACCTTTATTAGATAATATATGGGGGTACCTGACGCTATAAAAACCTGTGGTGAACCTAAAAAAAATTACTGGCTACCGATCTGCATCACCGACGCTAAGACAGCGATCAGAAAAATGATCGCTTAGCGACAGTGGTGATAGGGGGTGAAAGGGTTACCTGGGGGGCGATCAAGGGGGTTAAACCTTTATTAGGTAATATATGGGGGTACCCGACGCTATAAAAACCTGCGGCGAACCTAAAAAAAATTACTGGCTACCGATCAGCATCACCGACGCTAAGACATCGATCAGAAAAATGATCGCTTAGCGACGGCGGTGCTAGGGGGTGAAGGGTTATCTGGGGGGTGATCAGGGGGTTAAACCTTTATTAGGGGGGGGTTAGGGGGCTACACTGGACCTAAAACTAAATGTAGTGACACTTTTACAGTCACAAATGTCACTGATTGCAGTGATCACTAAATAAATGGTCACTGCAATCAGTGACACTGTGACTGGGGGCAGGGGGGTGATCTGGGGGGGCCTGGGGGGCGATTTATGTGCCTATGTGTCCTGGTGTCAGTGTGCTGTTTTGTGCACTAACCTGCATCTTCTCCTGTACGGCGCTCGGTATATGTGAGCGTCGCAGGAGAGATGACATCACTTCCTCCTGCCTGTGTAAACAGTACACAGGCAGGGGAAGCTCTCTCATTCGCCGGGAGCGATCGAGAGGGGGGGGGGCCGGAATCGAACGGCCGTCCCCTCATGCCTGATCGCTCCCGAAGGTAAAACGACCACCCACTGTAAAGAAGGGAGGTCCGATCGGACCCCCCAACTATACAAAGGCAGTCACGTAGATATACGTGATTCTGCCTGTCGGTGCCATTCTGCCGACGTATATTTACAGTGGGCGGTCGTTAAGTGGTTAATGATGCATAAAGTGAAAAAAAAAAGTCAAATATTCCTTTAAATATCGTACCTGGGGGGTGTCTAAAGTATGCCTGTGAAGTGCCACGTGTTTCCCGTGTTTAGAACTGTCCCTGCACAAAATTACATTTCTAAAGGAAAAAAAGCCATTTAAAACTGCTTGCGGCTTTAATGTAATAATGTCTGGTCCCGGTAATATGGATGAAAATCTTTAAGAAAAATGACATAGCTACCCCATCACACCCCCCCCCCCTTACCCCAGCCCATTACCAGCCCCTTTGGGTCTTGTATGGATATTAAGGGGAACCCCGCACACAAAATAAAAAAGGCCCTATATACTCTGAACAGCCGTATACAGGCGGTGCATACAAGACAGGGACTGTAGGTTTGTTCTTATGTAGAATCTGTTTGTAATTTTGAACAGGTACATTGTTTAAGTGTAGCTCCAGCCAAAAAATATATTTTTAAGCTTTTTGGAAAACATAGGGAAGGGTTATCACCCCTGTAACATTTGTTTTGCTGTCTGTGCAGTGTGCACCTGTTCAGATCAGTTCACCTCACTTTCCGTCCTAATGACAAATGTTTTTTGAAAATTTGGGGTTTTTATTGAAACAAGAATTGGTGATAAAGAATCAGTGGAGAGGAGACACTTTTTTTCCCATATTAACTCTTACAGGAGAGAATTTGCCTTCCTAGGGGTAGATTTCCTCTCACTTCCTGTTGTATCCTTCCGTTTGCAAGGAGGAGTCGTTTGTAAGTTGGATGTTTGAAAATAGGGGCCTGCCGTATATACTCAGCTGAAATTTGCCCTTACATGTTGGTGTTGCCACAACACTGTGAGCCCTCACAGTTACTCTTGGTGGGCGCATGAATGGGCCCTGCTGTGAATTATTAGATCAAGAATTGTAATTGCATGCCTCTGTTGAACAGGGGCTGAAAAATTGGGCCTTTGGTGGTGGTGGTGGTGGTGGTGTTGACACAACACTGTAAGGCCTCACAGTTAGTCTTGGTGGGCGCAGGAATGGGCCCTGCTGTGAATTATTAGATCAAGAATTGTAATTACATGCCCCTGTTAAACAGGGGCAGAAAAATTGAGCCTTAGGCACTGGTGCCACAACACTGCAACCCCTCACAGATACTGTACTTGGAGCACAGCAATGAGCCCTGTTGCAAAGTATTGCATCAAAAATTGTAATTACACGCCCCTGTTAAACAGGGGCTGAAAAATTGGGCCTTAGCCACTGGTGCTGGTGCCATGACACTGCAACCACTCCCAGATACTCTAGTTGGAGTGCAGGAATGAGCCCTGCTGCAAAGCATTGCATAAAAAATTGTAATAACACACCCCTGTTAAACAGGGGCTGAAAAATTGGGCCTTAGCCACTGGTGGCAGCACCCAGAAACAAAAATGTTCTTCCAAGCTATCATCGTCAATCGGATCATTGAGGAGGAGGAGGATAGTCAGTCAACATAACAGGACAAACTCTCAGCATCAGCATCAGTCTTGAAGGGATGTGACATTTGAAAATAAATTAGTCTGTTATATCAGCTTCAGGTGTTTGGTAGCTGGTGGTGATCCAAGACTGGTTCATCTTTATGAAGGTCAGTCGATCAACAGAGTCGGTGGACAGGCGCACCCTGTGATCCGTGACAAATCCTCCAGCAGCACTGAATGTGCGTTCTGAAAGAACGCTGGATGCAGGACAGGCCAGTAGCTCAATTGCATACTGTGCAAGCTCTGGCCAGTGATCCATCCTCAAGACCCAGTAAGCCAGAGGATTTTCGGTGGGGAAGGTGTCCAAGTCTGACCTTGCCCCTAGGTATTCCTACACCATGTATATCAGACGCTGGCGATGGTTGCTGGAACCGATCATACCTTGGGGCTGCGGACTAAAGAATTGTCTGAACGCTTCGGTCAGACGGCCACCTTCCCCACCGCTCCTTCTTTGACTGACCGAAGCCTCAGCAACTCGTTGTCCAAGACCAGAAGTTTGTAACCTCCCAGTCTCTGGGAACGCGTTGCACAGACCTTTCTGCAAGGCCTCCCGGAGTTGTCTCATCCTCTGCTCCCTCTGCGACGGTAAGATAAGGTCCGCAACCTTACCCTTGTACCGTGGATCAAGGAGAGTGGCCAGCCAGTAATGGTCCCTCTCCTTGATCCGAAGAATACGAGGATCCTTCCGCAGACTTTGCAGGATCAGGGAGGCCATGCAGCGTAGGTTAGCTGAGGCATTCAGTCCGGAGTCCTCTGGGTCACTAAGGACGACATGATCCGCAGCCACCTCCTCCTAGCCACGTACAAGTCCACTGGTTTCTTGGGACTGTAAATCATCCCTAAAAGACTGCTGCTGATGATGCTGAGTGCCAGGCTCCACCTCCATGCTGACACAATCCTCCTCCTCCTCCTCCTCCTCCTCTTCTTCCTGTGCGATGGGTGGGACAGAAGGAACACTGTCTGGGTAAAGGGGACCTTGAAAGGCAAGTAAGTCCTCCTCTTCCTGCCTCTGTTCTGCCTCAAGTGCCCTGTCCATTATTCCATGCAGCGTATGTTCCAACAGGTGGACAAGAGGTACAGTGTCACTGATGCATGCACTGTCACTGCTCACCATCCTCATGGCCTCCTCAAATGGTGCCAGGACAGTGCATGCATCCCTGATCATGCCCCACTGGCGTGGTGAAAAAAACCCGAGCTCCCCTGACCCTGTCCTGGTGCCGTAGTCGCACAGGTACTCATTGATGGCCCTCTGCTGCGTGTGCAGCCACTGCAGCATGGCCAACGTTGAGTTCCACCTGGTGGGCATGTCACATATAAGGCGGTTCTTGGGCAGGTTCAACTCCTTTTGCAGCTCAGCCAGGCGAGCACTGGCATTATAAGATCTGCGGAAATGCACACAGACTTTTCTGGCCTGTCTCAGGACATCCTGTAAGCCCGGGTACCTGCCCAAGAACCGCTGCACCACCAGGTTAAGGACGTGAGCCACACAGGGCACATGGGTCAGTTGTCCCTGTCGGAGAGCGGAGAGGAGGTTGGTGCCATTGTCGCAAACTACCATGACTATCGTATAACAGATGTCCTTATTATATACCCCTTATTTACTATCTTACTTATGACTAAGTAAACGAGACCACACCAGGAGTTGGAGAAATATATATAGGCCGTAGCAGCCTTATTTATTAAAAAACGCTGTATAACTTTTTTAACAGTAACCATAAACTCTGTCCTAAAGGACCCTCAGTAAATTACTGGTGTCGCTCTCTGCAGGAACCTCTATTAACTTTTGTGTCTATTATTGCACTGCGGTACTTCTCAAAATCCGCTAATAGGCCTCAAGCCGACATGCTGGCTCAGAGACAACCATGACCGCAGTGCACCATCCCAATGCTTCAAGCTAAACCTCCGTTAACTGTAAGCCCACCGTCAGGACCCATACCAACGACAGGTCCTGAACCCTTCTTTCCGAGGTATCATCCTTCCCCTGCAAAGAACAGACACCCGCCACTGCCACGACATCTGCAATGACCCCACTTGTACCTGTAAAACAAAATGTAGAGACAACATCCCCAACTCCGTCCAAATTCTGGGGAGGGTGGGCGGGAACTTTCTCAGCGCCGCATGTTATCCGGGGAGGGGGCGGAGTCTTCCTTTATACACTCAATGCCCCCTCCCACCCAAATTAACCCACCAATCTTATCCCCTCTTCCTCAGCCTTACCCCACCAATCCCCTAATCCTTCACATAAGTCCCTGTTTCCCTAGTCATGTTCGCCCTCCACCCATTCATTGCATTCCTTGCTCCGGGCTTTTCTTGACTATCGTATAACAGATGTCCTTATTATATACCCCTTATTTACTATCTTACTTATGACTAAGTAAACGAGACCACACCAGGAGTTGGAGAAATATATATAGGCCGTAGCAGCCTTATTTATTAAAAAACGCTGTATAACTTTTTTAACAGTAACCATAAACTCTGTCCTAAAGGACCCTCAGTAAATTACTGGTGTCGCTCTCTGCAGGAACCTCTATTAACTTTTGTGTCTATTATTGCACTGCGGTACTTCTCAAAATCCGCTAATAGGCCTCAAGCCGACATGCTGGCTCAGAGACAACCATGACCGCAGTGCACCATCCCAATGCTTCAAGCTAAACCTCCGTTAACTGTAAGCCCACCGTCAGGACCCATACCAACGACAGGTCCTGAACCCTTCTTTCCGAGGTATCATCCTTCCCCTGCAAAGAACAGACACCCGCCACAGCACCCAAATGTAAAAACCTTTACAATTGGGTGCCCCTCCACACCCTGAGAGCCCTCTGTATACCATCCTGTAACCCTAACGCCCATAGGTCTATACCCACATCACTGAGGTGTACCCCATCACCCCGAAGGTACCGCCATGTCTCCAACTCCAGCTCAAAATGGCGTATCACCAAACCCCCATTCCTAACCATGAACCTGGCCACATCCCGATTAACTTTCCTCCGCACCCTATTGATGCCATCTATGGATCTAGCCGTCCGCCATGAAGTACGAGCCACCATGTCGGACCACACTATCACCATTTCCGGGAATGCCATACGAAGACGAAGAATATCAAATTTGATATCCTTCGTCACCTCCAGCATAGATCTAACACCTAAGTCATTCCCACCTACGTGCAAAATTAAAACGTCAGGTGGGCGGTCCAGTCGCGCATAACGATGCACTTCTGGAACCGTCCTACTCCATAACATTCCCGGAATTCCCAGCCAGCGAATCCGGGCCTCCTGCCTTGGAAACCCCAATTGCCGACCTTCCGGTCTTGCCTCAGCCCTCTTACCCCCCCTGTACACGTAAGAGTGCCCCAGTATCCAGACCAACGCCGACGCCACACCTGAAAGAGAGAAAAAACATGTATCCACCGTAACCACAGCCAAGCCTGTCAACTTAACCTCATTATTTTTATTTCCTTTTTTTTTTTAAACTCCAATCAGCCCCACTCCTTCTCTCCTCATACCCTTCCTCCTATTCTCCTCACACCCCTACCACTAAGTGAGGGCGAATGTAAGATCGAAATCTCCTTGATTCCCATCTCCCAATGCGCTTGACCGACTCATTATCCAACCCACTCCGAGCCGCTTCCGTAGCCGCCCCAATTCTGAACGAATGTGACGAAAATTCTTTCGCCTCTAAACCCAGGCACCCCAAACATTTTCGGAAAACCGATATGAACTGAAACCTGGACAACGGACACCCATCCGCATGTATCAGAAAGGACCCCACGTTCCCTGGGCGTACCGCCAGAAAGCACCGAACGGCCCCAACCGGACAAAGCGGTGAGCCCGGCAACGAAAAAATCTGAACTCTCTTGCCCCTCCCTTTTTGATCCGTTTTTGATCTACGTAACCACAAGGACACTCTATCCTCCTGGCAACGCACTTCATTAGCCCCAATCCCCCCGTGCACTTTCTTAGACGGGCTAACCAGCTCGCCAATCCTGAACGCCCCAAAAAATGCCAAGGAAAATGCCACTCGGAACAAGGCAGCTTCGTATTCCGAGGTGCAAACCTCCCGTAGCTTAGCCAACACCCCCTTCAGGACCCCAAAGGACACCGGGCGTCTGGTGTCTTTTAACGGCCTAACCCGCCTATAACCTTTGAGCGCTTGTCGAACCCAGAAGTCTTTCGTGTAATCAGGCAAACCTTGCCATTTAAACAAAAATGCCAATCCAGCCACCTTTTTATCCAGCGCGGATACCGACACCCCTGCTTCCATGCTCCTGGAGAGAAAGTACAAGACTAGCAACCTCACCTCCGGACCCTCAATCTCCACTCCCGTCATTCTACCCAGATCCGCCCATTCCAACCAAACTTTCTGATATGCAGCCCACGTCGTCTCACTCACCGACTTGCTGATCCATCCGGCGACTAATCTAACGCAATCTCCCACAGCCAGTCTGGACAAGGTACCCCTCGTTGCTCCGCGTCCGGTGCCAACTCTCGGAACCTGTCCCACTGAAAGCGAGATAAAGCGTCAGCCACCACATTGTCCACTCCCGGAAGGTGAACTGCATACATGAAGATGTTTAACTGTAGGCATCTCAACACCAGCTGTTGTAGCAGGCGAACCACCGGCGGCGATGCCGCCGATGCTCTGTTAATCACCTGCACCACGCCCATGTTGTCGATGTGGAAACGCACCTTCCGATCCCGGAAAGCCTCGCCCCATAGTTCCACCGCCAGTACTACTGGAAACAGTTCCAGCAGCAACATATTCTTTATGAAGCCTGCCTCCACCCAACTCTGTGGCCACGAACCCGCACTCCATCGGCCTTGGAAAAAAGCCCCAAAACCTGCTGAGCCCGCAGCGTCCGTGAACAAATCCATATCAAAGTTGCTGACCGGGCCCGACATCCATAGTGCCCTACCATTGAAGGACTCCAAGAATGTATGCCAGACCTGCAGATCTGACCTGTGGGAACGTACCAGCCTAACAAAATGTCGCGGCGACTGCACCCCCGCCGTACTCGCCGACAACCGTCGGCAAAACGCTCTCCCCATCGGCAAAATGCGACAGGCGAAATTCAGCTTCCCCAATAAAGATTGCAGCGTTCGCAGCTGTACCTTACGCAAACCCAATATCAGTTTAATTTCTTCTTTCAGAGCAGCAAGCTTATCTTCCGGTAAACGGCATTCCATGGCTTCAGAATCCAGCGTTATCCCCAAAAACGTAATGACCGTTCTTGGCCCCTCCGTCTTGTCCGGCGCCAATGGGACGCCAAAACGATCCGCCATATGCTCCAGCGTTGCTAACAGAATCGCACAATCCCTGGATGAAGCCGGGCCCACGCAGAGGAAGTCATCCAGATAGTGTATGACCGAATTTACCCCTGCCACGTCCCTGACCACCCATTCCAGAAAGGAGCTAAACTCCTCAAATAATGCACACGATATGGAACAGCCCATAGGCAGGCACTGGTCCACATAAAACTCCCCGTTCCAGTGACACCCCAATAATCGAAAACTATCCGGGTGAACCGGAAGAAGCCGAAAGGCCGCCTCCACATCTGATTTTGCCATGAGAGCCCCCTTTCCATAATGCCGGACCCAAACCACTGCTGCATCGAATGATGTGTAACTCACCGTGCAAGCATCCGGCTCAATGGTGTCATTAACCGACCCCCTTTAGGAAAAGAAAGGTGGTGAATGAGCCAAAATTTATTCGGCTCCTTTTTTGGCACCACACCCAGCGGAGAGACCACCAAATCCTTTAAAGGGGGAACTGTAAATGGGCCGCTCATGCGGCCCAACGCCACTTCCTTTCGCAGTTTCTCCGAAACTACGTCGCAATGTAGCAACGCCGATCGCAAATTCCGAGGCACAGGGGGAACCTCCCTCAACGAGCATGGAATACGAAAACCCTCCGCAAACCCCCTTTCCAACAACCGCGCAGCCTCCCTGTCCGGATACCTACCTAGAAACGGCCGCATCCTTTCCACCATCACCGGCGTCTTCCCTCTTATTCGTAAGTTCTCCGGAACGGTTCTTCCCTTGCTTAAAGCATCTAGACGAGGGGTGGGAACCCCCGCATCCGGAACACTCATGTTTGAAACGGCACGTTCCTCCAAACTTGCATGTACCCGAATTAAACTGCCAACAAACCCCTTTTGCCTTACCGGCCGGTTGTCCAGGGGAAGACGATCCACCGGTCCCCCCTGAAAAAACTGGTTCGGGGCCCTCGCCGAAGTCATCAATCGCATCCTCAAACTAATGTCTTTGTGGTCCCATCTCAACTCCGGCCGCATCGCCATCCTTTGGCGAAACTGCTCATCGTACCTCAACCAAGCCGTGCCCCCGAAGGTCCTGTATGCCTCCCCTATCGCATCCTGGTAGCAAAACAGAGCAGAGCAGAACTCCGGCTTCTTTACCCCTATCACACTTGCCAAAATGCCAAATGCCTGCAGCCAATTTGTAAATGTCCGACGTATAAGTCGATACCTACGCTTCTCCTCATCTTCCTTCTTAGAGTCATCCGGCTTGACTCTGTCCAAGTTGAACTTCCCCAACGGCAGCAGTGAAAATATCTCCACATACTCACCTTTCCAAATCCTGTCCCGTACCTCCACCTTTAAATGCGCTCCCAACGGTCCCTCAAAACAGATATAGACCTCGCACATCGCCGCGTCAGCCAACCTTACCAGGTCCTGCCTGCCTGTCTCCCCCACTGCCGCGGGCGTATCAACCCCCTCCTTCCTTAGCGGAGGACTATCCGTCCCCCCCTGCTGTGGCACCACCACCGCTGCCCCTGCCACCCCGTTCCTGCCATCCCCCCCACCGGGGAAACCCATGCCTCAGCCGGGCATGGCGCCCCACCTGCTGAATTTTCAAACCTGTCCACCAATTCCTTGATCCCTGCTAAAAACCCCCTCATACTTGTATCCATCCCTACTACCGACCTCTGACCCCGGTCTGCCAAATCACCATCCCCAGCCGAGCACCCCCACCCAGACGTCCCAGCATCACCCCTACCACTGCAGCCCCCAGCACCCAACACCTGTGACTGACCCAGTGAAGATAAAGGAAAAACAAACTTACCGGGCTGCCTAGGAAGCGACCCACCAGCCGACCGTCCCGCCTCCATCGATGCTGACCTTCCGAGAGGCTCACGTTCCGCCTCCGATTCCGACCCTGCACCGTCCGACCGTTGCTCCTCCCCTTCAGCTCCCGATGCAAGCCCTCCAGGAGAAGGATCCCTGGATGCCGAGGGTCCCGCTCCACACCGACTCCTTCTTCGTGTTCCGGACCCGCCCACCGATTTTTTCATCGCCTTGCCCAGGCCGGGGGGGCTCCGTCCAGCCCTGTCGCCTACGTCCGCTGCCTCTTCCCTCTGCTCCTCCGCCGCAAGGTCCCCGGCCGCCGCAGTGGAAGGCCCGGCCACCGCCACACTGGATCTCCCCCGCCGAGGCGCCGTCCCCGGTGACATCACTCTGGGGGCGGGGCCCGCTGCTTCTGACTCCCATCGCCGTGCGGGCCTGGTGGCCGCTCCGGAACTCCCGGAACGGCCGCCCGCGGAGCTCCGACTCTGCCGGGGATTCCTTCCGGCGTCCAACCCGGCGACAGCAGCTCGCTTCGCGGGAGGACCCGAAGGGGCCCGCGAATGGGGATTCCCAATGTGTCTGCGAGCTCCGGAGGAGAGGTCAGGAGAGAAGCGCTCCGGCGGTTTTGACTGCCGAGCTCGCGCTGACACTCTCCCCCCATTAACCTCTTCCTCCACCGGACGCCCGAGCAAAGGCCCTAAATGTTCCTGGGCCCACTGTGGGCCTCGCACTGCTGTTTCTGCCCGCAATTGGGCCAGGAGCTGCTCCAAGTCTGCCATCTCAAACTTTCTCAGCGCCGCATGTTATCCGGGGAGGGGGCGGAGTCTTCCTTTATACACTCAATGCCCCCTCCCACCCAAATTAACCCACCAATCTTATCCCCTCTTCCTCAGCCTTACCCCACCAATCTCCTAATCCTTCACATAAGTCCCTGTTTCCCTAGTCATGTTCGCCCTCCACCCATTCATTGCATTCCTTGCTCCGGGCTTTTCTTTCCTGGCTTAAGCTGGCGTGGCGTCAACCACCTCTCGGCCTGCCCCTGCAGAGCAGACAGAACCTCTGCCCCAGTGTGGCTCCTGTCCCCCAAACACACCAGCGCAAGCACGGCATGGCATCTTTTTGCCTGCGTACTTGCGTAGCCCCTTGAACGCCTACGGAGCACCGCTGGTTCCGAGGACAAAACACAGGAAGAGGCCACGGAGGAAGAAGAGGAGGGGGTGGAGGACAGAGGTGTGTCACAACCAGTAGTAGCATTTTGGAGGCGTGGCGGTGGAACAACCTCCAACACTACTGCACCTTGTCCTGCATCCTTCCCAGCTGCCAAAACAGTGACCCAATGGGCCGTGAAAGAAAGGTAACGTCCCTGTCCATGCCTGCTGGACCATGAGTCAGCGGTAATATGCACCTTACCGCTGACCGCCCTGTCCAGCGAGGCCAAGACATTGCCTTCCACATCCCGGTAGAGAGCCGGAATCGCCTTCCGTGAGAAAAAGTGGCGTTTGGGAACCTGCCACTGAGGAACCGCACATTGCACAAACTCACGGAAGGGGGCCGAGTCTACCAACTGAAAAGGCAGCAGTTGAAGCGCTAGCAATTTAGCCAAGCTAGCATTCAACCGCTGGGCATGTGGATGGCTGGGAGTGAACTTCTTTCGACGGTCCAGCAGCTGGGGCAGGGAAATTTGCCTGCTAGAATCGGACGTCGGTGTACTGCTAGCAGAGTGGCCGCAAGTACTTGGCTGTGACACACCTAATTCTACACCTTCATTCCTCTCAGTGCAGGTTTCAGAGAGGACTGAAGGTATAGTGGGGTTGGAGATCCCAGCTGATGCGGTGCAAGGAGAGGTCCGCTTTGTTCTTTGGTGTGGGTCTTTAAGGTAGGCTTGCCAACGAGCTGCATGGCAGGTCAACATATGTCTGGTCAAGCATGTGGTGCCCAAGCGGCTGATGTTTTGGCCACCCGATATACGCTTGAGACATATGTTGCAAACAGCAGCTGTGCGATCTGATGCACTCGCCTCAAAAAAGGCCCACACTAAAGAACTTTTTGAATAACGGGCAGAGGCAGCGCCCTGCACAGGCGGAGCTCTGCGGTGTGATTCCGTCGGTGTGCTGCCCTTACGCTGGCCACCCAAGGGCATCCTGCCTCGTTGGAGATGTGCCTCCTCCTTATCCTCCTCCTCCTCTCTCCTATTAGGCACCCACGTGGAGTCAGTGACCTCATCATCCCCTCCCTCCTCATCACTGGAGCCAATCTGGCAGTATGCTGCAGCTGCTGGAACATGACTGCCAGATTGGTGTCCTTCTTGAGCATCCCCTCTCCCTGCTCTCACGCTACTGCCTTCCTCTAGCTGGGTATCATCATCAGACCCTTCGAAACGCTGGGCATCCTCCTGGAACATGTACCCAACACTGTGCTCAAACAGTTCGGGGGACTCCTCAGGAGGAGGACATGGTGGGTCTAGGGAAGGAGTGACTGATGATGACATTGATACCAGGGAAGAGGCGCTTTGGCAGCTGCTTTGCCAGTACCCTGAGCCTGGGTGAGAGAGGATGAGGAGGATGAGGAGGGCTTGGTCATCCACTCTACCAAGTCTTCGGCATGATGTGGCTCAACATGTCCAGCTGCCGAAAAGAAGGACAAGCGTGTCCCATGGCCATGTGCTGATGACAATGCACCGCGTCCACGACCAGCACTGTTGCCCCCAGACACAGAGCCTGCTTGCCCTCTTTTTTTGCCTCCTGACTGTCTGCCTCTCCTTGTTTGCCTTCCAGACATTCTAATGGCCTGCAGGGAGATGGGAAAAAGAGCAATAAGGGGTAGCTTCAGGTGTTTATTTTGCAGGAAGCACACTCCGCCCGCTGTAAGTGCTGCAAATGCCTGTCAGTGTAACACACCAGGAAAAAACAGCAATAAGGGCTAGCTTCAGGTGTATACTGTGCAGGAGGCTTAGCAACAATGACACTGACACTGTCCCCTGCCTATCCTTCTCTCTCCCTGCACACAAGGTTTAGCAAAGAATAGGACACTGACACTGTCGACTGCCTATCCTTGTCTGTCCCTACACACAAGGTTTAGCAATATGGTTCAGCACACTAGGTTTAGCAAAGAATATGACACTGACACTCTCGACTGCCTATCCTTGTCTGTCCCTACACACAAGGTTTAGCAATATGGTTCAGCGCACTAGGTTTAGCAAAGATTATGACACTGACACTCTCGACTGCCTATCCTTGTCTGTCCCTACACACAAGGTTTAGCAATATGGTTCAGCACACTAGGTTTAGCAAAGATTATGACACTGACACTCTCCCTACCTATCCTTGTCTGTCCCTACACACAAGGTTTAGCAATATGGTTCAGCACACTAGGTTTAGCAAAGATTATGACACTGACACTCTCGACTGCCTATCCTTGTCTGTCCCTACACACAAGGTTTAGCAATATGGTTCAGCGCACTAGGTTTAGCAAAGATTATGACACTGACACTCTCGACTGCCTATCCTTGTCTGTCCCTACACACAAGGTTTAGCAATATGGTTCAGCGCACTAGGTTTAGCAAAGATTATGACACTGACACTCTCGACTGCCTATCCTTGTCTGTCCCTACACACAAGGTTTAGCAATATGGTTCAGCACACTGGGTTTAGCAAAGATTATGACACTGACACTCTCGACTGCCTATCCTTGTCTGTCCCTACACACAAGGTTTAGCAATATGGTTCAGCACACAAGGTTTAGCAAAGAATATGACACTGACACTCTCCCTGCCTATCATTCTCTGTCCCTACAAACAAGGTTTAGCAAAGAATATGACACTGACACTCTCCCTACCTATCCTTGTCTGTCCCTACACACAAGGTTTAGCAATATGGTTCAGCACACAAGGTTTAGCAAAGAATATGACACTGACACTCTCCCTGCCTATCCTTGTCTGTCCCTACACACAAGGTTTAGCAATATGGTTCAGCACACAAGGTTTAGCAAAGAATATGACACTGACACTCTCCCTGCCTATCCTTGTCTGTCCCTACACACAAGGTTTAGCAATATGGTTCAGCACACAAGGTTTAGCAAAGAATATGACACTGACACTCTCCCTACCTATCCTTGTCTGTCCCTACACACAAGGTTTAGCAATATGGTTCAGCACACAAGGTTTAGCAAAGAATATGACACTGACACTCTCCCTACCTATCCTTCTCTGTCCCTACACACAAGGTTTAGCAAAGAATATGACACTGACACTCTCCCTACCTATCCTTCTCTGTCCCTACACACAAGGTTTAGCAAAGAAAAAATATGACACTGTCCCTGCCTATCCTTCTCTTTCCCTGCGCCGGAACACACTACACGAGGCCGCCGCGCTGGCGGCCTTTTATAGTGTGGGGCGTGTACTAAACCCCCTCAGCAATAATTGGCCACAGGCATCCTGCCTGTTTCCAATCATTGCTCTCCTCGCTGCCGGCGCTGTGATTGGCCAAGCATGCAGGGTCACAGTGCATGCTTGGCCAATCACAGCGCCGGGATTACACTGCGATGGTGCAGTGTATTGTGGGCCGTTCGCGTCACTCGAACGGCCCAAATCGTTCGTTGTTCGAGTCGAACCTATGTTCGACTCGAACACCGAGCTCATCCCTAGTCAGCAGCCACCTTTTGATTGAACAGCCGCTGCATCCTGGAGAGTGGAGGAAGCCTGGTACGGTCTCCCGCACCTGGCAAAATGATGGCTTTTGGATGCCTGGGCACTTTCACTGCCCTGGGACCCATTACAGCAGCTCGTAGCAATACACAGTCATCCGTAGTAATGTGCACGGGCACCACAGTTCCGGACGACTCAGGCAAGGGGTCAGGTCCCTCCTCAGACACATGGGCTTCCACCCGGGGTGTAACATCCCCAGCAGACTTGGGTGAATCCCTTCTACTTCTGGTGGAGGATAGGGGCATTCTGTCCCAGCCCTTTTTGATGAATATTTCATCTATCTCTGCGTCTTCTCCTACATCAGAAGAAGACTCTAGATCCGAGGTGTCACATTCCTCTGCTAGTAAGTAATTCCTAGTGACAGAGGAACTACTATCTATGGCAAGTTCAAGTTCTTTGGGGTCCAAGACCCAAGCATCCCCAACACTCTGGACGGTTTTCTCTGCTTCCTTCCCCGGCTTACCTCGACCTGTAGCTGTCGCGGATCGTCTGAAGGTCCCTCTGACTGGGCGATCCGACTCAGGTAAGCGCTGGGGTATAGCTCGACCACGACCGCAGGAGGCTTTCACATAGCCGACCTTCCATTTGGGCGGTGGGAGCGAGGATTCTGTGACAACCGAGGCAGCATCCTCCGGTTTCTTCGTCTCCGGTTCCTCAACTACCGGAACATTCACAACAATGACTTCCTCCGAAGTCTCGACAGTGCGCGTAGGGGTGACTGCAGAAGCGCTGGTTTCCTCCTCAAGAGCAGTGGCGCCCGTAAGGCAATTCAGACAGAAGGCCCGAGGCTTTTCTGTGGGTTGCTCTACCTCGAATAGGAACTCCTTACATCTTTCGCATCTTCCGAAAGGCCGAAGGTGCACCACCAGTCCCTGGCATCCCGGACAAACCACTCCAAGGGCCTTCGCATCTCTGCAAACGTAGAGGGCGAAGCGACCCCGAGGCTTCAGTCGGATCCCCGTATCCATCAAAGGAGCAGCAAATGAAGTAACATTCATGGTACTTGGAACTGGAATCCATGGGGCATTAGAAACCATGTTCTCTGCTTGCCGATTCATTGCGCACTGTCCCCTTTGCCCCAAAGTCACCACGTGCAACTCATCACATGGCGAGGCTCCTCCCATCTTCTGCTATGTTCGCGGGATTTCTTACTCTTGACACGCCCACGAACTACACAGCTTGGGCCCTTCTCGTGGCGCAGTCACTTTCTTTTCAAAGATGGCCGACCTCCACGGAGCCTCACAGGGGGAACAAAGTCCAAACTCTGGGGGGATTGTAGGCTGCAGAAATCCCGGACTCGAGCCCCCACGTATAGCGCCTCCAACCCTCTCTTCCTTGTCTTTGGCTACTCGCAGGAAGAGAAGACACACCCAGCTATATGCCCATACCCTCCTGTGTAAAGAGGTTGTGCGGTGTTATGAAACAGGTCTCCACAGCCAGGTTCTCCAGAGAATGGCTCTTATCTCTATGCTCAATAAAGACAAGTCTCTATTTTCCCCAATAACTCCAAGGTCCACACCAGCCGTAACTCCAACGTAGATTTTATTTCTCTTAAAGCACAGTCTCTGATAGGAAAGGTTGGAGAGAGAACAGGACAGCATAAGGTGTGGGAGAGGTCCAGGCACAAATGTAATACACTTCACTGCTTGGCTTCTCAAGCAGACTTAGCCCATTTGGATAGTCTCCCTAGATAGAGTACCATTCTGGCTGCTAGTCCCTAACTAAACGCACAATCACTACACAAACTGGTGATCTTGGTCTCTGCCACAGACCTGGTGAACTTGGTTTTCAAAGCTTTGCCTCTTGTAAGGAGAAGACATCCAGAGAGTTACTGGGCCCCTTCCTTCACTGTGAAGTCTCACCAGTCCCTCGGAACGGTCTTTCCCTGGCCTCCTCGTCTAAGATGCGGGTCCCCTCGCAAGGCGGCACCCTGAGATTCCTCGATCCTTAGTAGGCCCCAGCCAAAGGCGCTGGGCCCAAGGCCTTTAGTTGCAGCCCCAGGGCTAAAGGTGCCTGGGACTGATTCACCGACCACCGCCCCTGGGCCAATGGTGCCCAGGGCGGACAGGAACACACACTCCCTGGGAATAGGACCCCCGACAACAAACAACTAACAGGCAGCGTCCGCCCCTTTTATATCCTCTCCCAGCATACACAGCAGGCTGACCACGCCCACTGCATGGTTGCCAAGAGGGGACACACAAGGCACAGCACTGTATCAGCGGTTCAACCCTGGCCCACTATGGCAGTGCCACCCGCAGGCCACAGGGAACGGTACACTGATACTCTTCCTGCAGACAAAATGGTTGATAATGTCCTAACAATTTAGGTGTTTGAGCATAACTACCACACAAACACTACCCCTTAAATTTAGGACCCCGCTACATATGGTAAGCCTTAGACCTCTCGGCTGCCTTTGATACAGCTGACAACCCCCTTCCCCTCCCACCCTCAAAAAACTCCATTCTATTGGCCTCCATGGCTCTACTCTTTGCTGGTTCTCCTCCTCTTACTTATATCACCTTACAGCTCCTACCCCTCTTTTCTTCTTTTCATTGGGGATCTTCAAGGTTCTGTCCTCCGACCTACTTTATTCTATATCTACACGTCTTCCCCGGGTCAGTTGATAGCCTCCCATGGCTTCCAATATCATTATTATGGTTAATATTATTATACAGGATTTTTTTTCCTTTTCCGTAAAGTATTTTTATTGAAGAAAAATAAAAAGGTCATACAACATAGCGATGTACAATATCATGGTGTACCATGAATGGTTAAGAAAAAATAAATAAAAAATTGTAACACATGTAGCAATACCCCCAGCTAAGAGGCTATAGATTTTGGGCCTGTAACACACTGCTGTCAACCCCCAGGAACTGGCTCTAACCTCCCTTGGCACAGCTAGCGCAAATGGAAGTGTGAAACTCGTTACGCTATAGGAATCACCACTCCGCAATAAAACACACAATCAGTTAATATCAAGTTACCGGAGCTGACTGCTTCAGCTGGAATAGACAGTACGCCACACAAAGTGTTTGCTTAACCACAAATACTTTTACTGAGTAGAAGATATAAGGTTAGACAATGGTACATTTACCTATGCAGAGCCCTGCAATATTAAATGTCAAGCAAATAAACAAGGACTATGTTCTAACAGTCTTATACACACCGAATGTCTTTTATTAAACTACGCTCGCGAGCTTCCCCCTCGTGGCCAATATGGCGCCCAAACAATATCTCTCTGCTGAACAGTCAGGCCTGACTATTTCACACACAGTTATTCAGTTGAGAAGGATCTTCGTCCGCATAGGTGGTGCACTTTATAGGTTATTTGTAATCCAAAGGTATTAAGTGGTTAGTTACTCGGCATGCAGTAAGAAACTTAACTCCGGCTGCACAACACACTGTTCCTTTGGCGTGCAATGTAATACTCTGGTAACGGTGGGCCCTGACCAAGGGATACTTGGTGCTCAAGTGCTCTCTCACCCGACCGGACCAGTCCGTACAACCGACTTCCATAGTTGGGGCTCCAGCACACAGTCTCACGACACCCGTAGTCTCCGATCCTCCCGACCATCCGATGGAGATTGATGGATGAGTAGAATCTGGGTTCTCCCGTGAAGATCAGCAAGCTCTTCAGATTCACTAGGCCCAGGCTCTCCGGCCTAGTCCAGAGCAACAGGCCCTAACGTAGGCTCCACTTGCTGGGAGGGCGGTGTCCAAAGAGACCCGCGTGTTGCTCCTCCCTGCCTAAATAGTCCTTCCCCAGCAGACCTTGCGCCGGGCAATGCACTGTGGGTGTCCCGCTGCATATTGGGTATAATAGTCTTTGTACTCATTAAAGTGACACCCCGCTACACACCCCCCACTTAGAATATTTGGTCCCCAAAGATAAAGTCAAAGAACTTTGTTAGCATATGCACACGTAATACAATTCACGGCTACAAAGGAGCCTGGCAGAGGAACCTCCCACCAAGCTTTGGGAGAGAGGTTGTCCTGCTCACATGTCACATTAGGGGAAGTGGCCTGTCTAACTGTGCCAGGGAGTGAGCTAGGGTTGCCCTCTACTAAATTCACAGTAGAGAGACCAGGCTTATCTACTGTCCTTCTTGCAGTAACAACAGTCTCTTCCGATCACTCCCTCATTTGAGTATAGGTTAGTCTTCTTGGGGGGTGGATGGTTCTTCTCTCTCTTTGATCCCTAGGAGCCGGGGTCTCAACGGCAGTGGGTCATTACAATTCTCCCTCTACTAAGTCAGGTGTATTGGGTTCCGCTGGTCCAGGGGCATCTAAATCAGGTGCAGAGAGGTACAAGGACTCCCTGGGGTCTTCTACTGGAAAGGAGTCTAGAGCATCCTCCCATTCCTCAGTAAGAGTAGCAAGTGGTATGAACTCAGAAGCCTCAGCATTTAAAGTGTCCCCAGTGATAACTTCAGATGATGGAGAGGCCATGGTCATGGGCTCAGGTACTCGAGAGGACCATAACCAATCAAGTTCCAATTCCTCATCTTCACTCTAGTCTTGGGTATCCACATGTAACATGTAACTCATACGGCTTTCTGGTGTCCGCATAAGCCAAGATGGGGGCAGTGGTCAGGCTCTCCTTCAATCTTGTGAAAGCCTCTTCACAGCTCACAGTCCACTGGTCTTCTATAGACTCCCCCGGTTTCCTGGGCCCTGAGTCATCTTCTTCTCCCTCGGTCTTCAGGAGTTCATTCAACGGCTTGGCGATTTTGCCAAACCCCTCCACAAACCTTCGTTAGTAGGAGCAAAACCCCAGAAACGACCTAAACTCAGTTACTGTGGTGGACCGGGGCCAGGAGGTAACAGCCTCCAAATTTCCTGGATCTGTGGACACTCCTTCGGCAGACACAATGTGCCCCAGGTAGTGAACTGAAGATTATTAAAACTGGCACTTCTCCAAAGAGAGTTTGAGTCCCTCATCACTGAGTCTCTTCAAGACCCTCTCCAGCCTCTCCTCACGCTCCTCTAGAGTTTTCCTGAACACAATGATGTCATCCAGATAAACCAGCACTTCAATAAGGTTCATGTCCCCCACCGTTTTTTCCATGAGTCGCTGGAAATTGGCCGGAGCTCCTGACAGTCCTTGAGGCATGCGATAGAATTCATAGAACCCCACAGGGGTAATGAATGCTGTCTTTTCTCGATCTTCAGGGTGCATTAGAATCTGGTAATACCCGCTCTTCAAGTCCATCACACTGAACCACTTTGCTCCAGACAAACTCTGTAAGGCATCCTCTATTCGTGGAGTGGTGTATTGATCGGGTATCGTTCTTCTATTGAGGGTCCGATAATCAATACATAGCCTCAATGACCCATTTTTTTTTTTATGACCGGCAGTATTGGGGAGGCATATGGGCTCCTAGACTCTTGGATGACACTGGTTCTCTTGAGCTCTGATAGTTGATCTTCCAAATCAGCCAAGGGGACCCGCCGGACTCTTTCCCTGAATGGCTTGTCCTCCTGCAGGCGGATGCTGTGGGTAGCACTTTTTTGCACACCCCACATCGAACTCATCCTTAGAGAAGATCTTCCGCCACCTAGCCAACTGGACTCTGGCCCTCTCCCTCCAAGCTGGTGAAAAAGCCGTATCTTCCAAACAGAGTATCTCCACAATAGCTCTCTCCCCCTCTTCCTTCTTTAAGTCTGACAAGGCAACCGGGGTGGCAGGATTCACTTGGCCCAACAGCATCCGGGCTGGGATCTTCACAGGTGTGTTGGTAGTGTTCCTGATGCTCACCGACACCCTGCCATTAGCCTTCTTCAGAGCTCTCAATGGAACTACCTCAGGGATTACTTCCAGCCCTTGATGGGTATCCAAAGGATCTGGTTTTAGGACTACGAAGGGACCAGGTTGCTCCCAGGTGAGTTTTACGGTGGCCCTCAGGCAAGTTACTTCACCGGGCTGTAATATCCTCTCCTTCTTGTCTAACTTCCAGACCTTTCCCACTCCTTCTTCTGGAGCCTTCTGTTCTAACACCAGCCGTTGATAGGCTCTTTGCAACATAAGGTGAATTCTGGCTGTTGGGGCGTCCTGCTCCTGGGCTATAGGGGCCAGTAATCTCCTGACCAGGTCAGTATTAGTCCCTATTATGAGGGAACTTTTGTTGGCTCCTGGTGGGCGAGGACAAACTACCGCCAATGTGTCGAAGATCTCTGCGTCTCCGGGTAATGCACTGTGGGTGTTCCGCTGCATACTGGGTATAGTAGTCTTTGTACTCATTAAAGTGACACCCCGCTACACACAAAAATAAGAAGTTATACAAAACAACCACAAAGGAGAAGACGATGGAAAAAAAAGAGACCCAAAAGGTCCAGGCATAAGATACATACATTGTGTAATCCTAACGATCCCATACTACATAGGAAAGTTTCCAACTATAGAAAACTTTAGAAAAGGAGAGGAGTGGGGAGAGCACATCTATGGATCATCCACTATGATAAGACACCCCCCCCGGGAAGCTCATCCCCAACACTTCTATGGATCATCCACTATGATAAGACACCCCCGGGAAGCTCACCCCCCCACTTCTATGGATCATCAACTATGATAAGACACCCCCGGGAAGCTCACCCCCTCCCCCCACTTTTATGGATCATCCACTATGATAAGACACCCCCGGGAAGCTCACCCCCCCACTTCTATGGATCATCCACTATGATAAGACACCCCCAGGAAGCTCACCCCCCCCCACTTCTATGGATCATCCACTATGAAAAGACACCCCCGGGAAGCTCACCCCCCCACTTCTATGGATCATCCACTATGGTGAGACACCCCCGATGTGCAATGGTTCTATGGTTGTATTAGAACCCTTTCACACTAAGGCTGTGTTAGCGCTAAAGCACCGCTCGTTTTAGCGGCACTTCAGCGCTGTTTAGTGACGCTTTTCGGCCGCTAGCGGGGTGATTTTAACCCCAAAGAAGGGGTTAAAAGGGCCCGTGTTGTGGTGCTTCCGAAGCGCTATTTAGGTGCTTTGGAAGAGCTGTCCTTTAATTTCAATGGGCAGGGCATTTGGGAGCGCTAAATTCAGCGCTCCCAAACCGCCCCAAAGGTGCTGCTTGCAGGACTTTTCCTAACGTTCCGCAAGCACACCGCCCCAGTGTGAACGTCACACTGAAATGAATGGGAGGCGGTTTTTGAGGCACTTTACATGCACTTTTTCTAGCGCTAAAACGCCTGAAACCCACCTCACTGTGAAAGGGGTCTTATGCCGCGTACACACGATCATTTTTCCCGTCGGGAAAAATTAAATTTTTTCCTTTGGACGAGAAAAACGATCGTCTGTGGGCTTTTTGCCGTTTTTCCCGACGGGAAGAACGGCATTAATCACGATGAGAAAAATTAGAACATGTTCTAATTTTTCTCGTCGTTTTTCCTGACATTTCTTCTGCGGCAGTGTTTCCCATAGGGAAACACTGCCGCGGAGCCCATAGACGATCGTTTTTCTCGTCATTTTAAAAAATGACGAGAAAAATGACCGTGTGTGGGGAACAAGCTGTTCCCTCATTTAAAATGTCATTATTCACGGCGGTTTTTAAACCGCCGTGAATAATGATCGTGTGTACGCGGCATTAGAACAGTGTTTCCCAACCTTTTTTCAGTCAAGGCACCCTCTAGAATTATGGACAGTCTCGAGGCACACCATTCTAAAATGTAAAAAACGATTCTAATGCCGCGTACACACGACCGTTTTTCTCGTCGAGAAAAATTATATTTTTTCCTTTTGACGAGAAAAACGATCGTCTGTGGGCATTTTGTCATTTTCCCGACGAGAAAAACGGAATTAAAAACGACGAGAAAAATTAGAACATACTCTAATTTTTCTCGTCGTTTTTCCCGGCATTTTTTTCCGCGGCAGTTTTCCCATAGGGAAACACTGCCGCAGAGCCCACAGACGGTCGTTTTTCTCGACAAGAGAAAAAATGACGTGAAAAACGACCATGTGTGGGGAACAAGCCGTTCCCTCGTTTTTAATGTCATTATTCACGGCGGTTTTTTAACCGCCGTAAATAATGATCGTGTGTACGCGGCATAATAGTTTTACATAATGCATCAACATCTACGCACGTAGGACACACAACATTAGAGGTCATTTATTCTTCCAAATCCGAAACACTTTTGCAGATAGGTACTGACTAGTATTCCAATGTATCTCTTCTCCCTCATTTTTTCTTCCACCACTCAGCTGTGACCCCAGCGCCTACAGAGAGGGGCAGGGGAGGGTCATTGGTTGTTAGGATGCCGGCGGCTAGAAAGGCGTAATGGTGCACAATGAAAACCTGAGGCTTTGTGTAACTAAAAGGCAGGCTTCATCCATTTGCTGGCTTGTATACAATTTTGGGACAGTTTTTAGGCTTTTGTCAAGGCACCCCTAAAGAAACCTCAAGGCACCCCTAAAGAAACTTCAAGGCACCCCTAAAGAAACCTCAAGGCACCCCTGAAGAAACCTCAAAGCACCCCTGAAGAAACCTCAAAGCACCCCTCAAGAAACCTTAAAGCACCCATGAAGAAACCTCAAAGCACCCCTGAAGAAACCTCAAGGCACCCCTGAAGAAACCTCAAGGCACCCCTGAAGAAACCTCAAAACACCCCTGAAGAAACCTCAAGGCACCCCTGAAGAAACCTCAAGGCACCCCTGAAGAAACCTCAAAGCACCCGGGTTGAAAAAGGCATTAGTAGAGACATGCAGGATCAGCTGGAGGAGAGAAGACTCCGGAACTGGCTGATGTCTCTTTGGAGATCAGGTAAATCACAACCCCCATCCTCCTCCAGGGGAAACAACCTCCCCCTTCCACTGAAATCCTCCCTCTCGATAACACACAAGTGATGTCTGAACCCCCCTATCTAGAAAATTCCATTCCAACCCCTATAGTTTAACTCCTCCCCAAGCAATCAAGAGGGGCTCCTCCCTTCTACTCCCCAGAGGGCAAATCTGGACTGGCCCTTGCTGGGGTGATTGTGGGGGGGGGGTAAAAGAGGTGTTGGGTGCTTAGCATGGGGAGGTGGAGTTAGTGTCACGTGGTTATGTTGTGTAGGTTAGGTTATTAGAAGGTTAGATTACAGAAACAGGATTCTTTTTTGGGAGGGGGGAATACATGGTGGGTCAGCAAGGTGTATATATTTATGGGTGAGGTGTATGCTTAGATTACTTACTATGCAGGGTAGGTTAGACAGGATGGGGGAGCTAGGGTTAAATAGGGTGGGGGAACCAAACTGAGATACGTTTAACTCAAGACTATCCAAAATTCTGTGTTCAATGTACCCACCACAAAGTGCAGATTAACGTGGTGACATCAGCACAGTAAGTGACGCACACATAATGCATTCTTCTAGTCTGCGGTGAACCTCAGATAATAATTTAAGCTCGTCATGTGAATGGCGGCTACCCAGCAAATTACCGGTTTGCTGTTTTGTCTGGAAGTTTGCTGAGATTGCTGACAACTGAAAATCAAGTCAATGGATGCCAACCCAAGGAGACCTGAAAAGATAAGAAGGAGGAGACGCCTACTGATGTCAGAATCGGGGACGGTTATATACGGAAAGAATTGGTCACAGTCATTGTTTGATTGCCTTTCATTGGGTTGATTTTAGGGGCTGATATAAAATGAAAATTTAACTAAAAGTACAATGGGGTATGCCTAATGCCTCGTACACACGATCGGAAATTCCGACAAGAAAAGCGTGGATTTTTTTCCGACGGAATTTCGGCTTAAACTTGTGTTGCATACACACGGTCACACAAATCATGTCTGAAATTCCAAACGTCAAGAACGCGGTGACGTACAAGACGTGCGACGAGCCGAGATCAATGAAGTTCAATAGGCAGTTCGGCTCTTCTGCTTGATTCTGAGCATGCGTGTTTTTTTTGCGCGTCGGAATTGCATACAGACGAGCGGAATTTCCGTCAAGATCTTTTTCCCTCGGAAAAATAGAGAACCTGCTCTCAATCTTTTGCTAGTGGAAATTCTGAAAATGAAAATGATGGATGGAGCATACGCACGGTCGGAACATCCAACTTTTTCTGATGGAAAATCCTATTGTGTGTACAGGGCATTAGTCTTTTCCTTTAGGCCCCTTTCACACTGGGGCGGAAGGTGCGTCGGCGGTAAAGCGCCGCTATTTTTAGCGGCACTTTACCGTCAAATTTTCGGCGGTATTAGGTTGCTAGCAGTGCGGTTTTACCCCCCGCTAGCAGACGAAAAAGGGTTAAAAGCCACTGCAGAGGCGCATTGCCGGTGGTATAGCTGCGGTGTCCCATTGATTTCAATGGGCAGGAGCGGTAAACACACTGCTCCTTCACCGCTCCAAAGATGCGGCTAGCAGGACTTTTTTTACCGTCCTGTTAGCGCACCGCTCCAGTGTGAAAGCCCTCTGGACTTTTACACTGGAGAAACAGCAGCCGCTGTTTCAGGTCGGTTTGCAGGCGCTATTTTTAGCGCAATAGCGCCTGCAAACCGCCCCAGTGTGAAAGGGGTCTAACTAGTTCAGCTCTTTGGACATACTATCGACGCCCAAAGAGTGAACCGTTAAGATGGCTATAGACAGTTTGAATCTGGGCCAGTTCAGCAGTTGGATTCTCGAACATCGCAAAAGTTCTGACCCAAACTCCGAACCCTATTAAAGTCTATGGGACCTGAACTTGAAAAATCAAAAGTCCCCAATTTGAAGGCTTATATGCAAGTTATTGGTCATAAAAAGGGTATGGGGGCCCGGGTACTGCCCTGGGGGGACATGTATCATTGCAAACATTTTTTTTAAAAAGATTGTTTTTAGGGGAGCAGTGATTTTATTGATGCTTAAAGTGAAACAATAAAAATGAAAAATTCCTTTAAATATAGTGCCTGGTGGGGGTCCCCTTAGTTTGCCTGTAAAGTGGTGCATCTGTACCATGTATAGAACCTGCTGCAGCAAAACTGACATTTATAAAGAAAAAAAAAAGACATTTAATTTGCTGCCAATGCAATAACATTCCCGGCAATAGAAAAATGTAAAAAAGAAACAGCATGGGGTACCCCCCAATCCATACCAGGCCCTTCGGGTCTGGTATGGATTTTAAGGGGAACCCCATGCCAAAATTTAAAAATAAACGCCGTGGGGGTCCTCCCAAAATCCAGACCCTTATCTGAGCATGCAGCCCGGCAGGCCAGGAAAGGACCTGTGGCCTGGTATGGTTCAGGGGGGGCGCGCTCACTCATCCCCCCCCAAACCATACCAAGCCACATGCTCTCAACATGGAGGGGTGCTTTGGGGTCGGTGAGTCTCTGCCACCTCCACATCAAAGCACCTTTTCCCCTATGTTGATGGGGACAAGGGCCTTTTCCCGACAACCCTTGGTGGTGGTTGTGGGGGTCTGCGGGCAGGGGGCTTATCAGAATCTGGAAGCAGGGGGCTTATCAGAATCTGCATCGACCAGCGCATGCTGGGTCACAAGGGGGCGAGGCCAAAGGCGACGTTGCCAGATGGCCCCGCCCCTTACCTATATAAGTACTGTGAAACGGCCGAGCCTGCAGTCGGCGGTTAGCCTTCCTCGCAGTCAGAGATTTTTTTTTCTCTTTTCAGGTCTGGCGGTGACGGTGGGCTGTGGATTGACAATTACATCAGGGGACAATGTTTTTTTATTTTTAATAAAGGAATTGTCAAAAACTGTGTCTGTGTTTTTATTTCTTTTTGACACTTTTTTTGTACAATGTACCCCATACTCATTCACATGGGGGGGGCGGAATCTGGGGGCCCCCTTCTTAAAAGAGGCTTCCAGATTCCGATAAGCCCCCTGTTTGCAGACACCCACAACCACAGCCCAGGGTGATGGGGAAGAGGCTCTTGTCCCCTCAACATGGGGAAAAGGTGCTTTGGGTTGGGGGGCTGCCCCAAAGTACCCCCTCATGTTGAGGGCATGTGGCCTGGTATGGTTAAGGAGGGGGCGGCCACTCGCTCATCTCCCCTGATTTCCTGGCTTGTATGCCCGGCTAAGGGTGTGGTATGGATTTTGGGCAGGACCCCATGCCGTTACTTTTTAAAATTTGGCGTGGGGTTCCCCTTAAAATCCATACCAGGCCCACACCGGTTTTTTTTTGTTACATTTTTCTATTGCCAGCAATGTTTTTTTTTTTTCATTCAGCTGTCAGCGGGGGGAAGCCTGTTTACAGCTGATGACTCAGCCATTGTTAAGGACACCGCGGTCGGCTTCCCGGCCCTCTCCATAAAAAACAGTTATTCACTGCGCCCTGATTGGGCAAAGCTTTTCCCAATCAGGGCTTAGAATACACCATGCAGCGCGCAGTGCATTGTGGGTCGCTTGGTGGGGGCAAACATCCCGCCAAGTGCCCAGCAAATTCGGGTGTTCGCCGAACGGGCAAACAGGCGTTGTTCAGGCCGAACGTTTGCTCGGCTCGAACGGTTTGCCCAACTCTAAGCAGGAACTAGCTGAGACTCGAACTATGTATAGACAGGCTGAACATGCTCAAGTCGATCGATCGATCAATGTGGGTATAACCAGCCTGCCAGATTTTACATGCGATTATCGCTACCCGGCTGTTATAACGGCTAGCAATCATCCCCGGTTTTAAAGTCAAACTGGTAAAGTGGATCTTCACTCTCATTCCTACTATACACCCCCCCCCTCTTCACTAATAGTGTTTTTTTTTCCTTTACCTTTTTTTTTATTTTAAGAAAACCTTCAGTAGAGTTGTAGAGAAGTCATAGCTATTTGTCCATTGAAACTGCATGTAAATTTGTTCTCTGCAAAAAAACTAATTTCTCTGCTGTTCTAATATGAAAATACAGACAATACCACATTATGGCCACTAGGTGGCATTGAGCAGCATGTCTATGTCCTGTGATAGCACCATCTAGTGCTCATAATGCAATATTTTCCACATTCACACTGTAGAGAAAATCACCTGAGAACATTCAATTTTGCCCGATTCACACAGAAAAAAAAAAATCACATGCAGTTTTAATAGATGAACACCTATTCCAATTTTTTTTTATAAATACACCCTCTACAGCCTAGCACAAAACGATCAGAAAAAACGGACGCAAAAAAATACCGCTTTGGAAGCAATCGCATGATGATCTGATTGTTAGTGCAAGGCTTAAATGTATGTAAATACTAACAATGAACGTCTCTTATTTTCTCTCTTTTGGTCCATTGAATATA